>VFFE01007138.1:206280-216310 GCA_008921705.1 Burhinus oedicnemus | reverse complement strand
GCTCCCCGGAGAGCAGAGGGGGAGGGTGGGCTCCCTCGTTTTTGGGAGTCACACGGAGAGGGGATGCTGCCGTAGGCTCAGAGATGGGGGGGCGGTCACCGGCTGTGCCCCCCGGGAACCATGGAGCCTGGTTCCTCTGGCACCCGTGGGCAGAAGTGGCAGGAGAAGGAGCTGCAGCAGCTGTTTGGGCTCAAGCCCCCCCCGGTCGCCCCAGTCCCAAAACCACTGCCCTTTGCTCCACGGGGTGCAGAGAGGCGATGGGCAAAGGGAGATGGGGGCCGGGGGCACAGCCTTGCTCCCCGCTCCCAGATTTGGGAGTCCCACCGTGGGGAGGGGGACCTCTGTGCATGTGGGGCTCGGAGCGGGAAGCGGGGGGCTTCTGCCCCCGTAACACCGGCCGATCCGAGCCCCGTGGCACCCAGGGCCTCCCGCCCTGCACCCTGTGCTGCCGCTTCGCACGGCTCCCACTGGTGGTGGTGGTGGGGACGGGGACTCCTGGGCACAGCCACCCCCCCTGTCCCCACGGCTGTGGCCGGGGGGGCCGGTGGGCGAGCACTGTGCTTCCCTTGTCGCCCGTCCTTGCAGGGCACTCCTCCAACAGCCGCATCGTGTGGGAGCACACGCGGGGCCGCTACACCTGCATGCAGTGCCCCTACTCCACTGCCTCGCGGGAGGAGATGACCCTACACATCGAGGACCACCGCAAGAACCCCCCGCCGCCCGGCCGCCTGGACGCAGACGTGGGTACGGCCCCCGGGGGGGGTGGGCAGCGGGAAGGACCCCCCAACTCCTGGGATACTCATGGGGAGCAGGCTCGACTACGGACGACCCAGACCCCTGCTCCCTCTGCCCTGGTTGGGGGTGACAGGCTGGTGGGGTGGGCACCGGGCTCCAGCTCAGCCTGCAGCGATGCCCTTTGGGTGGGGGTATCCATGTGCCCTTCCTGCAGGAGCCGGGGTGCAAGGGGCTTGGCCACAGCGCTGACACCTCTCTTCCCTCTCCCTCCAGATTTCGGGGTGGGCATCGCCTCCTTCCACGCCAAGCTGACGCCGGAGATGGAGAACTCCCTGTACTCCCAGCTCTGATGCCCCCCCCCCGGCTCCCATGGGACTGCTCCTGCGCCTCCCCATCCCTCATCCCTCCAGCCGGGCAGGGGGGTACTGCACAGCCCCGTGCCACTGTGCTGGGACAGGGACCCCCCCTTCCCGGGTACTGAGAGCATCCTCCAGCACGGAGTAGCGGGGGGAGAGTGGTTTTTTCTCTTGACTTTCTACCCTCCCTTTTATTTTCGGAAACTCTAAATCCCCGGAACCCCACGTCTCCCTCCCCCAACGGTTTCATTGCTTCAGCTCCAGGGGCTCTGGGGCGGGGGGGGAGCCCAGTAGGTTGCTCAGGAGTTAGTGGACTTCTCTGGAATGAGGTCTCGAAATAATAAATGGGAATTGTACAGCAGTGGCGGCCGGGAGAGCCTCTGTCGGTCCCCGTGGCGGCTGGGGGCGATGAGGTGCCCGTAAGGATGCCCCCCCCGCCAAAGGAGGGGGCAGATATGGGGGGGGGGGGGGCTGCATGGGCAGCACTGGGGTGCAGCAGCCCCTCGAGCTGGCGGTTGGGAGCAGGGCTGGGAGAGGTCACAGCTCTGCTCTGCTTCCCGGCTCTGGTCCATGCAGGGCCTGGAGCTGCCCCCCCCTGCATCCAGCACGGACACTACCCCCTTCACCTCCGGCCCGGAGCGGGAAGACAGAGGCACTGAAGCCCAAGTGGAAGTCCCCGGCTGCTGAGACCTGATGGAGCAGCAACTCGTCACAGAGCCAGAGCAGGACCACACAGCGCCAGCAAGGCAAGGGACCCCTCCAGCCCCCCACGAGGGGGGACCACCGTGGCATCAGGCACGGCTCAGACCCCTCCAGCCCCAGCAGGTGCAGGCAGCTGCCCTGACACCCCCAGCCCAGCCGGCAGTGGGGTTCCTCCTCCCTGCCTTGCGTTCATACCCCAAACACCCAGTTTCCTCCTCCGGGGGGGAACGCAGGTGCCCACCCTAAATCCAGCAGCAGGACCCTTCCCCAACCTCTCCCTGACCACACGAGCTTGGCTGAGGCCACCTCCTGCATCCCATGCAGGTCCCGCAGACGCATTCGTGCCAGGACTGGGGATGGTTTGTGCCACTCCATCCCACAGCAGAGCCCCCACTCCGGCCCCGGCCCCACCAGCAGCCCTGGCATTCCCAAATCAGCCCCACCGGCACTTACCGAGCATCCACCCAGCTGGGGCTCAGAGCGAAGCCAGGCCACGCTGGGGACACAGGACAGTCGTTGCTCCCACGAGAGACTCCAAAAAAACCGTCCCCAAACTTCCACCCCAGCTTCCAGGCTGGCTGCGGCTGGGATGTTCCTAGAGCAGAGGCAGCCACGACAACATTCACTGCAATAGATTTTTAAAAACTGAAGTCTTTATTAAAAGTTTTATCCAAATTTTGTAACAAAAGATACAAAAGGGCTGGAGATCCTTATTTCTGGGACTAGTCTGACCAATTAAAACCTGACAGTTACTAGGCTAATATAAAATCCATACAATCTGCTAAAAATGCAGGGAAAAATTAGAAGTAACTGCTGCTCTGAAATTTCTTTTTAAAATTCCTTTAACATTTTATAAGTTACTCAGTTTGCATTTTACAGGACTAGTTCTTCTCCGAATGGTCACAGCTACTGTACAATGCAAGAGACAACAGCAAGAACAGAACAAAGCAACAGAAACTCGGATGTGCTGCAACACACACCACTCCTCTGAAGGAACCGCTGCAGAGTCTCGCCTCCGAGCGCCGGGTGCCCACGGATTGCCCAGAGCAACCACCGGGAACGCCACAAAGTGCCAGTGCGTCCGCACCCGCGGAGAGCCTCAACAGCAGGAGGACCAGCAGTTACTCCCACCCCAGCGCGGCTCTCCCGGCACCCAGCACTGAGCAGTAACCATATCCCTTGGATGCCACGGGGCCGGTTCTCCCCAGAAGCTAACGGATGTGCCAGCTGAACACCTCCAGGCAGAGGAAGGGCGGACAAGGGGTCAGAAACCCTCCGGTGGAGAGCTACACCTGGCCGAATCCCCCCCCTTCTTTTCCCCTTCCAGCCACCGCAGGGCAGGGGAACGCGTGCTCGGCCGCACCGGCTGTGCTCCCGCAGTGCACAAACACGAGTGGGAGAGCTGGATTTCTGATCAATGCACTTCTCTTCGTGCCAAAAAGGAAAGAGGAAGGTGCGTACACCAGGCTACCGCCGAGGCAACTGTCCAGAGCTGGTACTGGCTAGCAGAAGGACCCTGAGAATATATAGGCTAACACGGTCTCCCGGGGAACGCCGAGTTAGGTGCATCACAGTGATACTGGTTGAACGTGTTCTGTACAGTGCGAAATGGAGTTTGACAGAAGCGCAGTATCCCTTAACCTGCTATTTCCTATCTCTTCCTAAAGGCAGAGGCTGCTAGGGGGTGACGAGAAGCCTCGTCACAGCAGAGATGCTCACAGCTGCAATAATCAAGACTTATCTGGACATCCAAGAGAAAGTTATTAGGTGGCCACTGGGAAAAATATTCCACTTTATAAAAAAATAGGAAAGCAAGTGCAGGGCTACTGCAAGGTGCATCGTCAGAGGTACCAGGTCTTGCAAGCAGCCAACCCCCCCCCCCCTCCCCGAGACCCCAGGCACCCCACATCCCCAGCGCTAAAGTATCTTCAAGCATCTCCAGAGATCACATCACCATTATTTCTGATCAGAGAGACCTCAGCGATCGATT
This sequence comes from Burhinus oedicnemus, assembly GCA_008921705.1. Lineage (NCBI taxonomy): Eukaryota > Metazoa > Chordata > Aves > Charadriiformes > Burhinidae > Burhinus > Burhinus oedicnemus. The sequence goes on along the minus strand of VFFE01007138.1, from coordinate 212,527 downwards.
CGCTTCGAGTCCATTTAGACGAACCAGATTCGCACCCACTGCTCAAGGTGGCTCAAGCGTCTTCAGGAAGCTGGTCTGAGGGCATGCGGGCAGCAAACACGCCTTCTTTGCTGGCAGGCAGGGTGGCGAGCTGGAGCTCTGGGTCCAGTGTGGCAAGGCCGATTTCAGACACGAAAGATACCCTAGGAGGAAATTTTTTTTTCTTTTTTTTTTTCTTTTTTTTTTTTTCCCTTTTTTTTTTTTTTTTTGCAAACTGCTGCACAAACCACAGAACGGAGAAAGCCTTTGGTCATGAGATACTTGTGAGAAAGTGAGCCTTGTATGGAAGATTCCCCTGAATGCCTACAGTATTCTACATCTTAAAAAAATATATTGTGGACGCTGCAGCCATACAAAGGGGGGAGGAGCGGGAGACGGGGATTTACAGTCTCACATAGACACAACGGGGAGGTTAAGACAAGCACAGTCATAGTCTGTAAAACTGATTGGCTCGCTCGGATCAGTCATCCTCATCGTCCTCTTCATCTTCTGGATCTTCCTCTCCTTCATCCTCTAGATTTCGTTTTCTCTTTTCCCCTCGTGGAAGGTCTGCAAAAAGAGGCGAAGCGTGAAGCTCTGTTCAGTCTTGTGGAACAGCACTTGAACTGCGGCTTGAAGCCGCGTCAGCCACAGCTTGCTGGTGAACAAGCACAGACTAGACTGGCACCATTACAGAGCGGAGATCCACCCTGTCCAGTTTCTCACGGCACCCAGAAAAGCCTGGACTAGCACAAGACATTAACTATTCTCTACGCCCTCCAAGCATCCCGCATTTCAACAGCTGCTTGAAAACGGGCTTTTTTGTTGAGCGCCCCCAAAAACATAGCGTCTGCAGAATCCAGTCACTTCTGACCAAGCTCATACAAGACCATTTGAAGTCACGCCAGCCACTAGGTTCTGTCAACATTCATTTGAGTGTTTATAGTTTGTTATAACCAGAGGAGTCTGGACTCAAGTCAAGAAGCTCAGATCTACACTCCTCTCTACAGCTGAGAGGAGAAACGGGGCTCTCCAAAAGCGTTTCCTCCCGCACGCTGCTAACATGAGCTCCTGTGACAGAAGCCCTGCTCCTGCACAGACTCTCAGTTCAAGCTACTTAGAACTGGGTTTCTAGGCAATTGCTCTCTTTAATATTTGGCAGACTTACCCAGCTTGGCTGTATTAGCAGGCACTGAAGCCTGTTTCCCCATCACCACTGTGTGACCCCTTGTTTTCAGCTTAGGCATAAGCAACAGCTTCGGCAGCGCCCATAAGCAGAAACGCCGCACTTTCTATCAGGGAAACGCTGCAGGCAACAACGGCACTGCACTGAAGCTCTACAAAACCAGCAAATGTGTGAGACTGTTGAGGCAGCTTTGCAAGCACTTAGTTCGTTAGGATTTGACTCACCATCATCAGCTTCATCTTCTTCATCATCCTCACCGTCTTCCTCCTCATCTTCCTCCTGGAGACAAAACAAGACGCTTTGTTGCAAGAACCACCATCTCATGAGCGAGGTGTAACTCCACAGGAACATCTTCCTTCACCTCTGCTCCCGCCCTACTCTAGCCTCACAGCGGCCAGTGCAAGTCGAACACGGAGAAACTGTCAGTTCCTAAGTAGCTTCTTGCATCCCTACGAAGGGGACTGTACAGCTTCATCACTTGAAGCCATGGGAAGTACCAGGAAGAGCAATAAACAAGTGCGAACTGGCAAACTCTGTGGACCGTGAATCGAAAGGTGTATGGGAAAAGCCAGAGCGCACGGCGGCACTCCTCAGATCTGCCCACATCTGTGACATCTGGTCAGATGGGTCACCAGATTAAGGGACAAAAGCACTACCAAACGTACCAGCGTGTGACAGAAAGCCTCACCTCATCATCTACTCCATCCTCCTCCTCTTCACCTTCCAGATCATCATCTTCATCTTCTTCGTCATCAATGACTTCTTCATCCAAATCATCTTCCTCATCATCATCATCCTCTTCCTCACCTTCTACCAAAAGGAGAGGGAAGTAAGTGTTACAGCTCCCAAATACTTGCTACTCCCAATATGCTCGCACCTCCAATCCCAGTGCTCCGTGAGCAATGGGCAGGAAATCCCACAGAAGACACACGCACAAGGAGTGCCGGCAACAAGCCCCGTCAGCTTGCAGCCAGCCTCATTGCTTACGCAGCCTGCCAAACGGGGGAGTGGGGCTCCCCAGACAGCCCCCATTTTACCGGCAAGTAATAATCACTATTTACTTAGCAACATGACCAGGCAGAAGGGGAAAAGGGGTTGTTCCCTGGCAAGAAAACCAAGAGGAGGAAATCCTCACCTTCCCCATTCTCATACTCATCTTCCAGTCCATCCCCGTCTGCTTCAGGGTCTGAGTCAGGGGCTTCCTGGTCATCAGCATCGAATCCGTCTAGGTAGGTGAGCTGGGGCAGAAGGGTGAACACGCTCTCCCGGTAGTTGATGAGCATTGTCACCTCACAGTTGAAAAGGTCCAGACTATGGAGGTTTGGCAACTTTTTCTGCAAAGATCAATTTGTTCGATTATTTACAAGTTGACACTGTTTGACGATCAGGCAGCCATCAGAGGACAGCTGGTTTGCTACCCAGATCTAGTACAGAAGTGCCTTTGCGTGCATTATTTGTACCATGTGCTCTTCAAATGGGAGAGAAGTTATTGCTCTTGCTAAGTGTCGGCAAAAATTTCTTTTCAGCTCCTCTGTCCTAGTTTCCCCTCCTTGAAGCCAGCTCCCTGGGAAACCACTTGCAATTCTTACCCCTTCTGAATGGGGTGGGCAACAAGCACAGAGAGCCCAGCTCTCCCAAGCAGGAGGAATCACCGAGCCGGACTCATCCCGCCCAAAAGATCAGGCAAAATACCCGAGAGCGCAACACAGGGAGACCCGGAGACTGCATCTGTGTGCCTTTCAGCACAGTCACAGCAGCTCTCCCGCTCAGGCATCGCACCGTGCACCAGGTCAGGCGAAGGAGGAGTAAACCAGTTTCAAGCTCTTTCTGGAGGGGACAGAGGGACCAAAGGCAACAGCCAACGATGCAAATGCCCTAGATCAGACCTTTCAGCTACAGAGTCAGGATCACAAGGCAAGAGCCTTCTTTGGGGCAGTTCAGATGCAACGGGAACCCCCTGTGATGCATGCTGTGACAGCACCCAGGGCGAGAGGGTCCCAGCCCAGCACAACAGCGCCTTCGGACTGATGCAATGGACTGGTGTCCAAGCAACTCATCTCCATGACACCCCAGGTGCCACCTACCTCAAACTGCATCCGACCCATTAACGGTCCTTTCTCAGATGGACACTGAGCACTGCATCCACAGTTTTACTCATCCAGCCCAATTTCATGCTTCTTTTAGCAACTGGCTGCTGGTTTTCCAGACAGAGGAGCCATTAACTATTAGCCCAGCCTCAAATTGGACCCACTCATCTGTTCCCATCAGAACCACGAAGTGCTGTTGGAACAGTTACCAAGACATTGGACTTCTGCTGCACAGACACGCTCCCCAAAGGAAACAACGTCATCCCTTAGATTCCAGCACAGCCTTCCACTCACCAAGGGCTCCAGAGTATTGATGTCTTTGATCTTGTTGCCGCTTAGATTCAAGTGTGTCAGGTTAGGAGTTCTCTCTGCTAGAACTTCAAGGCCACCAGAAATCCTGTTATCACTCAGCTCCAGCTGCCAGGAGGGAATATCACACGGTCACAAAGTGTCTCGGCTTGCGACATGGGGAATAAAATTGCCCTGAGCACCAGACACCCAAGCTCCAGACCCTGTTCGTTAGACCACGCCATAGAGCAGCAGTTCAAATTTTCACTTGAAACCCCTTTCCCGTGCTAACACAGGAGTCCCAACCACCTCTGTACTCCAGGACACAGAGGCTCTGAAATCCAAAACATTTATGATGTTACTGAAGCATCTGACAGTAGCACAACAGCAAAAGCAAAAGAGGAAGGACACAAAACGCGTAACGAGCTCAAAAACATTTTGTTGCATACTAAAAAACCACCTCTCACTTGCTCAGGTTGTCGGCTGCAGGGGAAAAAGCAAAATCAAATGGCCTTTCTCTGGCAAATGCAGGAAAAACAACTGTCACCAGGGACAGGGCAGCAGAAGTCTCAGAGCAAGGACTGCTGGAGATGGGACCACAGGTCTGACTCACCTTCCGGAGTTTGTTGAGTTTGGGGAGATTGGAGACGGACAGCAAGTTGATGTTGATCATGCTGAGGAACTCCAGGTTCTCGAAATCTGAAGAGAGACCAACGATCTTCCCATCGTCCGAACGGCAGTTATCAAGAACCAGCTCCTTCACCTGCCAACAGAGACACCCAGCAGCGGTCATCACACCCGGCTACGTCTCACCTCGAGTCTGTCAAGCTGACATCAGGCAGTGACCAACACTTCAAAGCAGCAGGTGTGTCTGAAGGTCCTCCTCACTCGCATTAAGGGACGCGCAAGATCTTAAAGCCAAATAACTTTTGCGAGGGCACAAGGTGAGAATCCCTCATGGTGGTTAGGACTTCACCCTTAAAGTACGAGCCGTGCACCATGCGACGGCAGCACCACCCCCCCTGTGGCTCCAACCAAGGTCCACCTTCTCCTCTAAGAAGCACGAAGGTGTTGAACCACGAGGTTGCAGCAAAACGTTTCACCCACAAGGCATCAAAAAAACTTTCAGAGTTAGGCTTCACGACCAAGAAGTCATCTGGTTTTGTTCCCACCAACTTTCTGCCCCGCGCCACTGGGGTGCTGGAAAACCTGGCTCCAGAGGATTCATTTCCCTGCGACAGTCTCCACGTGCAGAGGTGACACATGTGCCTAGGCAGCTCTCTAAGCAGACGAGCTCAACCTCAGGCTCGTAGTGCAGGACCACTGATGGCATCTAATCTTTTGCCCGGCACAGACTACACACACAGAGGCTATTGCTACCCGGTAATTCAGCACAAAAATTAACCCCCTGTGGCATTAGGACCGTGAAGCACCAGCAGAGAACTGTTTCCCCTCCTAAATGCCTGGAGGGTAAACATACCCGGCATCCCCCTCTCCCCCAAAGCGCAGGTGAGTGCTCGAGCCCCAGCTCTCACAGGCCACTTCCAAAACTTCCTCCTACCCCACACATTCTTCGCAGCAAGATGCAAAAAAGCCTTGGCCAGAAGGCTCGCGATGCTCTCCAAATTCCTCCTTTGCAGCACTCCCATTTTACCTCTCTCGCTCAGATCAGCCAACTCTTAGGGAAATCTTTTTAAAATCACTTTGCCTTACCGGCAGCGGAGTTTGTGCCATCTTTGCAGCACAAGCTCCAAACGAATTAACGCTTAAAACTCCAGAAGCGGCACCGCCGGTCACGGCTCCGAGGTGAGCAGCGAAGAGGCTCAGCCAGGAGTTTTGTAGCTTGAACTCGTTTTGCTCCCAACACCCCAGACGAGCTTCCGACCGAACCGAGCCCGTCCCCAGGGTGGGTGTAAAGGTGGCCAAAGCCAGCCCTCCGCCGCCGTCGCTTTGCTGGTGAGGGCACAGAACGTCACCGGGTTATGAACTAACCTGGCCGAGACCAGCTTTAGCCCGGAGCGGGGACCCTGCCCTGGGTGGTGGGGCAAGCGCCGGGGCAGGACGAAGCGGCCAGGACGGCTTCCCCCGGCGGCGAGTCCGGCTCACGCCGGCGATGCTCGCGGGGGCCGTGGCTCGCCATGGCCCCAACTCCGGGGGTCAAACCCAGGAGACCCCCGGCGCGCAGCCTCGCCGGGACACCGCCACCCTTCAACCCGCTCCCGCCCCACAAACCCCTCTGCCGGCCATAAAGCGTCTTTAATTTCTACTCAAAACTCCACTTACGACCCGTTTTTCCTCACGCTTGGTTTTTAAGCCGCCACGACGCGGCGACGAGGCCTGTCGCCAAGCCGGGTGACAGCCACCGGCTACCTCACGGCAAGGGGGCCAGCAGGGCTGCCGGCCCGGCCACTTTTCCGAAGCTCAGGCGGCTCCGGGAGCCTGAAGGACGAAGCCAAGCCCCGGGCCCGGCCCCGTGGCTGCCGGCTGAGGGGAGCGGGCGGCTCCCTGTGTCCCCACCCCGTGCCGGGACGTCCCCGCCGGGAGGCGACAAGCTGAGGCGAGGCGGCGGCAGCGGGGCCCGGGCATGGAGGGCGGCTCGGCCTCCGCCTCAGCCCCTTCCCCGGGTGAGGGGGAACCGCAGCCCCGGCACCCAGTTCCCGCCCGCCGC
>VFFE01007138.1:159250-191258 GCA_008921705.1 Burhinus oedicnemus | reverse complement strand
GATCATCCAGTCCAACCCCCCTGCCAGAGCAGGGTCACCCACAGCAGGTTGCACAGGACGGCGTCCAGGCGGGTTTGGAATGTCTCCAGAGTCGGAGACTCCACCACCTCTCTGGGCAGCCTGTGCCAGTGCTCTGCCACCCTCCAAGGAAAGAAGTTCCTCCTCATGTTCAGATGGAACTTCCTATGGTCAAGTTTGTGCCCATTCCCTCTTGTCCCATCACTGGGCACCACTGCAAAAAGACTGGTCCCATCCTCCCGGCACCCTCCCTTTAAGTATCTATAAGCATTGATGAGATCCCCCCTCAGTCTTCTCTTCTCCAGACTGAAAAGCCCCAAGTCCCTCAGCCTTTCCTCATCAGAAAGATGTTCCAGCCCCCTGAGCATCTTTGTAGCCCTCTGCTGTCCCCTCTCCAGCAGTTCCCTGTCCTCCTTGAACTGGGGAGCCCAGCACTGGACACAGGACTCCAGATGTGGCCTCACCAGGGCAGAGCAGAGGGGCAGGATGACCTCCCTCCACCTGCTGGCCATGCTCTTTTTAAGGCACCCCAGGATGCCATTGGCCTTCTTGGCCACAAGGGCACATCGCTGGCTCATGGTCAGCCTGTTGTGCACCAGGATTCCCAGGTCCCTTTCCACAGAGCTGCTTTCCAGCAGGTCACCCCTCACCTGTACTGGTGCAGGGGGTTATTCCTCCCCGGGTGCAGGACCCTACCGTACCCCCGCGGGCTCCCTCCTTTGTGCCACGCCAGGTGGCACATGCTCCAGCCGCACACACCTTGGCTGCGGCCGTATGACGGCACAGCGTTGGTCCCTTGCACGTCCCGTGTGCCTTCGGAGATGGGACGGGGTGGCCAGATGGGGCCGGAGGCGGGCAGGGCCGATTTTACACCTCAGAGCTATTTTGGAGCCAAACTCAGCCCTGACGCAAGCAGGAAGTCAAGTGAATTGCACCAACCTGGGGTTATTTTGGGCCCTTCGGATTTACCTCTGCGTTGCCTGCGGACTCGTAAACTCTCAGGACTTGTTGGTTTTATTATTTAGAGATGGTTTTTAATCCCTCTGTGTTCCCAGGGAAAGCCGGAAATTAAAAAAGTAAACAACATAGTCAAGAAACAGGGAATTACTAAATGGATAAAGGAAATGTCTGTGCTGGCGAGGGCCAGTGTGGGAAGGGAATGATGTTCAATGGAAGACGCGTTCCCAACCAGCTTCTCCCCAGAGTTTGGCCCATCCATTGCCTGTGTTTGGTGACCGCCAGCACTGTCCCTGGCACAGCCGCTGGGAGAAGGGCACACGCTTACCAACGGATCAGTGCTGGCACAAGCCAGCAAATGGCATCAGGAGCTTCCTACAGAGCGTACACAGAAGGGGAGCCGTCTTCGGGGATGCAGCCGGCTCTGCTTTAAGGCCATCAAGAAGGGGATCTGCCGGAGAGTGGCATGGTCTTGATGTGAACGTGTTTTATTGCGCAGGCGGCTGCGCTCAGACCACCGCCGGGGCACAGGCGCCCAGGCAGAGGCTGTTGAGCAGCTTGCAGGAGGACACAAGCATTGCTTGTTGTGTGTCAGGGTTCAGTTTGGGTCACAAGGGATGCCCTCTGCTGTGAGGGCATCTCATCTGCTTTCGGAAATAAGCGGGAGGTTTGTGCCAGGCGGTGGCTGCAGGAGGATGGAGAGGGTTTTCCTCGTGTCTCCAAGCCCACCGAATCAAGCTTGAAGAGAGTAGGACACGGCCCCGGCACGCACTCCTGCTGGATCTGCGCTGTGGCTGCTGGGGGCGTTTCTGTGCCCTTCTCAGGATTTGTTATTGCAGGTGACAAACTCTTCCAAGAGGTTTTTCTAGTGGTTCTTCCAAGTGTCACCATGTCCTCGTTATAACAACCCCTCTTGTCTGCCCACGAGGCACTCACACTAAATTTCTGTTTTCAAAATAACGCATAAAGAGAGACTGTTGAATATTGGTCTCCCTTTATTTTTGTAGGCAGACGGAGGATTCAAAGCATCTGGGATGGGACATGCTTCTTTGAACAGAGATGGGAATTTAGACAAGGCACAGGGATGTGCACTGGGAGCAACACGGGCGGGATGGGGAGGCTGCGGGGAGATGCAGCGAAAGGACCCAGAGGACAGGAGCAGGGAACACCTACAGGTGATTTCCCACTCCAGAAGTGACCCAGCTGGAGGGCACCCAATGCAGCCATCAGGCAGCAAATAGGCAAAACCCAGCACCTAATTAAACTGGACCTTGTTGCCATAGGATATGACCTCAAAAAGTAACCTTTAAAAGCTTGAGATAAATGTATGCAGGATTGGTCTGTCCTGACCGGTTAAACGTGATGGTCCAGGACCTCCAGCTAACTAAGTATTAAGTCACTGACCACCAGAAGATGTGGCAGGATTCTTTCCTGCTTGCCTTCCTTCTTATATTCCTTCCAACAGACCAACGCTGCCACGCACAGGGTCAGAGGCAAACCCGTGATCTCCCTTCTTAGGCGCTTAACAGAGTTTTAACAAAGGCGCCGATTCCCCGTGCTTTACCCCATCCTTCGCCACGAACCGAGCTGCCGCTTCTCCCTTCCCGAAACAGAGCAAGCGGCTCCTGCTTCCTGCCCAGGGGGGAGCAGAGAGTGAAGGGGGGCCGGGAGGGGGGTCTCCCCCTTGGGTACTCGGAGACAGCCCCGGATGAAGAAGCCTCTGGCTCCCAGGGCCTGTCGCAGAGTCTGCTATTCAGTCTCTCGCAGACCTTGCGCAAACTGTCACCGTCTCCTCCTGCCAAAGCTTTGCGCCACTCCGAGAAAGGATTGCAGGGTTAGATAAACACATCTACCTGGGTGCAAAGCTTCTGCCGGCTGCCACGTAAAGCCGCAGGCTCAGCCCAAGCGAAAAGGGACTTTCTCTTCATCTCCTTCCATTTTCACTTCTCTTCAGAGTCAAGATTCCTGCAAGTAAGAAAGGGCGAAAAGCTGCTGGGTTTGCTTCGGCGAGAGGTGCCTCCCTGCTTGCGTCGGCTAAATTTGGAACCCTCGGGGACTCAGGGCAGCCCTTGCTGTGTCTGTGACCCGCGCCTAAAGTGGGACAGCCCTGGTTGTGCTGCCGCAGCACCGCCAAGAATGAGGTGCCATTCCTCTCTCCTGATTTCGATAGCTTATCTTCTCGTCCACAAGAAGGGGAGAGCGAGGAAAGTCTCTGCGTGGCCCCTGCACATCCAGCAGCTCCCGCTGACTTGCATGAGGCGCAGTCTCCGCGGGGTGCGCACAACCGCGCCAAGAAGCGCACGTGACAGATGACAGCACGGGGAGAACTTCCTTTAATTATCACTGTTATTGCTGTTCCTATTAGCAATTAAGGCATTTGTTTCAAACTCGTCTGTATTTCGAAACAAGCACGAGGTGGTCAGATTGGCAAAGACTATTGGGTTAACTGGTATGGCATCCTGCCTGGAGTAAAGATAATAGAGTGCCTGGGTGATTGCTCAACGATGATGGGTTGGTGGAGAATTTCGCTTGGACCCTGAGACCAACCCTCTGGGGCCTGACAAGGCTTGTGCTCTGCTCCCCTGGAGGTTGACTTGCACAAGTACCAGGGCCATGATGTAAAGAGCAGGTGTTGCAGACACTTGAGACCTTAAAGCCACACCTCGCGTGGGGTGCAATCTTGTCTTTGCTCTTGCTGCGGATGCTTTTTGGTTGCCTGGAGCCCCTGCCCTACCTGGTGAAGAAACACGGGTATTTACAGTGCTGCAGATGTGAACAAGAACGGGTACATCGCTCCCGGTAGGCTAGACAGCAGCAACGGAGATGAATACTTTGAATGCTGTGTAAAGCACATCCAGCTTTAGCACGTCTCCTGCTGCTGTTATTATTTCTTCCAGACCGCGATTTGCTAAACAGCTTCCAAATCAAGCAGAGGACACGATTCCTGCCCCGTGGAGCCGTGAATGACAGGGATTATCTAACCGCTCAGTGTTAGCGAGGCTCCCAGGTCACCTGCCTGTGTTTTTATACCTGGAAGCATGAAATTGCAGCCCTGGAGCTAAAGTCCTGTACCAAAAGCAAAGGAGCTGGCAGCGGGACGGAGCCTGTCCCGGCTGTTTCAGGGCCTTCCCGGACACAGACAGGGCGATGCAGCAGGGCACCACTGAGCCAAAATGCCCAGGTTCCCTTCCCGACTCGCCCACTGCCTCGCTGTCGGAATGGAGCGAAGTCATTTCGTCTCCTTCCGCCCCAGGGCTCTGACTCACGCGCGCTGAGCAAACAGCAGTGGGGACGCGGGATGCCACCGCTCCCGCCTCACGCTCCCTGCCCCGGCTGTTTGTTACTGCCCCTCCGCCGACAGTCCCAGCCCCACACCAGCCAAGGCAGTAAATGAAGACATGTGCCTCTGAGGCACAGCTTGTCCAAATGGGTTCTTTTTAAAAAAAATCCCTCATCAGCAGCAGTTCAGGTGGAAGCCTCCATCCAAGGTGCCACAGGACAAGGCAGGTAGGACCAGTCGCGAGTTAAGCAGTTGGATTCTCCCAAACTTGCCCAGCGGAGTCCCCGTTTCCCCGCTGTTTTGGTGGCGCCAGCAGCAGAGCTGCTTCCTCACCACGGCTGGTGAGTGCACAGTTACAAACCGTTGGGTCCTGAGGCTGCAGGCTCAGCTCCGGCCAAAGCCCCTGCCCCTTCCATCGCCTGCTCTCAGCTGTCCCGGTGCAAGACCCTCGGACCCCGCTGCCTGCCAAGGGATGACAGAGGAGCTGGCATGAGGCTCTCCAGATGAAAGCATGTCCCATATCACAAAGACGTTGCCTGGAATGTGGGGTCTTGCAAGACGGCATCAGTCCCAGGAAGCAAGGAAGGGAACAGCTAAGGGGAAAGGATGAGGAACAAACCTCGTCCATGAGGTTTCCTTGCAGATCCTGGTGCAGAAGAGACACATCTGAGCGAGCCGAGATGTCCCATGTTAGAAGAAAGGCGGAGAGGAGGCAGCAAGTCTTAGCGAGGAGGTGAGGACTTTGGGTGAAGTTTTGAGAGAAAGAAGTCTCAAATCCAGGGAGGATGGGGGGAGTCTCTCTGTGTAACTCTCACGTGAGGCCCAGAAAGCATCACCCCGGTGCTTCCTGGGCACCCCCGTCTGCCCAGCCCACTCCCATGTCAGCATCCTCAGCATCCCAGGCCCTTCTGACCACAGGCAGGAGGATGTAACCATTAGGAGGAGCTGGGAAGGAGGACTCACCAGGAAATCAGCCTCTCTTTATGACCTGAACACTACTTATTGATGAATCAGGGAAGATGTGGATTCATGACATCCTCCTTGGTTATTTATTCATCGTGTGGCACAGGATACATCAGTGATGTTTGGGTGCTTTGCTCATGCCAAGGATGCCAGAGATTTTGGGGTGGGAAAAACTTATTCTTTGTAAAGTTCATATAGGCCAGGCATCACGTGTTTGGGCAACCACCTGTCTTATTTTCAAATCCACCTCTGCCACCTTCCCTGGCCGACACTGCACCTCGCCTGCCTCCCTTCGCAGCGGGATGGGCAAGTCACGACTTGCTTCTCACTGAGATCCCCTGGGGAAGTGGGTACCTTCTTTCGGCAAGCGAACTCAGTCTCCTACTCGCACGGTCCGTTCGGGAGTTATAAGTGAATAAGAAGCAAATCCATCCCAGACTTCCTCAACGTGGACACCGCAGTGCAGCCATCCAGGGGGTGAGAGCAGCTCGCTGGGGACTGCCTCGGATCTTCTGCTGCAAGCCGCATCGTCTGTCCTCAAAAGACACCCAGCCTTGACTTAGTTGCATGTAACGGAGGCTCTACCATGTTGTAATATAAGCTGCTTCAGTGGTTAATTACCCTCTCATTTCAAAATGCATGTGGATTTGTGAGGCTTTTGTAAGCCCTGGCATCTTTAGGAGGTGTGGCACAGCTCAGGTCTCCCAGGTACGCTCCTTTTTATAGGAGTATCAAAATAAATGGCTGAGCTTCCCGAAGAGCCAGTCCCCAGGGCAAATCTGAAGTGTCCCAGCAAAGGCTGCTGTTCGATCCCTACTCGTCAGGGAGCACAGGGACAGGGACACCTTGGATCTTGGTCTGAGCCTGCCCTGTGATGCTAAACGTGGTGTCTCCACTGCTCCAACGGGAAGAACTGATCAACTAATGAGCTTCTGTGTTTAAGAAAGCAACATATTTCTTCTTTTCCCAACCCTACATGGAGGAAAAAATGTTGATTTTTGGGCAAAGTTTAATTGCTGCCAATTTTCGTGACATCCCGAATGGAATTCAGGAGGAAAATGTTTGCAAAGCAGTCACCCAAAAGTGTCCTATTCAGCCAATTCTTTAACTAAATAACAAAATAAACTAGCCACAAGAAGTGTGATTTATTTTTCATACTAAAATGATTTTTGGTAATGACAAAACAGTAGTTGGGGAAAAGTTGAAAAATGGCTCAAAATCGAGGCAGCATCAGCTTGCTGCGTGTTTTTTGGTGAAAACTGTTTTATTGGGTTTTTACCAGCTGTGTAAGGGAGGCTGTACGGATCAGTCCCTCCCCTGGGAAAAACAGAGTTAGGATTGGGGAGTGTGCGCCTGCGCAGGTAACCTGCCTAGGGGCACACTGATGATTTCAGACTGCATTTCTACCCGCTCTTCCAACCTTTCCAGCTCACGCTTCCCTGCCCTCCCTCTCTGCCCCTGCCCATTTGGGTGCAGAGATATAAACTCTCCAGCCAATATGTTTCCTTTGGGGGACTGGAAGGTTTGCCTGGAGGGTGCTCATGGCTCTTGTCTCATCCCAACGTTTTCCCTAGAGACGGAGCAAGGGTATTTCCTGGCGGCTACTCCCAGTGAGCTCACACCGCGGGCACTCCTTCAGAGCTAGAGCGGCAGGGCAGGTTGCTGCTCCAGCTTTGCTAGAAACCTTGGAGCTCCTGACGCTTCGCCTCGCCGCGTGGAAGAAGTGCTGGTCCGTCTCAAGGGAACACAGGTAAGCCAGGCGGGGATGAGAGGCGAGCAGTACGCCGGCAGCCACTCAGCACTCCCATCGCTGCTTTGATTCTTCTGTTCCCTGTTTCTTCTCCTGTCTCATGTCTCCTCCATCCCTTTACCATCCTCAACTGAGGTCTATTCAGCTAGGAGACGGGATTTACCATCTTGGGTCTGATTCTCTTTTTACCCTACACAACCGCTTGCCTGGCTGTAAAAGCATCGTGCAGAGCACCAGGGATCGGGAGAGAGTCACTGTGGTGCGAAGGAGCACATGGAAACCCAAGATCCCAAAGAGTCAGACCTCAAACCAATCTGCCTGCCATCTATTTTATTTTTCTTCTGTAGCTGAGATCTCACCTGCTTTGTGGAACCAGCCAGCCTGGATTAAAGGGAGGGCATCGTTAACTTGCAATCGTAGAAGAACGGTGGAGGTTTATCCATGAGTCAGTTTATCTGGCTGGAGCAGGAGGTTACAGAAGAGCTTGTTTGTATTAGGTGTTTTCTCCCTTTGAACTTCTTCTTGGGAAGAGAAGCAGAGGAAGTTGTGGTAGCTCCACCACTGCACACCTACAGTAACTGCTGAAGTCAGTGGTGTTGCTCAGCTGACACCGGTGTAAACAGGGACTTGACTGTTTCTCCGCAGGAACATCATCAACTGATGAGTGGTTTTAAGATAAACTTCCTTTCCTTGTGTTAGACTCAAAGCTGCAGGGATTTTCAAAGAAAAGAAAGCTGTTTTCCACCCCTTGCTACCAGTGCCTGGGGAGCTCAGAGATGCTGCTGAAGTGCTTGGTGTCACCCCGGTACCTGCTCATTCTGCAGAGCTAGAGAAGCACAGCCGGACGGGTTAGTTCGACGCTGCATCCAGGGACTTAGCTGCTTAGCTCCAGGGAATTTCTGTGGCTGTTGTGTACCAAATACCCAGCTGCTAGGATTTGGATGGTGCTTCCAAACACCTCTAAGGTTGGCACCCATCTATCAGCTTCTAAAAGAGCTCCGCAGTCTCAAGGATTTGAAAGAAAACATGCCAAATAGGAAACTTGATCAGAACTTTAAGTTCTTCAAATGAGTAAAAGAGGGCTGAGAAATGATGCTCGCACAGAGGACAGGAAAGTCTTTAGCATGGGGAAGAAAAACAGGCAAAAGGTTAGATTTTTTTTAGAATCCCAATTTAGCTTCTGCCACTGCCAGAGGCCAGGCTGGGGGACCTGGCAGAGGAGAGCCCGCTCAAGGTACGAAGCTCTGATGTCTTTCACTGGGAAACCAGGACAGGGCTTGCATGGGAGCGCGCTCAAAGTGAAATCACTGCCTTTGCTCTGCACCCCCAGGACTCCGGTAATACCCAGGGTCTGAGCTGGTGCTCCAGGGCTGAGCTTGCACAAGGTGAGCTCCAGCCCTCAGGAAGATGCTGAGAAACGCCTAAGGAGAACGGAGCCAATGAGCAATAAACCCTGTAGAGCCGTCCACTCCCAAAAGGTAGCTCACAGCCCACGAAGTCCTCTTGGCAGAAAGATCTGAGTCATAAAGAAAGTGAAGGCAGAAGACAGAGTGACAAGGACAGGGCTGAAATGGGGAAGCATGACATGGCAGCGATGACCCCTGGTGAGAGATGTTAATGCCATGGATTGGGCTGCGGCGACTGTTCCCAGGCTGAGTTCAAGACCCTTTCTTAGGGTCATTTGTCACTTCTGCGTGGCGGGGAGAGAGGAGGAAATATTCTGCAATATGATGCGTGCTGACAAGAGGATGAGTCTTTCGTAGCAGGGTAAGGATGCTGTGCTTGAGGAGGCTGGTGCAACGCGAGCACGCGTGTGTGTGGAAGACGCAGGCAGGCAGAGCGCGCTTCTCCCCTTTGGGTGTGCAGCACGCTCCTCCCCGGGTGCAAAACTAACCCGCTCCTCTCCCTTTCGCAGAGGTGGCCCAACGATGCCGAGCATATTCTCCTACCAGAGTGCCGAAGTCGACTGGTGTGAAGGCAACTTTGAGCGCTCGACGGTCATAGCGGAGTACTACAACACCGTGAGTGCGGGCGCATCCGAAGGGCAGGCTGGGGCGCAAAGGCAGCCGGCTCCGGGCACCCGGGAGCTGCTTTTGGGAGACGAGATGGGACAACCTTGTTTTCTTTCCTCCTGCTCACTCCTTTGAACTTCCTGGTGTTGGAGGGTGCTGGTACGGGGAACATTTTCTGAGCTTCAGGTAAATCATGGGAGTTTTATTGCTTACAACAGCCAGTTGCTTACAAAATGAGCTGTGGTCAGGGGTACTCCCGGCACGTGTGGGGCTGAGTTCCCAGTGAGAAACCTCTGGCGGTGCTCCTTAGCCCAGATTTGTGAGATCCTGTTATACCAGTCCTGCAGCTCTCCTGCCAACTGGGGTAAGTCCCACACAGGGCTCATCTATTCCAGCTAAATGTACAGGAGTGGCAAAATGAGAGACAGCACTTGCACGAACCGTGTCGGGCAGGTTGGGAATCCGGAACTCAAGACAGAGGAAAGCTGATGCGTGAGCCAGTTTCACCTCCTCTGATCCTTTATAATTCAGGCTCCATCCAGTGCCAGTCCCTTGAATGCAGCCTCCCGGCTTCAGCGTGGTTGGAAGCATCCATATCTCTCTGCAGAGGGCTCGGCAGAGAACCAGTCTCTGCAAGCACGTCCTTCTACCCCGGTGCAATTACAGGCTAGCAGGGGTGCGAGGCATGTGGATTTACAACCTTCCAAAGGCCTTGTTTACAACTTTTAGCAATTACTGTCGAACACTAGAAGTTCTTGTTCTCATGGAAATGTCTCTTCCTCTTTTTTTAAAGCATTTCCTGCTTTTAATAAATTGCCTCTAATAACGATAATTCCCTCGCCCGAGTCCCGCAGTTCCCCAGCTCTAATTGCCCAGCCAGGGTCTCAGAGGAGGGATACTCGTGCTGTATACAGTCGCTTCTCTTTGAGGCAGTTAACAAATAAAGATCTGCCAGTCCAGACCAAATCCTGCTTCCCTCTGGCATCCTGCTGACTGTGTTATGCTGTTGCCTGTTTACCGGCACTGCATCCCTGTCGGATGGGCTCGGAGCTGCAGAGCAAGGCGTCACTAGCAAGGAGGTACAGAAATCACTTATACTCGCATCAGCATTTCAAATGCAGCCGGAGATGCCAAAGGCGTCTGTGTTTTGGAGTGGCACTGGCAACACTAGAGAGGGGCTGATTTCCACAAAGAGCAGGAAGTCTGGAAGTTGTGGTTTTAATCCAGAGTTCACGCTGGGAGATAAATTTGCCCCACCTCCTAGTTTAGCACATGGGCAGCATTTTTCTAACGTGTCTTTGGAGCTGAAACCCCATTTTCGCAGGGATCCTGATTTACACCCAGACTGTCAAAGTGGCTGAGGATCCTTAACACACCAAGAGGTATCTCAGGAGTTCTCCGAAAGCACTTATGTGTCTTAACTTCTCTGGGGCATGCTGCTAGACACCAGTTGGTGTGGCCAGATGCATAACTATCTTTCTTAGGACCTAAAGCCCTCTAATTCCCACAAAATGTTAACTCTTAGCTGCCTAGGTCACTTTGTGGCACGGATTTCTAAATTATGTAGCTATTCCTGAAAATCTTACCCGGGTGCCTAGTTCCGGACTGAGGTCCCTACTAGCCACAGCCATCTCCCATGTTTCCATACCACACGACCTTTGAGGTACCGGGCTTGTTGGGATGAATTTTCACTGGGCAGGACTCAGACACAGCTTTCCTCCAGGAGAGGAAAACTTCTCCAATGCATGTTTCCGCACAGATGCAAACTAGTGTGATACCGAGGAGGAGAGATGTGGGCAGAGCAAACCCTGCAGGATTTTTTCCAGGGATTAAACTAGCTCTTGTTCCTCTCTATATGTGAACACAGGGCACCTCTTTCCCAGCAGAGGAAGGTTTTTTTGGTCCCCGAATTGATCTCCTTCTTGCCAGGCTTGCTTTTACCAGTCCATGGAGCTCAGCAGGGTGCCTGTGCAGCCCGAGCGTACCACTTCTGCAGTTTCTGTCATAAGATGCGATTCCTGTTTCGAGAAAGCAGCAGAGATCTAAAGCTGCCTTGACAGCTGCCCGCGTCAGGGCTGGAATGTGATCTCCTGTCCAAACCAGGGCAGACAAAAAAGCAAACCCTCTTAAAAACTGCTGCTGTCTGAGCATCTGACAACAGCCCCAAAGGCTGCACCACGCTCAGGACCAGACCTTGTAATTAAAACGGGCAGGAGCATCACTTACATGGGCATCACCTCCTCATCAGTCTGCACGCGCCGGCTGGCATTGCCCGGCTCTCACCCCTTGCAGCAACACCAGGGGATCCCTCTTCACGCTCCGGGCTCTCTCACAGGGTCAGGCTCCTTGTGATGTGCCCTAAAGGGGAGACTATAGAAATCGGACCAGACTGAGCTATCCCTGCTGGCTGGCAGCATGTTGCAGATCCAACTGGGGCTCAGGGCACTATCTCGGATGTGATCCTAACAGCCTGGATCTCCTTCTCCTCTCCTCCATTCATTTGTTCCCCACATTCAGATTGCATCCTCCCCCGCAGCAAGCTTTATGGGCCTGATCTCACTGGTCTGCACCGAGATCATTTCATCAATATTGACTTCAGCGTCGGTTTGCCAGAGTTTTAGAGCAGCTGGGAATCCAGCCAGGTCCTACCTACTCCTGCACCACTATATCGGTAGGGGTTCCTAATGGAGCATCCTCTTCAATGTCTTCTTCCCAACGCTGCCTGGGGCTCAAGCAGGGTTGTTCTGTGCCAGCAGCAGCACTGTGCTGCTGGGAATTGCTCTGTGCCAGCCACACTCTCTCTCAGGTCTGCTTGGGTTGGATGCTTTTTATTAGAAATAAGCACCAAGGGTATGAGCAAAGAATGTAAACAGTATCTTTAAGTACCTAATAATACATGGTGGCTCGTGATTGGATGCAGTTCAGCAACAAAGCGCTAACTATTTATAGTGACTCAGTGACCCAGAAATTTATTGTCTTCTGGCTGTTTGTAGGAGAACAGTATTGTGCCACATGAGGGTCATCAGTCAGGGACTTGTCTTTCTACCCTCATTTCTTTCCTGAAATGACTGATCCAGGACGCTGGTAATGACACCCAGATCCTCAGCAGTCTCTCCGGCAAAGCAGCAGGAGCTCTGACACTGCTGTATATCCAGAGATCCCAGATGCTTCATCGAGATAGGTGGAGATAAGCTCAACTGCAGGTGCAAATTACCTAGATACGCCTAGAGAAGCCCTCACTTTCAGAGTGTCTCAGAGCCGTGGCGTGCGTCCCGCTCCTCCGCACGGGCTCAGTAACCCCGCGGCATCACAGGCGCATCCCTTTCTTGCCTGCCCAGAAAGTCCCGTGCCGGAGTACGGCAGGTCCTTGCCCGGCCCTCTGCAAACACTAGACAAACAGTTGTTTCCTGCCCCAAAGCACTGGCGTGACATCGCGATGTCAGGACACGGAGCTTCATCTTCTGCTACACAGGTCTGGCTGTTAGGAACTTGCTGTGCAGGTCTGGAGAGCCTCTGAGGTGTTCACTTCTGTCTTCGGCCCTGTGGGCTCTTCTGTCAGCTACAGCTGGTTCGCTGGCCTTTAGTAAATGAATGCACTCCAATGAGCCTGGCAGAAATCTCCTTTCACTGCAGATGATGCCTGTCTTGATGTCATGGTTTGAGAAACCCACAAGCGTTTATTGTCGTTTAGACAATTATTCTCTCACCTGATGACCCCTCCCCACCCGAGAAGGGGAATCGGGAAGAAAACAAGGAAACTCAGGGGTGGAAATATAAACAGATTTAATAGAATAAGGCTAGATAATTAACATTAATAACACAAAAAAAACGATATTGACCCCCATACCAATATAAAATACCCAAGGATTATACTCAGCCCATTCTATCCATGGGAAGCCGTGCGCTCCCAGCAGGGAACAGCCAATGTGGGACACTGCGAGCACTGCGGCTTCGGGAGGAAGGGAAGGGCTCAGGGCTCCGGCACCAGGGCAAGAAGTTCCCAGGATCACAGCCATCATAGAAGAGAACTTCGCAGCAACCTTCCTAATTTCTATTGAATGTGCCGTTCATGGTATGAAATAACCCCGTTGGCCAGCTTGAGGCAAGTGCCCGGGTCTCGCTCCTCCTCATCCCTGCACCTGGCTATTTCAAAAACACTGAGATCTTGAAACCCCCCACCATAGCTGGCTTTAAAGTAAATATTTTCACAAATTCAGAAGTTAGAGTTTTTTAAAAGTGCAGTTTTCCCAAGCATTAGAAGAGAAATGAGTCCTGTGTCACTCAAACCAGGACACTTGAGTAAGGACCAGCACGTCTTGGCTGCTGTTGTGCTGTTGCCATGCTCACAGAGCCAGGCAGAGCTCTGCAAGCCAGCATGTCCTGCCCCGATCCGTATTGGAGGTTTGTTCTCACCCTGTTGTGGATGGAGATGCAAACAGGTTCTCTGCAGGTCTCTCCCTCCATCTTAGGCTGCAAAGTGCCTAGCTGCACAAGCCCTGGGGCCTTTCCCATGATCCTGCAAACGCACCAGGATTCGAGCCATGCCACTGATCCCAGTCTCCCTTTTCTCCTGGTGAAAGAAGCAAATGCCAGTAGAGGCAGGCTTGGCTTAGGCACCTCGAGCAGTAACTCACACTCGTTAGGAAGCGGGACACCGCTGTGAGCTCACACAGTGGAAAACCACAGGGCTGAGTCACTCTCACAGGTCAAATCACACCTCGGCTCCATCACCACTCTCTTATTTCCCTGCTATCCCAGACAGAGGGACCTGGTGCCTCCTGGCTGGTACGACCCAGCTAGGTATAAGTAGAAGCCGTGCTGGGGGTACTCAGCATGAGCAGAGACTCTGGAAAAACTTCCTAATGGGAGTACTGGGAGAAAAGCCATCCTAACCAGATTTGAGAAGCAGCTTGCCACATCCTAGAGGGAAGATATAAGACAGCACTTACAAATCAGGGCTTGGATCCAACAAGTGATGAAGACCCCGTGTCCCCCACGGATGTGGTTTTGTAGCAGCTCTCCCCTAAGCTGTGAGTTTGGCTGCTCTGCAAGGAATCGCTCTGTCTTCTTGACCCTATTGGCACAGTTCCCCTGATTATCCCTCCCCACTGATATCTGATCTTGCATATCTCATACTGAATTAATGAAGTGATAACATTGCTATCATGTAATTAACGGCGCTGTTGCAATGCCCACTGCAGCAGGGATTCAGACCTCTCTGTATGCAACCTCAAAGTCCTGCATTTCCTCACTTTGACGTGCATGCTGGCACTTGCATGCTCTTGCCTTTTCTGCCAGCATTTTCTCTCTTCTTGCTATCCCTGCTTGTCTTCCAAAAGCCTCTTCAACCATTTCACAGGTAAAGAAATGTTTGCAACACAATTGTTACTTTAACACATGGTTTGGTTTCTTGATCGTTTCCAAACAGTTTGACCTCAAGTGTGCAAGGGGGACCAGCACTTCTCTTTCCATGGCTGGAATGGGAACAGGCCTGGATTTGGCTCTAAGCACCTATAGAAACTCACCAGAAAATATACTTGGCCTGAGAATTGCTGTTAACGGGAGCATCAGCTTGTTTCATGAAAGCCTTAAGATTAATCTCCAGGTGTTAAAGGGAATAGAGACCTTACATTAGTGTGAATTGTGTTTCCCTCTGGAATACGACAGGGTTTGTTTCATACACATGACAACATCCCTGTGATTTGCAGCCCCGTTACCATAAACTTGGATCCCACTGGACATCACAAGCCAAGCCGTCGATTTTGCCCTTTACCTGGTGCACGTAAGGGCTGCTGAGGGGTGAGACTCCAGCTGGGGAGGTCAGATTCCAGGCTTGGGGTCTGGGTCAGCATCTAGCTGGAAGATGAGAGGAAAAGCATTGTCAGGGTGAGATAAAAGTCACCTTGGTGGCTTGCCAAACGGCATTTTAGCAGATGGCTCTGCCCTGCTCTTCCAAAGCCCCAGAGAGCTGTCTGGCAGGTAAAACGTAGCACCACGGTCCCAACCTTTAACCAGTAAGAAAGATTTTCCCTGGGGTGGCTGTGCTTCCCTGTCATATCCCTTTACTGAGTTTGCAAAATCGGGTGAAAAAGCCAGGGTAAGAACCTATAGAAGGTAAGGATTATTTCAAACTTCATTCCCCCGTAGCTGCAGGGTGGAGAGGGCCTGATCCAGCAAGCAGGTCCAGGCTTTGGGCACTCGCTGCTCTTCCCCAGTTCCGACGTTTTGCCCATCAGCATCTGCCGTTCCCCGAAGCACTGGCACCTTCAACCAGCCCAGTACCATCCCCTCCTCCCCGGACTAATCAAAGTCTGTCAATGAAGCAATTTTGCAGAGTTGGAAATCAGGGCAGAATAATTTCACTGTATTCATTTGCTAGGTATGTTTAAAGGAGGTTTATGACTTCATGTAATTACTAGTGTCCAGAATACCTCCCCTCCCCAGGCCAGGTGGCTTCGCACATGACACTACAGGATGTCACTTCAGTCCTGTTCCCACCTACCAATGTCCTGCTTGTCCTGCTGCTCTCCACCGCACCCACTCCCAGTTAACGATGGTTTTCCTAAATGTGTCTTGCTGTGGTAGCCTAGCTCCTCACAGCCACCCAGTCCCTCGCAGGGGGCTGCCCGCTGGCCAAAAGGGGCAGAAGCCATCCAGGGAGTTTTTGGCAGGTCAGGTTGACAGGAGAGGGAGATGGCTGCAAACAGAAGAGCTTTGGTAGCTTGCTTGAAGACACTGGGCAGATGAAGCTAAACCATCACCGAAAAGGAGCACACCAGCTTATCCTGGGCTTGCTGGCCCCAGAAGTGCCTGCAGGGACAGCAGAGGTGTCTGCAGCCATTGCTGTCACAGCAATAGCTGTCCTTCCAGTTCCAGCCTCGCTTCTCGAGAAACGCCTCTGCCCTCTCCCTGTGCCAAGAGCAATACCAGCCTCCGCGCGATGCTTTCCACTAGAGATCAGTATCCTCTTTGCACATGGAGGTGCTGAAGCACACGGTGGGATGGGACTTGCCCAAGATCACGCAATAAGCTGAATTTGCCTTTTGTTTTTCAGATCAGCAATGTAAGCTTCTTTGTCCTTTCTCCTGCCCTGCTCTACCTGAACAGGCAGTACCGTCAGCAGCGTGCCTTGCCCTTGTATTTCTTCTCTGGCCTGCTCTTCTGCGTAGGTGGGTGCCAAGGCTGTGAGAAGACCAGACAGGTTACCAGGGTGCCCGACTGTTCATTCATGATACCTTTGGCTTTGGGGGCTGGTTCTTAGTGGCCAAAGCACAGGGGTAACCTGGGGTGGGAAACTGAACAGCCGCATCTGTTTGAAGCCCTGCAGCTCATGGCTCCTGCTGGCCATGGATGCACAGCTTCCAGCCCAGTAAACCCCCATGGTGCTGTGTGGACTGCCTCACTCAAGTCTCCATTAACACCAAGGTCCATGTCCTGCCCGTCAGGAACGGTGTGTCTTTAGGAATGGCCCCCAAGAAATTCCCAGGCCAGATGGGCTTTTGCGAGGACGGAGCTTTGCTGACACAAGCTGTCCTTGCTCCTTGCAGGTATCTTCTCCATGTACTTTCACATGACCCTGAGCTATGTGGGACAACTCTTGGACGAGCTCTCCATCCTCTGGACACTGGCTGTGGCATATTCCTTTTGGTACCCAAGGGTTTACTTCCCCAGGTGCATCAAGAGCAGGTATGACTCAGAGGGACATAGGGTTGCAGGTTCTGAGGGGAGGGCTGGGACATTGACATTGATGCGTGTGATCAGCAGATCCCACCCCCCAACCCACAGCCGGCTCCCCTGCAAGGGGTCAGAGTTGGAGTTACTGCAGTTTGCTTTGGGACCAGACCCTCCATCACTCAGTGGTGGATGTGCTGACAGAGGAAGAATAAGAAACCCTCCCATGGGGAAGGACTGTGCTGGGCTCCTGTCAGCTGGAGCTGCTTGACTTTGCAAAGCTGCAGAGGAAACTTAGCATGGAGAATTTCAAAATTAATTAGGAAATTAAATGTTCCCGAGCACTGACATTTAATTACCCATGCTGTCAAACTGTCATAGCATCCCCTGCCATCCACAGAGAGCTTTCCCTGAAGGTTGATGGGGTTTCCCATAGGACAAGCTGGTCCAAGTTAACACCCCACGTTTCAAAGGTTGTTTGCAGGAGGGCTGGCTGGGCTAGAGGAGCTCAGCAGAAAGGATGAGGAGACTGGGTGAGCACGGATCAGCAGAAACAGGAACTCAGCAGGGCTTTGCTCAAAGGATGGTCCCACCTTGCAGGCTTGCTGGAGCCCTCTAAGCCAGACCAGTTAGAAGCCTTGCAAAGGCCTGCTCCCAGTCTGCTCTTCCCATGCCAAAGAGGAGGTCACCAGGAGTTCACTGTAGAGACGTGGCTGGGGGAGAAGGGAAGGGACTTGGGAAAGGATTTGCATGTGAAAGGCCCCTCTGAGCTCTATTGTTGTTCAGTTGGCCCAAATCTGCATGTTTGCAAGGCTCAAGCCCCTGCCATCCGCTGCTGGGACTCCTGCTTTACAGCCCTTCCCTGTGCAAAGCTCCTGATGCCTTTGCTTCTTGCTCTGGCATCACCATGAACACGCACACGTTACCTTCCAGGCTGTGTTCCCCACTCTGTCATGGACAAACTGGGGGGCTTTTGGCAAAGCACAGATATAAACAGATACCTCAACCTTCCTGCCAGGACTACCGCAAAGGCTGAGATCAGCCATGTGCAAACAGATTGGACGTGCTGGAGAAGGGTTTCCTCTCGCAGGCAATGAGCGGGACCTCACCCATCCTTATTCTTCCATGCTGTGAACCTTGGGGGCACTGACACTCACTCCCAACTCCCTTTAGGAAGCACTTCTTCTGGTTGAGTGGTGTCACCACCGTGATCAGTACCTTGATGTCCTTCGTCAAACCAGCATTCAATGCTTACGTGCTCAACTGCATCGCCTTCCACCTGCTGTACCTGACATGGTGTGAGCTGAAAAAGTAAGGAGGGGGCTGAGATGGGTTATCTGCAGGTCCATTGCACGCTCCTGGCAGGCTCACACAAGGCAGTGACTCTCTGCCCAACAGTGAATGGAGCCCAAGACTTCATCAGCCACATGTTGGACTATCAGACCTACAAAGAATTGGGGCAGCCTGGGAGGGACCCAGGAAGAGGCACAGGCAGGACTGCGGGCAGTGGGGTACAAGAAGGCCATCTAGCCCAGGTGCCATGCAGAATGGGGACAATCCATGTGACAAGTGCATCTTCTCTTCCCCAGCTGCCCTGCCATCTCTGCAGCTCTTTCCCCTTTGTGGGGGATTCGGGAACCAGTGTGGGGTTGGGAGACCCCCCCCAAGGATCTGGGGAGAAAGACAGGAGTGCCCTGGCATCTCCTAGCAACATCCTCACCCACAGAAAGTCAGAAACCCCATCTACAGAGCCACACTTCTCCAGTTCTTGTGGTCTGATGGATTCTCTCCAGAAGAAACTTGCTGGGTTTTGCTCTGTTGTATTAGCACTTGCAGACAGGAACTAGCCCTTTTTAAAACTCTTATTCCTTCCAACATGATACTCCGCTCCCTCTCCCTCCCTGTGTCTTCCAGGTGCAATGACAAAAGGGTTCACCGGATGGCCACAGTCATGGTCGTGTGGTGGGTACTGGCCATCAGCAGCTGGATAAGCGACAGGTGGCTCTGCGGACTCTGGCAGGCGATCAACTTCCCCTACTTCCACAGCTTCTGGTAAGGGCTCCAGCATAGAGGCAGGAACCCCAGCCCAAACATTTCAGGAGCTGAAGGGCTACAGCTAAGGAGAGATGGCAGCAGGGATGTGATACTCGACCAGGGAGCAGCCGCATCTCTGCCCAATCCTCTCCCTCTTTCCTCTGTTGCTGTTGATGCTACTCCTCACCCTGGCCCCAGTCCAAAGATTGGGCCCTAATCACTGCTTAATATCCCTTACCTCCTCCACACCAGCCAAATGGTGTTTTGCAAGTGAAATTGTTCTAAAAGTCCCTCCAGGTAAGCAGCTTGTTTTTAAAGGGCTGCATCTGCTCTCAGGAAGCTGCATGAAGTGCAATGTTCTTTGAGTTACTATAATAGACAAACTGAAAGACAGTGATTTGCTTGGGCAAGACATTTCAGTGCTTGGCCAAGTGTAGCTTTAAGTGCTGCACACTGCACACACTCTCAGATTCATCCTCACAAATCACTGGGATGACTGGGAGAGACACCAAGCATTGCTGGGCTAGGCCAGGCAAGGTGGAATTGATGGTTTGGTTTGAGGTTTAAGTCCCCTATATCACCCTATCCCCTCTGAGCAAGTGATTGCCCCAGCCCCAGCTCACAGAGCTCTTCTAGGATTTCCCCATAGGCACAAACCCTGCAGGACCCGCACTCCCTGCACCCCTCGTGCATCACAGGATTGGGACCTTTGCCTGCCATTGCCAGTTGTGCAGTGGCAATGCCAGCCACACACCGCCACAAGGTGCAGGAGGAGCAGATGGAGTTACCCCTGTCCAACACATGTTTTTTTGGTTTCCTTGTCAGGCATGTGCTGATAGCCATGTCCCTCCTCTACTGCTGCCCACTGGTCATCTACTTTGACGTCAGCTATGAGATGCCATCGTTCAAGCCAAAACTAGGATATTGGCCCAGCGACTCTTGGCCTGTCGTGGTGCCTTACGTTGCCCTGGAGGAACCCCACAAGCAGTGCTAGAGCTGGTTGCCCTCAGGCATCCCTCGGGCATGGGGTGTGTGATGCACACATGTGCATCTGCACGGGGAACACCTCGGCTCTGCGCCTGTTCCTCAGACAAGGGCAATGTGGCTAGTGGATGGGGCAGGGAGCAGCTGAGGCCTCGTGATGCCGGGCATGAAGCAGGGTGGGAGCCCATAGGTGCCTTGGAAGACTCTGCCCAGATTGGTGTCTGGGGAACCGAAGATCTCCTCCTCCAGCAGATCCCCACTGAGAAGGGGAGGGAGACGGTGCTTCTTCTGTGTCTTCTGCATTAGTCAAGTGGCAGCACCTCTTGCTGACAAGGGCACAGCAGAGAGCACAGAAGCCAAACTGGTGACAGCTGGGTTCGTTGGGACTGCTCTAATTATTATTATTAATTTTATTTATTGATGTATGTGGTCTTGCTCAGGAGAGCTGTGCATTAAAGCTATGGACACTGACTTGCACTGAGCCCCTTTCTTTCCCCTGACTGCACCACGTCCCCTGTTATCTGCCAGTCACTGCTGCAGACAGGGTGGCCAAAGCTCCCTCTGACCTAGGGAGAGCTGTTTATAGAGAGAAATCCTGCTGGGTGACAGCCCAAAAGAGGCTCTGTTGGCCCGGGTCCTGGGGGGCTCTACCCCAGGCTCTACCCCTTCTTCAGCCCCCAGTGGCCCTTGTTCCCCCCCCAGCTCTGACAGTCTCCAATGGCCCTGTGTAACTTGGAGGCTCCTCTGCTTGCTGAAAGGGCTGGCTGGTGGCAGAGTGAGGTAAGGAGCCAATACGTTAGAAAAACTTGCCGGTACCTTTGCAAGAGCAAAGAGAAGACGTAAAGCCTCAGAGAAAGATCCTTGCTGTGCCACAGGTACAGAGCGATGCTTTCCAGGTTCTCTCCACAGTGTAACAGCGAAGAAATTGCTCTCACAGCCACGGGACACGCTCCTGTTCTCCAAGCCTTGCTGCGCTGCAGTGAGGAGTTGAACCGTGTCGTGGGTCTGGGTCCTTGCACAAGCAGCAGGGACTGTCTCTGGAGAGCACCGAGAGGCTGGCTGAGGCTGGCTCCCTGCAACGCAGCCAGGACAAGGTAACGTCACGTCAGGGACCACAGGCTTTTTGGGCCCCTGTGAGTAAAGCGAAAGCAGAAGCACTCTGGGCTCAGCCTCCCATGCAGCTGCCACGCAGCGCCTGTGCTGCGGCCCTCCCGTGGCCTCTGCTGCCTCGTGGGTCCCTCTGCAATGGTCCCCAGAGCCACTAGATGGCAAATTTGGCTCATGAACCCCGAGCGATATTTCATCTTGGGAAAGGGACGCCTTGCGCAAGGACTTGAACCCCCAGGCCGCGTCCCCCTACCCTCTCCATCCCCCGGCACAGGGGTCAGACACCTCTCCACCAGCACGGCCACAGATGAGACACCTGCACAAGGTGCCAGGACAAGGGGGACTTGGAGCCCCTCACCTCCCTGTGCCAGTGCCCATCTCCTTCTCCCTTTGCCTCTTTGTCTCTCCCACATGCCATCACTCTCACCTCTCCCTCCATCGCCCCGTCTGCCTTTCGCTGACCCTCCCCGCTTCGCTCCCTCTTGCTCTCCCCACCGCCTCACCCCTTCCCCAGCCCATCACATTCTTCTACAGCCTATTAATAACTTCTGGGCAATTGCACCGGGTCCCCGCTGGGCTCGGCCCCTTCGCCGGCGCAGCCCTGCGCAGCCACTGAGCGCGCCGGCAGCAAGTTCAAAAGTGCAGCGGGGCTTTCACAGCCCCTCTCCCCGTCAGGGGGTGGAGGAGGCCGCTGGAAAAGAAAGGCCGCGTTGCCAAGGAGCCTGGCACAGGAAAAGGGGGTCACCTTCACCTCCGAGGGGACCGCCGGAGATGGACAGGCGCCAGCAGCCCCGCGGGCCGGAGATGCTGAGAGGGCCACGTTGGGATGGAGGCTGGGATGCGGGCAAGGAGGGCTAATTGGCCGCCTCCGGCCACGGAGCTGGTGTGATGCTCGGCAGAGAAATCCAGCGGCAAAATCCCCCGTGCAGTATGGTAATAAGGGAGGTGTCCCGGGCGCCGCTGCCTTGAGAACAATGTTGCTGCAGTTGAGTGACTGTAACAGGCCCTGATGACAGCCGGGGCCGCGTTAAAAATGCCTATTCAAGCAGATCAAGACATTGAGAGGCCTCGTGGGGATCTGAAACCCTCAGGGATTTCTAGATGAAGCCAGAAGCTGAATCCCCAGCCCTGGGAACCTGGGGGGGGGGGTGTGAAGAAAAAAAAAAAAAAAGAGAGAAAAGAAAAGAAAACCACAAAGCAGCTTTAAAAGGACTGCGGCGCCCGAGGCAGGGCCTCCTGCTCCAAGCCGGGCTTTAGCCTCAGAAAGTGAAGCAGCCCTGACACCGGTGTGTGACTGCGGTCTGGGCATCCCCAGGGCTGCACAGGGTTACCTGAGGCTGGGGTCGCACCTCCGAAAGGTCCCTGAGCTGCTGGGGATGCTCTCTCCTTCCTGCCAGGGAGCCCCGGCTCCGGCTTGCGGGGCGCAGCCTGCACCGCGGAGCTGACAAACACCCCATAAAAACCAGCGGGGCTGTCAAAGGGACGAGTCAGGGCATTTTTGCTTTGAGCTGAAAGGGATCCTGCAGAGACGACCAGCACTCTGAAGGGGTAAAGCTGGGAGCCCTCGGAAGGCAAAAGGCAACAGTGGCCCCTTCTCAACCACCCCAGGCCACGGCGAGTTCTGACGGTACCTTCTGCACCGGCGTCCTTGGCCCTGTGCGTGCTCCTCTGCCTGTAACCGGCCAGCTCGCTCCACAGAGCAAGACAGGGGCAGGAAGAGCTGCAAACTCCGCACTCAGGGATCTGAGTTATGACTGGTCAAAATTAAACCTTTCCTTATTTTTGCCAGATGAGCCCTAACCCGGATCATTTCCCTGATTCGGTTCGCCATGTGGCTGCCTAAACCACAAGAAAAGAGGCAAGGGAAGGAGCAGGAATGAGGAAGAGGATAGAGGCTGCTGCTTTCAACTGATGCCAGATTACAGAGGTTGTGAAACAACGGCATCGGTTGAGTCTGTTTGGTGCAATCGCAACACAAATGAAATAATAATGTTGATAACACACCGGTCCGGCAGCATCAAGGATTAATACTTACCTGCTCTGCTGCACCGAATTGCCTCCTGCTGTTACACATTTACACTGCAGGATTTGGCTCGCAGACTGGAAACTTTTCAAGGCAGAGTGATTTATCTGTAAAGGACATTGCACATTCATGGATCTACATAAATAATGCAAAAGTAATTAATAATAACCCAGGCCCTGCTCTTAACAATGCCAGGAGAAGAAATTGCTTCACTGAAGTGTCTCTTACACGTTTTGCAAAAGATCTTTATTTGTTAACTGTCTCAAAGAGAAAGGAAGATAATAGTTTTGAAACACAGAATGGATGTTGCTAGATCCTGGGATTTTATTGCCAGCCTGGCAATTTTTACGATTGATTTAAAGAACCCTCTGCTGGAGTCATGTTAAAACAACATCAATTCAGCTTTGATTTTTTTCAATTTTAATCTTCTAGATCTGGAGTCAGAAGTTTGAAACCATGAACACAAAGGGCTAAGAAACCCAGGAAGGAAAGAGATAAGCTCTGAGAATTATTGCCTCTAAAAGTCTCATCCTTTCAACTCTAAGTGCTACTTCTGAGGTTGGACACAGGACTTCCAACTGAGGGGCTGGGAATTCTGTTACACCCACCTCACAACTGCTAGGAAAGCTGTTGCCTTTTTTTTTTTTTTCCTTTTTTTCACTTTTTTACCTACATCCTTGCTATCCACTTTTCATATAGACAAAATTAGCTGCAGGTACATAAAAAAATGCCAGGATTTTCCAGCTATCAATGGCTGTTCTGGACAGATGAAAGGTGTCAGGTCCTGATTAGCTGGAAGTCATATTTCAGTGAATAATCTGTCACCATGTTTGCAGCAGTCAGGGTCTTGAGGTCCCCTGCCTATGTTTTTCTGTATTAGCTCACACGGTGGCTGCACACATAATCAGGGCCGGTTTTGACCAGTGAGCATAGAGGAAATATGGGTAAAAGTCGCTTCTCAGTAAGGAGAAGCACGGCCATTACAGGGCCAAATAAATCAGTTGATAAAAAATGATTTTTAAGCAAAAGATCAGCTGTTTCTATAAAACCCCATGATTTGGTTCCACTTAGTAAGACGTTCTCACTGCTGCTTCCAGAAGAAAAACAAGCAGTTCACGTTTGTCTGACAAGTGGTTTGAGTAACTTCAATTCTCTAGCAATGGCTGTTATCAAAACACCTAAAATGGAAGGATCGATTTTTCTGTGCCTTCACATTACAGGTCAGAACGCGGTTTCAGTTAGGACTGTTCTCCACTTTTTATTTATTCACTTTCTATGAACGTTCAGACACTTGGATCCCGATTCATGAGCTCACTTAAGCACACTTTTTTTTTTATAAACGTGTTTAAACGTAAAACTGAATTGTGTTGTTCTCCTGAAATGGTGCACATAGTGTCGGTGTCTCAAATATTTAACAAAAGGCAAAGAGTTATCTCAAATGCTGAAGTGTTCACCAAAAGCAACATTCAGTTGTGCATCGGGTTACAAAATTCACAATCTGCAATCGATGCTGCATTGATTTAGATAGGCCTTCCGTTAGAGACCAGCTGCCTCAGTTCACTAAAATGCTTAAGCATATGTTTAATTTTAAGAATATGAATAATTCCATTGATATCAATGGCACTTGCTTACACTTAAGAATACATTTTGCTGGGCTGGAGCCAGAAATAGTGCTATGTAATGCCAATAAAGTGCAAACTGCAATATTTCTCTAAGTGCTTTCTGGGACCAATTTAAAAATTAATCAATGAAGAACTGTAATGTGAAAATGCAAAAAATAATATATGTGAGATTTCACTGTTTACTATCCTAATACTGCCAAGTATTAACATCCACCAAAGCACTGCCAAGTGAAATCAAACCCAAATCTGTGAAACAGAGCAAAAATGGCAACAAGTTGAATTTGTTATTCATCATGAATCGTCCTATCAGACTTAAAGATTTACTTGTGTAACACTGAATAACATTTACGATCCTTACAGAAAGACATACATATAGATTAAAGACAGGGTCCGACCCCGTTTGTACCATCCCCAGTGCGCACTAACTCTATTCAGCTCAGAGAGCCAGTCCACTTTGAGGCGGATGCTTGAAAGAGAGAACAGGACCTGCTCTGTAACAGCAGAAATGTACCTTAAACAAGGAAGAATTTGAATGACCAAAATATCAGAGAGCAAGGGGTCACTAAAAACATGATTTTGCACTCCTGCTTCCTGTGCCTTACCTTCCTCAAAACTCTATGAATTGCCCCGTTATGAGGAACCGACGAAAATTTCCAGGCACCAAAAATTCTAGCAATTTGTGTTTGTTCTTATAACTTTCCACATCATGAGTCCAACAGTACTGACGTTGCCAGTGACCTACATGGACTTGGGACATACCCCTTATTCCCCTATGATGGTATCATCATATAAATAGCTATATATCCGTATGCAAATGATTGCTGTTTTCAAGCTGTTCATGAGCGACCTTATACACTGCCCATACGGTACAGTAATATGTTTTCCACATATGTCAGATGTTTCATGACACATTTCACGCATATATTTAAAATAGATTTCATAGCATATAAAAATGCACATGGAATGGAAGAAAATGGCCTGCATCTGCAATGTTTACATAATGCATTTCAAAATTGCATGAAATGTGTCCAAATTGATTGTATTCTTCATCTATCTAAAATATTGATGGCATATAAAATGTATGTGTAATGGATTCACTCATGAGCATGTATTACATGCCTTATTTTGATGCTTGAGTAACAAAGGGAAAGAATTTGTTACAGCTCTGCCTCCACAGTGTAGCTACAGAGACAATTCTCAATTCTTCCTGTGTTGGTCAAAACGGTATTTGTCACGTGTATGTCACTTTATATTCCAATCTGACTCCCTCGAAACTGCCCTGGCTGGGCCTTTGTGCAACAAAATCAAGCCCCGAGGTGACTGAGACGTGCCACACCGCTAAGATAGGACTTTGCTACAATCAGGTGCACTATTGTCTCACAGGCAGCGATATCAGCGATAATGATTAAGTTTCAGTGGGACAATTTTCAGCATGGTAGGGCCAGCCAAATTCCCTGAGTCACGGGCAAGTTTGCATAGCCCATACTGCAGCGTGGGGGATTATCTGAACTGCTATCGTACCTGAGCTAGTTAGATTAGAGGTGGTTTGCATACATTTACATATGTGGCAACCCCACCTCCAGTTGCCGTATAGACAGGTGAAAGCTCATTTCGTATCATGAGCTTAGTTTTGCTGGAATCTGTCACGAGAGCAGCTGACCCAGAATCCACAAAAATCAGCAATTCATACTAATTTGAATGTTACAGGCTCTGAAATGCTGCTTCGCCAGCTTTGGGATGCTTCACAATCTGCTCTGATTATAGAGAGGATCAAACCACCAGGCTGGGTATCTGCTGATGTTGGAAATGGCCAGTTGCTCTGAAAAGCACCAAGCTGACTTACTGGCATTGGAAATAGCAGAAATACCAGTCCCAAGACCAAAAGGCACCACACAATGTGAGACAGAGCTCAGGATGCTGAGAGACATGGCAAGCATGACCGTGCAGCCACCGGACTGCTACATTAGGGCCCTAGGAAACTCCAAACACTGGGAATGCCTTGGGAGAGGTTATATCTGAGACAGTATATTTGTCTGGGATAGTAATTCCTGCTCTCTTTTTGGACTCTTTTCAATCAGTTCAGAACAGGCTTTTTGGTGCTGGTCAGACTCCCTTAGTGAACTCCTCCTGTCATGTCCTATTTTTCAAGCTATTTTTTCCCCTATCTGGTATCTTTCAGTGACCTAAAGTTTATCCTGTCCAGGGTGACGGTCACCAGTCGGAAGGCGGCCTCTCTCTGAGCGTGCAGATGAGCGCCTTTCAGTGACTTTGGCATCAACCAAAAGAAGCCCCATGCAAAGCAGACACAAATTTCGGCAGTGAATCTCACTCCCTTCTATTGTACCGCGATTGTGTTTGCTCCAACGGGCACATAAGGTGCCTGGGCCCGTCTTCTCCAGCCTGCACTTCTGCCAGCAGCTCGTATTCAGTGTTGGACAAATCCAGCCTGGGAAATGCTCTTCGTGGCAGGTCCAGCCGGCTGGCGGGTTTGGCACGACACAGACCGTTACATCACTTGGCCAAACCTGACCTCTGTCTGTAGAGTACAAAAGAAAGGTACCGTCATCCAACGGTTGCTCAATAGCCAGGCGAAACGAATTGATAGGTGTCAATTCAGCCTGCAGTGGACCAGTAGCTACATTATAATGCCAACCTCACCTTTGGTGTTAATGAGGCCCCTTCATTAACAGCCTTGAGCAGAGGGGTCGAGGACTGAATAGAGACAGACTCCTTTCTCACCCAGAAAGCTGGTCCTTCTCATTCAGAATTGAAGCACGTTGGCGGGGCAATTTGAGGACGCTTGTGCTGCCCATGCTGCATCTGCAATGGACGTGACGTATTTGTGACTATTCATCTGTCTCTTTTCACCAGCACTAAATACACAGAAAGAATAAAATAAATTCTCATTGTGTTCCGGCTTACTAAGAAAATTTTCCTTCTTCCTTCTGGTTTGGAGGGTTATTGTACGCTAAAAGCCTTTTGCATTTTTCGGTAGCTATAGTACGCTATAATTTAGATTTTCCTCAGGCACAAAAGAACTTAGTTAAGCCAAACTGTATTACAGTGTGGGTTTTTTTCTACTAAGTCCTTCATTAATAAAGGAAGTAAAGAATTTCCAAGCTGTCTGTAATTTTTCCCAGATGCAGCTAGTAGTTGCTAGGAGTATCTTTTTGGCAATCAGAGTTTTTGGCTATTAAAAATCTGGACTTTCGCTATACTACCCTGGTGTTAAATATGTGCTGTGAATACTGTAGTGTGGAGTGTGAATTGGAGAAAGAGCGGAAGGCAGAGAACAGGCAAAGCAAAATCATTTTTAGAAGAATAAATACTACTAGGATTAACAGCTGATTCAAACGAACACGCTTCCCTGCAGGAATCCTAATGGTGATTGGCAAACCAGGAGCCTTGCTACACCAGAACGAGCATCGCTGCAGAACTAACTTCTCACTCCCAGCTTCTGCCTCTGTCACTACCTGCTCTGTTTTCTCCCTGGCAGCCAACACGGCCAAGCCCTGCAGTGAGCCTGTGCCATGAGCTAAAGACAACAAAGGCCACAGGCAGCCAGACACAAACCAAAGCAACACCCAGCTGCCCTCAGTGCTGCCAGAGAAGATGAATCCTCTCTTGACTTCAGGTTCAGGACGTTTTCTGAGGTTGCGAGTAAGGATTGTTGTTGGCAAAGCCATTGTAAGTACCAAGAGATTGATATCTGCCCCTTATTACCTAAAATATCAGCGGTTCTTTGTTTCAACAGCAAGTATGTTCATCTTGGAAATGCCACAGAGTATTTGGCTCATCGGATGTGCTTCCTGAGTGTAGATGAAGATCATTATAATCATTTTGCAGCTGGTAAGAGAAGGTGGTGAAGTGACTTGCACATGTCCAGGAGAGAACTTAGGGGTCTTTCCACTCATCATGTTGCGTATGGACACAAAGTGGAGGCATATACTTTCCGAGAGAAACCCTGCTCAAATGTAAGATTTTTGTCTTAATCTTTAAATCTGTGGGACTATTACAAGATGATCATTTTTTCTACACTGCCTGACTCTTTAAGTGCTGGAGACAGCCTTGCTGGTTGGCTGGCTGGCATCCAAGCCCCTCAAAGCACGGACTGACCGCAAAGCTTGTGGTCTTCAGTTCAAGTGGAACAAAGGGAAGATGCAACTAAATTAGTAATGAGAAAATAATAACGAATTACAACAAACAGTGAAACAAACTTGTTTCTCCAGGGATAGGAAAGGCAAGCCGCAAACATACGGATGCACATATATAAATTGACGATGGAGCCTTACAGCGGACGTACGGCCAACCATCCTGATGACCGATGCTAAGCCTGCAGGAAAGTACTTTTGCTGCAATACGAGAGATGTTGCTTGCAGGCTGGCGAGTAAGCAATTTGGGCATCTTGTGTTGCACAGCAATTGGGATTGTCCATGGGGGATGCCAGGGTGGGGGGGGCTGTGTGTGTCCGGGGGGTCAATGTTGTGCTCCCGCAGAGAGGGGGAGCCGAGGAGGAGGAAGGAGAGGTGCCTCCAGAAGCAGTTCTGACAGCTGTCACTTGCTCCCCAGGCAGAGCCTCGGAAAAGCTGGAGTGGGCTGTCGCAGCTCAGCGCCAGTCCTCTCCCAGGAGGTGTCTGTGGATGCCTGAGCATGGGCTGCGCTGTCCCAACTCGCACTTGACGTGACACCCCCGTTGTTGCCCCTGTTGCTCGTGCTCCCCAAGACCAGCGAGGTTTGGCCTGCACAGCAGCCATGATGCGTACAGGCCAGAAAGAGAAAGGATGTGTTGTACCTTCCCAGGACCGTAGATTAGCCCGTGCTGGGGGAAACGCCCCAGAAATCTTTCCCGTCTCTGGGTTTACCTGGCCCAGGCAGGGACAAGTGCAGCGTAAAGTCTTTTTTCCACTTTATTTTCCACCATCCCCAACTCTCAGGGGCCAGAACCAGTCCTTGGCGTAGTCCCCTACCATGGGCCAAGCCAGATTAAACACGCACCTCTCAGTCCCAAGACATGGATCTTTGAAGCAAGACTCTGGAAAGAAAAATAGAAAGCCCAAACAAAAATTAGGGAGAGCTGTCATGTTTCATTTGCATATTTGAATATGCAAATAAGATCTGTTTCTTATCCATTGGCACTGGCCCTACTGTAGATGGCAGCAACACAGCAGATCTCTGCCAGCATACAGTGCCACAAAGAAAGACGCTAATTGGATTTGCAGACGCTTATTGCAGAACCCAGAAGTTGCTGGAATAGATATAAAGAAACAGGAGCTCAGCCCACGGCTGCCTTGGGTGCGAAGGCGCTCAGCTGACAGCTCGTTAGCTTGAGATGTCCCTGTAAAATTAGAAATTTGGAGGAGCCTGGACGGCTGCTGGCTACACCTTCCCCAGCACTACCCAGCACCTGAAACACCCAACGCACTCCCATAGAGCCTGGCACATTTTCTAGCCTTGACTGTGGGAGTTTTTTGGGAACTGAAAAAGCAAATCGAGGGTAAGCTTGACCAGTCCTTGGGCTGGAAGCTGTTCAGAACTGGGAACTATTAGTGGAGCAAAGGCTGGTTATAGGAATTTCTCTCGAGTGTTTTCATGGTTGAATGTAAGGAGCTACCCCAGCACATTTTAGATTAATCTACTCGCATGACTTGTCCCAGCACAGAGCCCCGGGGTGCTGGCTTGGAGCAGGCGTCCATATAATGACGTGCTTAGTCTGAATGGGGCACCCCAACTTCTTCAGTAATGGCCATGTACCAGACTGCCCGTCTGAGGTTGCCGTGGAAGCCGAGGTGCCTGACTTGGGGTTTCCTGTCCCTGACTTGGAAGTGTCTAAGTTCTTGCTTGGATCCCACCCCAGGCCACAGAACAGCTGAAAGCTGGAGGAGCGACTTGTGTCCAAACCAGCAGAAGTAAATACGGGTGTGCTGAAGTGGGAGGGCAGGCAGGGTCCCACACTGGGAGAGCACGGGAACAACCATTATCACCAGGCTGGGCAAAAATAAAGGCACAGAAAAATTGTCACTGATGGGAATTAAAATAAAAAGCAAATTCTAACGATGTTTCAGAGGAAGTGACAGACAGTTTTTCAGGAAAGGGAAAGGTTCAGGGTCTTGTGTGTCTGAGCAACATCTCTTGCACAAGGAGGAAACTCGACAGCGCAACAATGGAGTCAAACTTGGGAAAGACGGAGACATTTCCAGAAAAGATTCAGGCCTGGGAGCACATAACCACCAAGGACCGCGATGAGGCTGCGAGTGAATAGCCAGGATTGGGAGCTGGAAAATAAAAGATTTAGACTTAAGAGTCACGTGCATGGGAATCATGTCCACAATTAAAGATACAATGAGAACTCCCGGAGAAAGAGGCCCTGTCTCAATGGAGAAGAAAAGAGACTGTCCAAGGAGATGTCTATTGGGACTGCATCAGACAGAAACACGGAAAATTAAAACTGGGGCACTTAAAAGAATCCAAATCAGTCTCTTTTTTGTTGTTGTTGTTGTTAACTGAAGCGATTAAGCATTTTGCTTTACTAATATCCTCTATCAGGTTGATGAGGTAAACTGGCTCTTTAGAATGATTTGGGAACCGATTAATCCTCGCCTGTGGCTATCGGTTAGCAACACACACCGCGTTATTGGCTAACACGCATTTTTCTGCTGCCTTACAGAGATCAACAAACTATTTCAAACAAGAAAGTTGCACCAAGAAGAAAAAAAATTCTGCTTCGCATCTAAAAGAAAATTTGCTCGGAAACAGTCACAAATTGCACTCCTAACGCCAGTCCGGCGCTAATTTAAGGCTCACAAAATTGAGCGCAGTAACTTGTCATGTAGAGCTCTAAGAAAAGGTAAACAAAACCCACTTTTCAGATGCAAATGTCACGCTCAGAGTCAGCCGCGGCGCTGAGAAAGCCGCGGTTGCAGGGCGGGCGGCTTTTAATGATGCCTCGGCCGCGGCCAGCGGCTCCTTTCTCAGCCAGGACAGTGACCTCCGGGCTCGTCCCCCAGCTGAGCCTGCGGCTGATAACCACCGCTTCACTGAAGGAATCCCCGCGTCCATTTGCATTGCAAATACTCCCCGCTACAGACCAGAAAACGAGATATTGTTCCCCCCCCCCCACCGCCGCGAACGCCCCTCTCCCCCGCGGTCTCCCATCACGGCGCGGCCGCGGGCGGGAAGGCGGCCGGCGGCCCGGGCCGAAGAGCGGCCGGAGGGGGCTGCAGGGAGAAGCGGGGCGGACGGGGGGGAAGAGGGGGAACGCGGGAACGTGAGAGAGACTGCGGGAGAACGAGGGGAAGGTGAGGGACAAAGAGGGGAAATGAGGGAGACCGAGGGGGAAACGGAACCTGAGAGAAAACGGGGGAGACCGAGGGGAAAAATGAAGGAGACTGAGGGGGAAACCGAACCGGAGAGAAAATGAGGGAGACTGAGGGGGGAAAATGAGGTAATCAGAGGAAAAAATAGAGAAACTGAGGGAAAAATGAGAGAGACCGAGGGGAAAATTGAACTTGAGAGAAAACGGGGGAGACTGAGGGGGAAAAATGAAGGAGGCTGAGGGGAAAATTGAACCTGAGAGAAAATGAGGGAGAC
>VFFE01007138.1:146641-159230 GCA_008921705.1 Burhinus oedicnemus | reverse complement strand
CTGGGGGGGGGGGGCTGCATCGTGGGGGGTGCACACCCCCGTCCTGGAGGAGGGGGGGTTGATTCCCCCCGGTGGTGTTGGGGCGCATCGTCCCCCGCCTTTGGGGAGGCACACCTCCTCCCCACACCCCTTTTTGGGGGGTGTAGGGGGGTTGCTCAGCCCTCGCCCCTTCATGGGCGGCCGCGCTGCAGCCTCGCCCGCGGCGGGGGGTGGCAGCAGCAGCAGCATTTCCCGCAAATTCCTGCCTGGGCTTATTTACGGGGAGGGGTGGTGCCGGCGTTGCTACCCCCATCAGCCGCGGTGCAAAGGGTTAATGCCACCGAGAGAGTTATTACCGCTGCGGGGAGGCGGTGGGAAGCCGTCCGGTAACGGCCGGGTCGCTGCGGTGCTGCAGCAGGCAGGGATGGATGCTGGAAGTTTACCTGAGGTGATCTAGAGCAGGCTGGCTCAGGCCTTTTGTGTGCGAGTGCATGCGAGCTGGTAACAGGTTACCTACGAGCCTGAGGTTCAGTAGGTGAACCCCGCTATCCTTTGAATAATCATTCAAATATCTTTGAATGATTCAGAGGAGAGCGAATGGAAACTGGTTATGTCTTTCAGGCAATTAGCACATCAAACAAAAAACCCAGAGCAAGCCTTCAGAATGTTTATTGAGAAGTTGAAAAGCAGACTCCTTTGTATTATTACAAATTGTTTGACTAGGATCCTGATTTCCCTTTGTTGAGAGACACGCTTGGGAAAAAAACCCCTCCATTTTCAGTGGAGCAACTTTGCATGTTTGTTATGTTAGGAGATCTTATTTTCAAATGTGTTTCAACTTCTGGCTTAATTCATAGCGATTGTTAATTGGACCAATATGTGAGGAGTATAGGAAGTACAACTTTCACTCTCAGTTAAACAGTTCTCTTTTATGTTTAATTTTGTTCTCTTCCACGCAGTCCCATCTGTTTCTCAGCTAAAATTTCTCAGCCGTTTCAACTAGAAAGGCAAATTCTGTAGACTGACAGTCGTTTGCGCTTCTCTGGAGAGGGGTAGTAACTGGCAACAGTAGCACAATTTAAAGGGTAATTATGGAATCGATAACGTGAAGCTGCTGAACAGACTGGCTCAGTTGATGTGAATGCTTGCGTGAACGCTGTGGGAAGTATCCCAGATAAAGCAGGCCTGCAAGCACCCTCCTATGCGAGCTTGGGATTTAGGCAGACTGTCCTCACATAATGCTCTTCCACTGTAGGAGAGATTGCTGTGCTTTGAGTGAAACACACCTTGCCTTGTTTCTTACTCCTTAATACAACATGAAAGCACAGATGGCTGTGTACCTTCATTTTTAGCACAGGAGCGAGGTGGAGCCAGTGTAGATAAGCCCTAAAGCACAGAATGGGAAAAAATGGCCTGCCAAGAGAACTTGCAGAGGAAGGTAACCTAAAGAAATGTGGTAGTAATACAGGTGAAGCAACTAATTAAATGAGTTTGTCCCTGAGCCTTAGAATTGATGTGTCCGATGGCAGCTGAAGGTATTTTACTATAAAGATATTTGCCTGAAAGAGTGTGTTAAGGCTTATAGTTGAAATGAGAACTGGACTGCAGTTTGGGAGGTCGAGCTTTGATTCCTGGTGCTCTGTAGACTTCCTGTGTGATCTTTTTACAAAGAAAAGAATACTGAGATTGAGTGACTTATTCTTTCTCTGAAAATCGCTTTCCCATAAAATGTCAGGTTGGATACGCAAAATATTTCTTAAGCATTAACCATGGGCATGCTTCTTATTGCAGTTCCTCAATTGGAAAATGGGGATATTCTTCCTAAACATATTTGTCTAGAGCTCAGAAAGCTTTCTCTCTCTCTATTCATTGTCTAGCATCGTGCCCTCAGTTTGGCTCTGTGTCCACCTGTAATATAGGTAATGACAAATAATGTTGCCTCTCCCAATGGTAACTGAGAACCGCCAGAAAGAACAAGATGCTTATTTTCAAGTCTTAGGTGAAGAAAGGGGTAAGGACTAAAAACTGCCCAATTTTTATAATTTCCAGTTGCTGAAGCTGGATTTCATTGGGTTTAGTTTGAGATCGCTGTGCTGCTGGTCTAGTTTGTATAACGTGTGTGCACAAAATTAGTAAGTGGTCAGATACCTTAGGTGTTACTCCCTGTCTCTACAAATCTTGCCCTAAGATTTGCTTGCTTTAACTTGTGTCTGAATCGCGTTTGCCTTTCCTGTTACATCTGTTTAATTCATTTGCTTGCTTCTGACTGTGAAGTCTGCAATAATATGTGGACCTTCACAAGTAATTTAATCTGTTTTTAAGACATTTAATGGGATTTTTGTACTTTGAGTGAGACATTGAATATACCTTCTCTGTTAACCTATGATTAGAAGAGTAGGATTTGGAAGTGCAAATCAGAATTAGGTCATTTTAGTGCTGGATGTTGTGCAGGCATGCTATATGTTAGACTTGGTCTTTGAAAGTGCATTAATAAAATACATTTAAAAGAATACAAGGAGCATCGTAGTTGTATTCTAATGAATTACATATTCCAGAGAATATCATAAACCACCAATTCATGATCTAATTTTTCCTGTTTTAAGATTAGTTTTCTGTCAGTGCTGTGAATTCTGTAAGCTGTGAACATCAAGTTCTGTCTCTGACACTTTCTAGAAATAAGATTCCACAATTAGGACTTTGCTGACAATTTAGTTGATAAGTGAGGCAGATAAACCTATCCCTCTTCTAAAGCTGTTTTTTCTGCAATGCTAATGTTAGGAAGAAAATAGGTATGAAATGGTGCTAGGAACTATTTTTATGATACCTTTTCTGTTGACAACACTGTAGTTTTCAGAATTAGACTAATCTCTCTGTGGAGGCTGTTGTATTCCTCCCCTGCGGTGATCTAGCGTCTTCTGTCTGTAAGGCTCAGCATTATGCATAACATATAAGCAGTTTCATTTTGCTTATCATCTTACCTCTGTCCTAAAACAGTGCACAGTTCAAGTAAAATTGGAGCTGGGGCACCGAGCCCAACTGCGGAAAAAGCCGACCACCGAAGGGTTTACTCATGACTGGATGGTGTTTGTCCGTGGCCCGGAGCAGTGTGACATCCAGCATTTTGTGGAAAGGGTGGTCTTTCGGCTACATGAGAGCTTCCCAAAACCCAAGCGAGGTGAGTGTAATTTTGAAGATGCGTTATTAGGTCTCCTCTGTATGAAAGAGCACTGCGTAAGTCTAGGTTGTCTTGGACTGTCACTTTTCTCTAAAATATCTCCTTAAAGATATGTTGCGTGCGCTTCAGCTTTAACCTTTACTGTCTTTGTTTGAGGAAGTCAGAGAGAATGGGACCTTTCTTCTGATGAAAGGGCTGGAGGTGAGATGCTTTCTCCTCTTATTTAAGCATTAGTATATGCAGGTTCTCAAGACGGTTAGTGACAGCAGGAAATAATTCATGTTACAAAATGGGAAAGATGGGTTTGATTTGTTAATGTTTGCCCACAAAAGCTGGGAGATTGCTGAGAGATGCTCAGATACTGGGCTTGTATACGTACTGGAGTATGTAGACTTCTGCACTGGTCATTAAGTAGCCATCAGGATTCCTGCGATTTCTAGTCTCAGGTGCCAGTTCAGGTAGTAGTCTGAAACCCAGCAGAAATCAATGATGCCAAAGAGGTGATGGTTTCTTTGCCACTGGCTGTACGTTCCAGCTGCAAGCACTGTTAGGGAGAGTGTATGAATTGTAGTCTTATTTTCTGCTGGATTTGTTCTTTGCTCTTTCTGACTGTGCAGCAAAATGAACCTTATTCTTGGCATGGGGCAGCAGGAACACATTGTTGAGGTGGAGGAGCCGGAATTGCCCTTTTCGACAGCAGCGCAGAGTTAGACGTGCTTAAGATTGTGTAACTGTGTCTGCAGTGTTATTGTTGTGTAGTGTTAGAAGGAATGCTGGCTGCGTAAGAGTATTGCTGTAAATTACTTTGTAACTTGCATTCTTTGAAATATTTCTTTGGAAGACTTCTGGTCATGCGGGATGTCTTAGGACTACCTGCTACATTGGTTATTTGTGAGAGTCCACAGTGGAAAGTAACTCAAAGGTGTTCAGCTTGTAAGGATGTGATTCTAGTCTGTATGTTAATGATACCTCCTTCAAATTGATGTAGTAAAACTGATGTATGATAAGCAAGTGCAGTACTGAGCTGAAAGCTAATTTATAGAATAAAAGTTACAGTCTGCTGTGCTACAATTCTTGTCATCTGGTGTAATTACTTTATTACAAACAACTGTGTTGGGATAGTACATGGTCTTTGCTCAGTCAATTGCCATATCATCTAGCTTTAAAGAGACAGTTTTTTCCGATCTCCGGGTTTTGCATGCTTTCTTGAGCTTGCTCCTAATGCCAGCTTGCTTTTGACCAAAGTGTGTCTGGGTTGCACATAAATGATATGGCAGATGCGTACTATTTCTAGATCTGTTTGAAGGGTTTCTTCAGATGATGTGCTGTTACTTGGAGCAAAATCTATTGGTTGAAGGTAGGCTTGTGCTGCTAGCAGATTGCGTGTGTAGTGATTTTAATCTGTTAGAATAGAGCGGCAAAGGAACAAAGGCTGCTTGGCAGATAGTCTTAAGATTCCTGCTGCCGTATTGGCACTGTTCTTTGGATTTGGGCTTTTCCCCCTAAATGAGAGGGTTCTTGTCTGAAATTCAAGTTAAAGCAAGTCTAGAGATTTTGGTTATTTTTAGATAGGCTCTTTATTCACAGTTGAATTTTGAGTACTGCTTTCTAGCACCTTAATGATGGTAGAAGTGCTTAGAGCTGGGGATAATATATCTACATTAAAAGGAAAATAATTTGTGTGCTTTTTAGGTTTGAGGTACTGTTTCCTAATCATATTAATTACTTGGAATTCTTTAGAGAAAGTAAAAAGATTTGCACTGAATTCCTCTAATTACTTAATTGACTTTATTTACATATATTGTAGTGCATAAATTATACGCAAGTGCATCCGGTTCCTGAGAGGGAGAATATCTGTGTTGATCTCACGTTTCTTCTGGCAGCTGTTATGTATAGCTATGTCATAGCCACACAAACGATCCTAGAATCCTTCGA
Organism: Burhinus oedicnemus; assembly: GCA_008921705.1. NCBI lineage: Eukaryota > Metazoa > Chordata > Aves > Charadriiformes > Burhinidae > Burhinus > Burhinus oedicnemus. Next base: position 154,141 of record VFFE01007138.1, on the reverse strand, counting down.
GTCGGCTGTCACTATACTGAAGTGCAGTGGTAGATGATAGGAAGGGTTCAGTAGCCTGAAGGTACAACAGGTAGCGGGATGGGGGAACTGAGGCAGGAAGCACGTAGATTAATTTCTTAGAAGCGATTAACTTTTGTAGTCGATGTTTCTGCAGTAGGCAGCACTGTGACCTTAGCAGCAAGCTGTTTAACCTTTCTCCATTTCCTTGTGTGTGAAATAAATAGCAGTGCTTACCTGCCCTTCAGGTTTGTTCCGAGGTTTGGGTGAAGCAGCTTGTAGTATGGCTGTTACGTAATTGTGACGATTGGGCCTCGTAGGAGAGTGTTTCAAGGAAGAAAAAAAATTCGCTCACATGGCACGGTGCTTTGATTAATAAATATTGGCATCAAAGTAAATTTTACCTTTCCGTTCTGTTTAAATTCCCACCTTTTGGGTCTTTGCCTTTTTTTGCAAGGCAACTTTAACTGGCAGTTTGCATTGTTGTGGAACAGCACAGAAATGTAATTGTATCTCACTGCAAAAGGGGGGGAAAGAATCTCACGGAGACTCTGGCATGGAGTGTTTTATGTTTCCTTTCCATGGGAGGAGCTAAGAACGGATTTTCATGTTCTTAACTATAAGCCCATGACCACCATCTTACTTTGTTTTTTCACAAAAGTCAGTGTTTTAAACGTGTCCTGGGTTGTCAGAGGCCCGTTTCTTATCTTGCAACTCCTTTTTGGCTCAGATTAAGTTGCATTATATTCAAAGTTAACATTTGTCTGTTCTCTTTTCAGTGTGTAAGGAGCCCCCTTACAAAGTGGAGGAGTCTGGCTACGCAGGCTTCATTATGCCCATTGAAGTACACTTCAAAAATAAGGTAGAATCTGATTTCTGGTCTTCTAATTGTTTTGAGCTGTGCCAGAGCCTGAAACTGCCTGACAGAAAGACTCTAAATTATGTGACTGTTTTATGTGTGTGTTTTTTATTAGTCTAATAAATAGAATTTAACTGGGAGTTGGAAGCTCCTGCCAGACTTCAAAAGAAAGCTTTTGGCAGAGATGGAATTGTATGGAAAGGTAATATCAGGACAGTGCGATGGTCCTAGAGATCCTGAACAGAGATTGTACTGCTTGTAACAAGCTTCTCTAGCATGGATAATATTAAAGCCGTTTAAAATATTTTATGCAAATAGGGAAGTAAATAAACATAAACCACTGATTTTATAAACATTTGTAAATATTGTGTTGACTGGCAAAATATTAAAAAAAAAATCTATTTTTTAATTTACAAACTTGTTAAATTACCTGCACAGGTATAAAATTTGTATAGGCCCAAGACAAACATTTGCATGTATAGGACAAGTATTTACAGCTATGTTAAAAATATTGTTGTTCTGATTCAGTACTCTTCCAAAAAGAAAACACTAAATATTTTAAATCTTAAGATGCATTGCCAACAAGTATATGAAAGTTAAAATTTGGGATTTATTGCTTGTTTTAAGTCTTACCACAGAGGTCACATGCTACATGACTTGAAGGAGGTTATAAAAATAGGGATTTGGGCACTTGTGTTCATATTTACTCAGTTTCAGTTAAATTGTTTTGTTAAACACGAATACTGAATCTTTCTGGTTTTGATTACTACTTAAATAAAAAACCATGATGTTCTGCTTATTATCTCGAAGAGGGAACCTAGATAAATGAAAGTTTGACCATTACGCCACACCACTATAATGTATGCTCTCAGCCCTACCCCCCTCAACCCTCCAAGCACAAGCCATTACCCCAGGTTTTGTTGACAGCAGACCATGTATAACAACCTAATTCTGTTTAGCTTCCCAGCATCCTTTCCATCGTACCTCCCACAAACGTATCTGTCTATCGTTTCCTTCTCACCCCAGTCTAGCACAGTATGCTCTCCTAGCGGTGTCGTTTGTGAATAATTAACGTTTTACTGTGTTTTTTTGGCCTACCACATTGCTGTTACCCCACTTCTTTACGAGTCTGAGTAATAAGCCAAATAATGAGACTGAACCACAAGAAGTCTTGTCTTCTAAACCTGGGAGTGTTTTGCCCACAACTTTCTTGTGGGTGGGGTAAGCCAAAAGGATGTGAAGGGAAATGGCAGTTAGAGGGTAGGGGATGAAAGTTGTTGATAGAAGCAGCTTTTTTGGCAAATTCTGAAAACTACAACTTGAATGCAAAAAAAACCCCTCAAAAGCTTAAAAGTGTTTTGACTTCTGGTGGCTTTTCTGAGGTTTTGGATGGAAATCAGGAGATTCTTCATCTGCGCCGTGTGTTGGCTTAATTCAGGTTCAAAGTCTACCTTTACATTCCTGACCAAAAAATGTCAATTTCTCCACACTGATTTCTTGTAAGGGCAATCCCTAATGACTGTGATGGGTGAACTATGTTTTGTTTCTACTCTTACCTTTTATTTTTCTTTCCTTTCTTCACCCAGTCTTTTCTCATGCTTGCCTTTTCCCTGCAGATCTCCGATGGCTTTGTCTTTCACAAGTCCTCAGATCTTTCTTTCTCATTTCTGCCTCTCCTGTATCTTTTTGTAGGCCCACTTGTTTGCATTGACTGTTGTCTGCATTTGTCTGTTTTCTTTCTCTCCACCCCCCCTTATATTTGTATGCTCCTCACAGAATATGGAACTGGCAGCTTTTTTGAGTGTAACTTGGTTTCACACCCACTGGGGTCATCACTTCTCATTGTTTATAGAAACACGTGACTACACAGTTGTTCTTCCTAACATTAGGGATAGGATGGCTTTTATAAATAAGGGAAATAGGTGGTCTCTGTTCTTAGTGGAAACAATGGAAGTAGCAGTTAATTTAGGAGAAGGCGGTTTGGTTTTGGCATTTAGGTCTTCAGAAACATGAAAACTAAATAGGAGAACAGGTTTATTTGCAGACTGGTTCTCAAAACTACAGATCTTAAAAATACTTGTCTTTGCCCTGTTTTTTAGATTTGTGTGTTATGGAGAAGTTCTTTCCACTTCTCAGCTGATTGAATTGACTAATTAAGGAGTTAAAGATGGCACTTCCCATTATTAAATTGGGGCAAGTGATGGTTGAGGGAAAGCATGATAGCTTCCATCTTCCAGCATGTCATTTCAACAGAGACACGTTCCCCGGTTCCACCAGGAACTTGAAATACATGAGCTATACTGAAGTTGTTTGAAATTTGCTTTTACTCCTTAAAAGTAATTTTTTCCATCCTTATGTCAGCAAATGTTATATTTTCTGCACATTTGGAAGTTAAGCATGGTACTTATGATTGCTGGAAGCTTAGAAGCTGCCTGATGATGTGAAGAATTTGGCTCCTCTGACCATTCTTGCCTGGTGATAATGCCATCTTGAAATATTAAGAGCTATGATTATTTTCAGTAAGTGGAGTTGAAGGAGATGTAAGAGGTGAATGCAAAGATGAAAGATAAGCAAAAACTGAGCTCTAGTAGAAATTGGGAAAGAGGAGGAGGAGGAATGGCAAAGGCTTAGAATATGCCTATTTTCCCCTGATTAAAGAATGTGACATTAAAGCAGCAAATAAATAAGTCTTTATTACTTCGAGACCATATGTTCACTCTGATCTCTGTAAACCTGTTGACACTGGTGGGGATCAGCTGGTGTGTGTGGAGCATATATTGTTTTGAATTTGCCTGAATTGATTACAGCATTTGGGACTCATCCTTGAATAACTCTTCAAGTAGATGTTATGGATTGATTCTGGGATTGAGTAGAAAACACTGTTTCTCAGGTGGCTGGGCAGGAGGAGTTGGGTGGGTCTTCCTGGCCATATGCTGTCTACATTCTAGCACGTTTTTGTTGATGTGTGTCTTCTCAGTTGAAACAAGAGTTGCAAAGGCTTTGGAATTTGTTTATCGATGCATGTTTAGCTTTGTAAAGGTGAGAAGAGAAAGGATTTGCAGAGGGGGTGAACTAATCTGTGGAGGTTGATCTTTGCCATGATTGGCTGAATTTTTTTTTTCCACAATTTAAGCCTCCTTTCTTAGCCATTTCCTTTCCGCGTTCTAATTTCTTACTAGGATGATAAATAGTGGTTGTCAGAGCCAGTGTACTCTTTGCTTTGGCTAAAGAAACACGAGCCTGTTCACTGCTAAGGAACAGTTTTACTAAGAATGACTTAAGAATGTTTTTAATGAACGTCACAGGGATTATTTTTTTTTTTTTAGGCAAGTTTGTATAAAACTGCCCATTAACTCTTTGTGTTGGACTACTGTTTTTTTGTTGTTCTTGTTGTCTGGAGTAGAAGAGTCAGTGCTCTGGGTCCCACTGAAGCTTTTGGTGCCGTTCTGCCAGACTGGGAAGTATCAGCAGAGTATTATAAAAGCTGCAAGAGCCTGTTTCTATCCTCTGCAGACACAGTTATGCCTTGTTGGCATGGTTTGTCCTTTTTGTGCTGTAATTCAGTTTCTCAATAAGTAGGTGCTTTCTCAGTCTTGTCATTTGAATTACAGAGTACGTATTTTGAATGTTGCTGTGAACCTGCACAGTCTGCATAGCTGAGCTTTCTAGAGAGTTGCAGCGGTCTACACGGCCCACAAGACTTGCAGTCTCATTTGGTATTGATGGCCTGCTAGAGCCTTTGCCTCTGTAACTGAACCTGAAAAACAAATGGCAGGGTCTCAGCAGGTTGAATGATAAAGCTTTTGAAAGCACAGTTGACTAATGATAGTGGATCATTTGGGATTGCTGGACTGAAAATGTTAGTATGCTATTTTTGTTTTAAAATCCTTTGTGTTCCTTCCTGTAATGAGGGCTGCTGTTAGTGGCTTCTGGTGCTTGAATCAATACAAACTGGGGACAATAAATGCATTGCTGTTTTTCTACTGCTCTTCCCCTTTCTTCTCCCCCACTCAATTTCAACAGTCTTGAGGCTTTTTTCATGGCCTCATTGTTGTCTGCACATCCATCTCTTATAGTGGCATATGCTGTAATCTGGAGGCTGTAACACAGGTATGACTCCGGTATTCATCCCGTTACATTTTTTGCATCCTAATCAAATTAGATCAATTCCCCCTTCCCCCTCCCAACAAAAGCTAAAGGCCTAGTATACTTCCATGCTATTCTGATATAAGGCAGATATTAATGCAAGATGGATAAGATGTTGCATTAAAGTCTCTTTAAAGATACTACCTCCCAATTTCAGTGCTAGAGATAAAAGGCTTCCAGTATTTACATAATGGATACATGTAACTTGGGCTTTTTCTATTAGTGAAAAGGGAGATAAGCAAGAAAGCAGAGAAATCTGTTTGCTTTTTCCAGTTAGGTTCAAAATAAAAACATGCATATTTTACCCCTTCTGCAATATTTATAGGTGTGATATATAGAATACATAGAAAAATATTGGAGACAGGAAAAACTATTTGTGTTTCAAAGTAGGAACTCAATAGAGACATCGTACGTGGATGCATATATGGCAGGGTAGGTGAAACTGGAGTTCAATTAGATCTACATGTCAGGACTGTGCCATAAGGAAAGTATCAGCTTGTGAAATACTCCTAAGGAAGGTTGCTGAAGAGTCTACATTTGCATGAGACATTTGATTTTACCTAACAAATTGCTGTGTTATTGAGGCAGGGTCTACACAGGTTTGAGGAAAGGAGGAGTAGATTTACCCTGTTAGTATTTATTCAGTGTCGCTGAAAGTTGTGGACGGAGGATTAAATTTTGTCATTTTGTCTAGCCTTTAAGAGGAAGCATTTGTTGCTCAAATTTTTTAGGTCTGTTCTGTGTTGTCTTACCAAACCCGCAGCACTTTCTTTTGTGCTACTGATGAGCGGTGAGTCTTTTTTTTTGCCTTTTTCTGCCATAAATTAATACGTATTATCAGTTTACCCATTCTTCTATCTGAGCAGACTGTTTTCCTGGCCAAAACACCCAGGCTGTATGCGTTTCAGTAGCCATTCAGTGTGGCACATTGATAGGCATCTCCATATGCTGAATAGATTGCAGTGCCTGGCAAGGAAGCCTTGTCAAACGTAGCAGCTTTACTGGCCATGCCAGCATCATATCTGGTATTTGTAAGAGCTGGTAGATTATTAAATGCTTGTCTTTGAGCAGTGAGTATGTTTTCCTAATTTTCAAACGAAGTAATAGTAATAAGAAGTAATAGTAGTAATTTTAATTGAGATGAGGGAGAGTTCCAAAGTGCTGTTTTCTGTTATTTTACTTAACCCTGTAGAACCTCAAAAAAGATAAGGGTGTTTTGTGGGCTTGTTAGCAGAGTGTAACATAAGGCTACTTGCTTCAAAAAATGAATATTGGGCTATTCACTTTTCAATGTCTTGTTTGGAAGCGGGACGGAAGACTAGTCAAACGGGTTGTACGAGCCGAGAAAGGGGGTTTCATTTATACAGAAGTTATGAACTGGTTACGGATAAATGACTGTGTCAGGCTGGATCTATGGCAAGAGGGAAGTAATGTTAGATGTTATAGTTATTGAATAACCATGAGCCTGCTTCCTTGGTGTGCTAGATTTTTGTAGATAATTTTGTTTTATGGCTTTCTAAAAGTGATTTATGAGCTTTATGCGCACGCTACCAGTGAAATTCTTTTGATTTGTGTTTAAGTGGCAAAGGGCACACCCTGCCTTAAAAACAGGACAAGGAAATTTTAACAAAAGACTTTGAAAAATTCCTCCTCTTATGAAAAGTGCCAAAAGAACTTTAACCCATTACTTCAGAACTCAGAAGAAAAATAAAGCAACTCCAGTGTTCGTAACAGCGCAGGGCCAGACAGGAAGCTGGAAAACAGTAAAAATAAAGTGTAACATACTCAGCTTTGGAGGCTGGAGGTGGAGTAGCAGGACTCACTGGGTGGAGGGAGATTTACAGCAGTTGCAAATAAAGCTTGGCCCTAGCTTTGTGGTACGCACTTCTAGTCTACTTCTCTGGCATCTGACATTTAAGGGGTAGATGTAAACTGAGGTTCTAAGGTGGCTTGCTCACAGATCCAATAACAGGTTAACCATTTCATGTCCAAAATGACCATTGAATTTTAATCTGAATAACCACAGTATATACCAGTTAGAAATGCATGTGATCCATCCTTTTAAAGCCTTTCTTGGAAGTAAGGCCCTTTAGAAAAGCTTTATGGTCTCAGAGAGCAACAAAATATCCACAGAAAGTAAGTTTGTCCCCTTTTTAGTTTTGCTTGTTGACATCAAGGGTTGAATATCGGAAGGTGGAATCAACTAAGAGTAAAGCTTGGCTTGGCTGTGTATGTAAAGTGGTGTTGCAGTATGAAAAGGGACTGCCTGGACCTAAGTTCGCAGGGTGAAAAAGTCCCCACACTCTATTGCAACTCCAAGCAGCAGGATGTGTAGATCCCAATGTGTTATTTAGAAAGGCTTTGAAGTGTGGCACTGTGGATTCAGTGTGGCTTTCCATTTAGAGTTAGAGGATGTGTAGGTCCAGGTCAATTGAGAGAGATTTTCCTTGGTTTTCTTTCTTGTTTCATTCTTCCCTTCCCCCCCTCTTCCCCCCCCA
>VFFE01007138.1:125468-140734 GCA_008921705.1 Burhinus oedicnemus | reverse complement strand
CACCCTTCCCCTCTCTTTTTTTTTTTTTTTTTTTTTTTTTTTCTTCCTTCCCTCATCAAGTCCAGTTCCCTGAACTGGCCTCATGCTTGGCTGCCTAAATGCTAGTGCTGACAAAAGAGAGAGGCTGAGATGTGAGGGCAGGATTGCTTTTTTCCATTGTCGGCATGTGCTTTTGTCATATCACGGTGACAGTAACTGCAGCCTGAGCATGCAGATCATGTCCAGCTGGATGCCCCCTAAACGGTTGAAATAGCTGATAGGGTTAATGGCAGAAGGGGAGGCGAGGGTCTATACAACTTCCAACTTCTGCTTCTTAGGTCCCATTAAATCATTTTAAGGGAACACCTGCTACACTATCAGGAATGAAAGATGTTAGGATTGAATCTGTGGGTAAGACACAAGAGCTGTGCTCCCTTATCTTGAAAATACTGCTCTTTCCTTTCATGGTGTAATTTTTCAAAAAAAAATTAGGGCTGCTGCAATGTGCCAATACATCAGCTATTGGCATTGTTAAATTATTCTCCCGTGCTACTGAATGATTTACAAGGGTTGTAATAACCCTTTTTGACATTTTCCCCGCCTTCTTACAGTTGAATAAATGAAACTCTAACAATACTTGGGTGACAAATTATAGGGAAGGGTGGTATTTGGATGAAAGTACTGCCACTGCTTTCGCTTATTAATGCCCAAAGCTGCTGATGTGCCTCTTTCTACCTGTTTACAATGCTTTTATAGTATTAACGCTTCCTGTAATAAAGTTTATTGATCAAGTGTGATTTTTCTAGCATCGGGATTTGGTAGCGGAAGTAATAGGTGGATTCCCAGGGAATTACTTTAAAAAAGGCAAGGTACTATTGCAGTACATTGAGAATCTTTAAACTACATCTTACTAAGTAACAAAAATCTCTTTAAGGTTATTGTAATAGTCACTGCTGCTATTGGGGGTGAAATAGTTGATTTAGCCTTCACTGCCACCTCGTGGTCCTTTAAGTTAAAACATGTGATTGCTCTACAGTATCTGATTTTATGTTAAAAACATATATAGCAGTAAAACTTTGTTTCTGGATGCTGTCATTAGCAGTAGTTCATAATCTCTTTTTACTCACTGTTACTGCATAGTATTCTGGCATTTCTGCTGAATACTGACAGTGAGTGGTGCTGGTTTCACAAGAGTTTAGCTGGTTTCTGTTATGTTTTCACAACAAACTGGAAACAGTACAGTGGATCGCTTAAATTGGTGTAGAAACAACTGTTTTGAGGGTATTGTAATAAATTAGAAGTAATTTTTGGAGTGAAGTGAGCTAGTTAGGATAGACCTTTTCATGTTTAATGATTAGTACGAGGTGTTCAGAGGGAATGTTGGTGGGTTACAATAAATACCCTTTTAAAAAAGGGGGCTTTGATAATTGTGCTAAGTTGTATGCCGGTCATCTTTCACCTTTTGAAGTTAGTGTTTTTTCACTTCAGCATTTTTCAGAAGCTATTTTTCATCACCTGAGACTATTTGAAACTAGTGGTGTGAAGGGTTTTGTTGGCAGCTGATGCTGCTGCCCAGGAGTGCTGACCTACAGTGCATCAAAGTTTTCATAAATGTTGGGTTTATTTACCTTGCGTTTTGTATATTTCCTGTCATTCCAAGAACAGCATTCAGTGATGTATGATGTTATAGAGTGCTCAAATGCTTCTGTCTCACTGCGCTTTGTGCTCTGCACTGGTTTTCTGGATTAGAAAGGTTAAGATTCTTTTTCTTTTTTTTCCCTTTTATGGGGGGTTAAGTCTGTCCAGTCCAGCCCTTCCAACTCCAGCTCCAGCTCCGACTCCAGCTCTGACTCTGATTTCGAGCCATCTCAGAACCACAGTCAAGGTGTGTTGCAAGAAATAAAATGTGTTAAAATCTTCCTTGCATAACCTTAAAAGGCTCATTAGAATTAGATCTGTTTTCCCAGCACCGTATATATTTAAGGCTAATATGGTTTCTTGTATGCAACCATATCTTGAAGCCGCGACGCTTCAGCGAGAAAAGGCAATAATGTCAGAGAGTAATCATGAACAAGTATTTTTCTTGTTTTGGCAGTTAATTTATGAGTAGGATATGTCTCTGGATTTGGTTCTTTCCCTGTTGGCTTTGGTTTCTGCCTCAGTTTATAAATGTTTTTGCTGCTGCTTGATCTATAGTGTCACCAGAGTATTTCTCTTCCAATCTCATATATGCTTTATTAAAAATTATAAATGTGACATTCATCACTTTGCCAGTACATAACATAGCTTCTTTTTCAGATTCCTCCACTGATAATCCAAACAGATATACTGTGGCAATAGTAAATGTTCTAACCTCAGCAAATGCTGTGTTGCTGCAAATACTGTCTCTTGAGTGACATTCAGAATAGTCCCCAAACACATGAAAAATGTGTCCTTTTGTTTTCATTTCAGAAGAGAGTGGGAGGATTTGGGGGGAGGCTAAGGGTGGCTTTGCGGCAGTTGTAAAGTTTGTCAACTCTGCTTTAGTTCTGAGACTGAAATACAGTGTCTTTTAGCAATATCTTTGTGCAAAATGAAACTACCAGTGACATCTTACTGAGAAATCTTGATGTACCTTAATAATAACTAATCCAGTTTAGGTCACATAGCTCGATGGAGTTCTGCTGCACGTGTCCTTGTGTTGAATTGCGTTCTCCCCTCTCATCCCAGGCCCACTGCGCTCCATGGTGGAAGATCTGCAGTCAGAGGAGTCAGATGATGATGACAGCTCCTCTGGAGAAGAGGCAGCAGTCAAAGCAAACCCAGTCAGCCGGGATTCCAGGTGGTAACAAATCAGGAAGAAAGATATTTATTGTCTTTTTGCTCTCCATGTTTGGTATTTTTGTGTGTCCCCCTTTTGGAGGGAGGAATCAAAGTGATGGGGCTATGTGTGAGAGGAAAGTGTGAGAGAAGGAGCGAAAGGACAGATGTGTGGAGTACTTAGCGTGGGGCAGGGACACAGAGTCGATGAAAACAGCAGGGTGAGAAAGGAATTGGGTGAGGAGAGAGCACCGGAACTCGAAGAGAGGAAGCCACTGGGAAGTGGTATGTTTGAGCTTGCAGGTGTTAGTGACTGAGCCCCTTAAAACAGTCACCTAATTGTCATCTTCAGATCTCTGCTGAGCTGAGTGGTGTGTGACATCTTTGATCTGCAGAGATTAGAGAAGCGTTGTGGAGGCTGTCAGCATGTGTGCTGCTCTTACTGCATATGACTGATACAAAACTGAGAAGTCTTAGTCTTTGCCGATAGTGCGTGCTGACAGTTGGTTACTTGACTCCTATGGGACTTGGTTAACAGCTGTTTCCTGCCTTAGCCAATAGTTGAATTTCATCCTTCTCCCCTCAGGAAACGCTGTTGTAGCCAAACCCTGGAGTCTAGGGCTGAATATTTGAAACCAAATGCTTGGCCCAGATAGCAGCTGCAGATTTCAAATGATGCTTGTGTTCACTGAAAACTAAAAAAATAAAATCTGTTGTTGCACTCTGTCACTATCAACTAAACAGGAGTGGAGAGACTTTGAAGGATGTTTTTTATACCTTTAGGGGAGAGGTAATAAACAGTTTTTTCAAGTTCATCAGAAGTGGGATACCTGCTATAATATACCTGTAGGGCCACAAAAAGAATGAGAATAAATAGGAAGTCTCAAAGTTCATAACAGAAACACTAAATGCATTTTTTTTGCCTGTGTTCTCAGTGGGGGTGTTGGTAAGCCTCTCATGCAGGTACTTGGTGGTCTTGCAATGAATCCCCAAAATGAACAATTGCCATTTGTGAAAATCAGGCGGTATTTACTCAGTTGTTCTAAGAGGACTTGTGTATGAAAGAGTTGAACTGCTACCTGTAGTGTGTAAACTAAAACTCCCTGCTCTGCCTGCCCAGGGAATGGAAGATGGCAAAGGTGACGTCAGCTGGGAAAAAAAGGGATTCTTGGAAATTACAGACTGACTATTTCTCCCAGACAATTTAGCATTCTATAATAAAGATAATTTCACTTAACTCTGTGTCGTTCAGTTGACAGCTAAATAAGTTTCCTGTTACCTGGTGATGCTAATTCTCTGCTGCTTGTTTTTCAGACTGAGCCTTAGTGACAGCGACAGTGATAACAGTGCAGATTCTTGCCTGCCAAGTCGAGAGCCACCTCCTGGTCAGAAACTGCCCCCAGCAAATAATAAGGTATTGCATCCTACATGCCCATACAATGCTACCTTCCACCGCTCTTGGTTCCTGCATTGTGTTCAGTCCATGGTGTTAGTTCTGACTTGCACCTAATTTTCCCTATTTCACTGCCTTCATTAGACACATAATTTCGCTCTGTTGACTGCTGTGCATCCAAGCCATTAAACCACCACGTTGTCTGAACTAATTTTAGTTCCTAATGTTGATTCCTTTTACCCTCAGGCATCTGGAAGAAAAAGCCCAGAGTCTTGTAACAAGCCAGAGAAGATCCTGAAGAAGGGAACATACGACAAGGTATGTTTGAGGATTTGCATATCATGGAACTGTTGGATGCTCACTAACACTTCTGTGTAGAAAACAATTTGAATCAGCCTAGGCTGTTCACATTGTTCTGGCTCGGCAGGTTAAAAGCTTGAGTATAATGAAAAACAGATGTCGAAAGGACAGACTTTGGAGAGTGACACTGCAAAAATTGTGTATGTTAAATAGATGGATCCCCAGGTTGTTTCCATATGCAAAATGTTAAAATTGTTTTATTTCTTTGCCCTTTGTCTGAACCAATGGTCTGGCCACTGCTGCACTGGCAAGTACCTCCTCATTAAAAGGCAGTTTTCATGTCTTTGATCTTACACATTAAAGATTGTTTGATGCTGTGCTTTGCTGGTTTAGTTGAAACCTTTGTTTATTCAATGAAATCCCCTCCTTTCTTGCCTCCAAGGAAAGCGGAGCATTGTACATGCTGGTAAAGCACGGCTAACTCGCAAGCAAATAGCCAAACCCCAAGTTGTCCACAAAGTTCTCCCACTGTGATTTTTTTTTTTTTTTATAAAGAAATCAATCAAATGGGAGCTTAATACTTTCCTTGGTCTAATCATTGAGGTCCTTGCAGTACTCAGAGAATCAGTCTGTAGCTCTTGCTTGTGTGTGTTAACACTTTTTTGACAGGAGAATACAGCACAAGTTAATCCCTTAATGTTAGGTCTCAGTGAGGTCTTGAGATCTGACTCTCCTGCTAGCTACAAAATATTTGACGACTAAATACTGTTAACCATAGCTGAGATGGCTTATCTGAGGCAAGGTTTGTAGGTAATGGTATCTTTTATTAGACTAGTTAATATAAATAGAAGGGAACACCCTTGAGACATATTGAAGAGAGTGTCTGAAATGCCATCAGCTTTTCCAGCTGTCAGAGGTTTGATAAAAGATACTGGCTCTCCCATCAAGCATAGCATTCAGTGCTGTTTAGGTGTTTTGGGGAAAATGCTTTTCTCTGTGTGAACGTGCTGGGGAGGGGTATATTTCACAAACCGGGGGGAAAGAGGGGTGTTTGGGGTTTTTGTTTGTTTGGTTCAGGGTTTTCTTTTTTTGCCTTGGTACTATTACTTAAATGAGTTCAGTTTTGCTGATAGAGACATGAACAAGTCTGGGGCAGCTTTACAGGTTAAGAATCTATACCCTGTGAGCGAGAGTGTGGCAACAGAAACTTGCCTTGTTGGCTGCCCGGGGAAAAAAAAAAAAACCAACCCAATACCCTTACATAAGAACAATTCACATGTTGAGCTTGTAACCAATCCTGCACTTCCCATTGTGGTGTATGTAAAACTACCTGGGAATACAGTGCACTCAAAGAATTTTTCCTTACCTAAACACAAATCATTGTTCAGCAGATTGCTGGGATGTTGGTCACCGATGCAGGTATTTTCAGGTAATGAGTAGTTTATTAGTACAGCTCGCTGATGAAGAACTCTCACTGAAGTTCACCAAGGTGAACTTCACCTTGTTGAGGTCCTCTAAGCTTCTCAAAGGTTCTGACCACTTCTTAAAGCTGGTTACAGGTGTTTGTTTAATGGTGTCATTAACTAGTCTTGCTGATGGTCTTCAGACCATCCGTATTTGTGTGAAGTCTTTAGTCTCCCAGTACTTGATAAGGATGGAGGAGGCGGTAAAAAATTTAGGGAAAAATTGGGAATAGGAACATTCTGAAAGGGCCTCTTTTCCTCACTAGGAAAGTCACTTTGGCAGTCATACAAACATGCCACGTATGTCACTATTTCTGTTCATGCCTCCTTTACAGGCCTACACTGATGAATTAGTGGAGCTTCACAGGCGACTAATGGCACTACGAGAGCGCAATGTGCTACAGCAGGTAGAGATCATTTGTCAGCTTTCTGGCAAGCTGTTGTACTCTGGTAATCTTTGTGTCCAAGGGTCTCAGCCGGACCCCTGTGATGCTTGACCTTTCACTTGCCTCTCCTTCATGAGAGGGTCTGGTTCACTTTGAAAGCAAAGATATGTAGAAAAAAAAAAAAATCAGATGTGCATGCAATGTTTTTGTTGGAAAAGATACATAAGTGTGGTTTCTGCATAATTCCTCTGCCATCCTGGTAGCGGTCCCAAGGCTGGGCTCTCTTGGTCTAATTTAAAAGGAGAGAAATGTGCCCACATCACTTTCCCGACTGAGCTAGTCAGGCATGCAGGAAGAGCTGGTTTGCTTTTTTGGGAGAAGTTTTGCTTTGTGTTGTGAGACATTCTCATCTCTGAGGCTGTTCTAAAGGGATGAGAAAAGGACTGCATGGGTTGCTCTGTGTCTGCTGGCCTTTCTGCTGTACTTGATCTTTATGAGGTCTCTATACATCCTTGCTTGTCTCCTTTCTGTACAGATTGTAAATCTCATTGAGGAAACCGGGCATTTTAACGTTACCAACACAACCTTTGACTTTGACCTCTTCTCTTTGGATGAGACAACCGTCCGTAAGCTTCAGAGCTACTTGGAAGCAGTAGCAACATGACGCTTGGCCTCAGAAGCAGGCTGCTTTTGAAACCAGAAATCCCATTTATTGGTACCAGGAAACAAACCCATGGAACTAGGCCTTCTTATTCTCTTGATTCACCCGAAGCACTGCCTTAGAGAACAGCCATGCTCTATGAATGCACAGCCAGCTGCACTTTCTTGTAGGCTTCAAACAAGCGCCCATATTGCTGAGTCTGTCCTCCCTAGCTTCATAAGTACGCTTGGGCACAGGTCCTGAGTAGAGCAAAAGATGTGCTGCACTTAGCTGCACAGTGTGACCTTTTTGGTTTTACTTCGAGAAACTGTGTTTTAAGAGCACATTTTCAGGCGTCTCTGAGATCTGAAGAAGTGTGGACGATGTTTTTTCTTCACCAAATCTAGGGACCAGCCTGCCTGCGGAGAGCTTTAGCGAGTGCCGTTTCCTCCAGCTCTGTGAAGAAGCGTTCACGCTGTGTAAGCAAGATTGGCTTTTACAAAGCTAGCCGAGAGACTGATGACAGAGGAAGCTTCCCAGGGGTCCTGCTGGTCTGCTGCAGAGGAAAGTGGACAGATTCCAGTTTTGATCACTTGCCAGTTAGTTCTGCCACGGTTCAGTACAGAGCACTGCTGTAATTAGGCTCCCGATTCCTATAGGGCATCGTTCCACACGCAGGACCTTCAGCTTCCTGCAGAGACAGTTCGTGCTCTTTGGAGAGGCCTCTAGAATCTGCTGTCTCCTGCTGGGGTTTTGAGATGTCTTGTTTGTTGATCCGAGCTCCTAAACGAAGTCTCACTCCTTTCAGTCTGCTTTAACTGTAATAGGACTACAAAACTGTAAGCTGTATATTTTATATATATATTATATATATGTATGTACTGTATGTATAAGAAGGGCCTAGTTGGGTCTTATGATCTTAAGGGTGTGTTTTTCTGTTATGTTTTTTAATGGCTATGGCAGGGGAAGGGCGCTTAATAAGATTTGACTTGTTTGTTAAAATGCCTCTTGTGGACAATTTTTAGTGTATGAAAACTGAACAGCAATCTTCAAAGCATTTTGTGCTCTGGAAGGGACTCACCTGTCGTCTTTTCATTTGTCAGTGTTTAATAACTTTGCCAAAATACGTGATTGGTTTTGTTCTATGTTCTCAAAGAGGAATCTCCTACAGTGGCCCCTATAGTAGTGGCTGTACTTTGGGAAAACCAAAACAAGGGAGAATTTTGTCTTGGGACGCACCTGGAAAACGCTGATATAAAACCCAAGTGAAGTCAGGTTTGTTACCTCCTCCCTTTCCCGCCCCGCTGCCTGTTAAAGAAATGGCAGAAAACAGTAAACACTAATCCAGAATCTTTCATATATTTCTAGTTAAACTAGTATTGACTTCCAAGTGTTGTCTAGGTGGGTGTGAGAAAGTCCCTTAGCTTTCATCAAAACCGTTACCTCCTGTTCCCTAAATTCAGTATTTTTTTGAAGAACTGCTCTGTTTTTCCAATCAGTGTGTAAGCTTTTGCCAAATGTTAAGTGGGCTGCAGGCAGCAAGGAGGAGAGCAGCGGTCCAGAGGAGCCCTCCGCTCGTGAGCAGACCTCCCATATCTGTGAAAGCCCGTTGCGGGAGCTGGGAGGTTGCATTACGCCAGGGTTTGCTGTCCCTTCTCCATTATGAAATTGCAGTCCCTTGTTTTGGGTTACCCCTTTCTTTATCATGGAAATGTTGCAACTAATCAACTTAAGTGGCAATATGATGATAAGCTTGTTTGAGTTGGGTCATGTTGACCCGATTCCCATTAATTTTGTCTTTGTACCATCTTTCATGTGTCTCCTGTGTGTGTGTGTATATATATATAAAAAAAAAAAAATCAAGCTCATGCCAGGTGCAAACCCTGTCACGACAGTGATCTCAGCTGTTTTCTTTCTTGATGGACAATGCCAAGCCTGGATAGAAACCCTGTGCGCAAATGTACACTGAGAAGGTGGAGGACAGCGGGAAGAGGAGGAGCTGCGGTTCTGTCTTGGTTGGCAGTGGGATGCATCGTGGTGGAGGATGGCAGACGCGGTCCACAAGTGTCACGGTCTCTCTCGTGTGCTGTTAGGCGTGGTGGGTATGTGCAAACTGCTCATGGTCTCTGTTGGGTCTGTGGCGTGGAGGAGACAAGCCTCGTGTGGTCACTACGGCCCTGAACTCGGCTCCCTGGGTCTGCGGAGCCTCCTGCCCGCTGCCCCCTGTGAAGGGTGGGGTTGGTGACGTTGTCCTGTCCCCGAAGCAATAGGAGCAGCGGTGGTAGCCAGCCTGAGATCTCTCGAGGTCTTTTGCCTCCTCTCTCCACCTGGGTAACCTACTCTCGCAGCCATCGCATCAGTGTCACCCATCCTGGCAGCATTTCTCCTGGGACTGTCAGTAGCCTCCAGAGTTACTCCACGAGGGGTGGGAGCTGTCACCTCCCTTCTGTCCCCTTCTCATGTTAAGATCTGAATGGTCACGCTGCTCCCAGCCAGTCCAGGAACACGTGTGGGAGGGTGTTCCTGAACTTGGCTGGAAGTGCCCGGGGCTCCCGCCCGGGGCTGTGGCATCGTCCTGTCCTGGAACTGACTTTATTCGTGAAGTCTAATGAGCATTGATAGGAATTTTGTTTGGTTTTTATAAGAAGTATTTTACACATGGATTTTTTTAGACTGTTTATAATCTCCTTGAAAACCTGAAATAGGATTGTTCCCCCAGCAATAGTTCTTTTCCATTGTGTGCACATGCTGATTTGTTACTAAAAGGTTTCTTGCAAGTACTTAGTTGTTCTACAGAGTTGTTGTTTTTTGGGGTATGTGGTAGCGTCGGGGACCACAGGAGGAATGACTCTGCAAAGAAAGAACGGTCAAATTTGGGCCTCATCTTGTGTCCCCTTCTAGTTACATATGAACGAGTTCCCTGTGTAGATTCCCTATAGGCTGGCTGAATGCTGTTCTGAACATGCCGTGTACAGGTATTTGTGGATAAAGTGTTTGTTCTTGTGTCACTCTTGAGAGCATGGATGGATTATTGTACTCTAGGAAGGAGGTGGCAGTGCTGCTGTCAGCATTGCTTCAGGTCTTCGAGGATGTGTAGTAGCTTGCATTGTTAAAAAAAGGAAAAAAAAAAAAAAATCCAAAATCGACTTCTAGCCATAATGGTTTTTCCAAGGAAAATGGACAGAACTCTGTTACTTTTCAGTGTCCTTCATCTTGTTACTGAAGGCACGAACAAGTGCTGATCGGTCTGAAGGCTTTCGGAGTTGCTTTGAGTTGAGTAGTGTTGGAGGTGAGATCAGGACGCAGCTTTTCCTTTGTCCTTGGCCTTTGTATTAAAGGGCAAAAGAGGGGTCAGGAGTATTTTCCTGTTGTCTTGGTCTGCGTATGCATTAAGCCTTGAGGCTTTCATTACTGACATTTACTATTAAAAAAAAAGAAAAAAAAAAAAAGGATAGTAAGGCTGGCTGGATCCCAAAACACCAGCTGAGGAATATCGGACACGTAGGTAACGAGGCTGGCTGTGCTGTGGTCAGGCTGAATACATGGAAGTGCAATGATTTTGCCACCAGTTCTTCTGTTGCTGTGTGCGGTGGTAGCGTCAGAACTAGCAAAGCAATTGATGCAACAATCCCGAAGCGGTTTTTGTCAGATCTTGAACGTATTTGATGGTGAGAGAGGTTTAAACTTCCCTTACGGAGCTTTTTGCCCTGTCACGCTCTCTGCAAGCACAGACCTGAGTCACTCTGGTTCTGCAAATTTCGGCTGTCACGTTGGCGAATGCACTGGAGCACGGGCGGTGTACTCGGACGAAGCTTCTCTCGACTCGCCCCGGTGCCTGGCACTCACTAGTTGGCATGCTCGTGTCGATGCTGTAGACAACCATTGTGCACCTTGTACGAGTATTACTTCTAAAACAACAAAAATCGATCGGTATTGCTTTCCCGGGGGCGTGAAATAGCCATCAAAAACTGACAAGATGAGTTTGCACTCCTAAAGAAAATGTAAGTACTTCAACTTCTAGATAATTTTTAATTGTATTTCTGCCTAGAGCCGAGGTATTAAATACCTTGTCACTTGAGGATTTTAAAAATTGTGTTGGGAAATGAATTCTTCACTCAGCTGTAAGAAATTCAGCTGGCCCAAGACTAACTTCAAGATTAAAAAAAAAAAAAAAATCATGTTTGTAATACGTTACAGGATTGTTTGTCCTGAATTTTAAACTTTTTGTTAAATTTGTGGAACTATGGAGGAATTTTCTAGAAAAAGTGAAATAAAGTAAGATGGAAAAGTAAAACTGCAAGCGTTTTTTGTTTGTTGTATTGCTTCTCCATGGACAGCAACGAGGTTTTCCTGAAGCGCCTTGTTATGGAAAATGCTTTCCGTGAGAACTACAGCAGCCCGCACTGCCATCGGCTGCTCTGCAGGCAGCACCGCGCTGGGGCACACAGGAGGTGAAAAGGAAACTTGTTTTAAGCGCAGTTGGTCTGGGGTAAGACTCTGATGTCCGTTAATACCTTGGTGTTTTAGGTTGGTTGCTGAAGTCCCGTTGCCACTGCAGCGTTGTTTGGGTTCCCTGCAGGTTGCCAGCAGGAGCCGTGAGCGCCAGGGGGAGCGAGCAGGCCAGAACACAGGTTTGCCCAAGGCAGGTGCAAGTCCTCCCTCTTACTTCCAGGGGCCTCGAAGGGGTTATCCGCTGCTCCCAAAGCCCCTCGGAGCTCGTCAGGAACCCAGGACAGCGAGGCAGAGCTCTGGCCTGAGTGTTCCTCAGCCGTGGGCTGTGAGCAAGGGTTAAGGCCAGGAGCTTCGTTCCCCTTCCGCGTGCTGCAGTGTTTTGTGTCTTCAACCTTGATGGTGACCAAGGAGTCTGCTCTGGCTGCGGTCTCCCCCCAGGAAGGTAAATGAGCCTTTTTGCCGCCCACCACACTGTCACCTTGGACTCTGACCTCAAGGCAGAGTTGAGCGTTATTTTGCCAAAATTACCGGAGTGTTGAGAGACACAAACTGCAGAGTTTATTTATTAGGCATTCCTCTGAAAGTTGGCCACATTTCAAATCCATACGGCTGAGAACACAAATGATTGCAGGAGAGCAGCAGCGGTTACAGTAGTGCGTTACCCACCCTTCCGTACAGGTGCTGCAGGCACACCTGCCAGGGCTGTTCACTGAGCCCGGATCACACACACACACACACACCCCCCCTCCAAGGTGCCCGGTTGCAGATACTGTTAGCACCCCCCACAGCGAGGTTTGACACTAAGCAGTGCTGTAGGTACAGAGCTGCAGGGACCTGCAGCCAGCAGCTCGCTTGAGCTGGTGGTGGTATTTACTAGCGTAGATACCTCTCCCCAGAGCACCAACATCTCCTGCTGCTCCTCCCTCGGCCACGGGAAACACTACCTGGAACCACCTGTATCAGATCAGTGATTTCTAGTTTGAAATGAGCCATTTTACAAGCAATCCTTCATTTGCTGTTGGGTTTAACAGGCCCTCCAGACACTGGCCAGAACCATTTAGCAGAGAACTAAGTATGCTACTTTAACAATACAATTTATGGCTTCATTATAACTCAAAAACATAAAACAGACTCAAAATATATTGCACAGACAAACCCAGCAAAGGTGAGGTCCCACATCCACGCTGAGCCAGTGTGTGTAGACACACAGCCTTCGTCATCTTTGACAGAAGACAGGTTGTGGGTAAAGAGCCTTAAAATAATTCAAATGTCATCAGCATGCAGTTAAACGTACACCGCTGTAAAAAGAAACCTGCCTTTCACCCGCAGCAGGAAAGCTGCAGTTCCTGATTGTTTTACATTCAGCTCAGGAAAAGAAAACTTTGGTTAAAACATAACATGTAATATGGATTTAAGGTAAACATTGCATTGCCCTTATAAAAATGGAAAGGCAAAAAACCCAAACAACAAAGCGGAGATATTCAGGACTATCTCGGCATCAGAACAGAGACACGGGAGAACACTGAGCACGACCACACTCAACACACTGCAGTACGAGGGCCAAGGGATGTACGGTGAAGCGTTTCAGCGGGGCTGCGTGATTACCGAGCCTCCTTTATTTCAGCAGAGCCCAGGATTCCCTCCCGGGGAGCCCAGCAGGGGAGTCACCCTCCAGGCTCACTTCAGTCCACGGCAGGAAGCCTCCGCGCTACTGCCGAAGAGCGTTCTCTGTTGTGGTCGGTGTATCCACATCCGCGTAAAACTGAGCAATTTGGTCTTTATACTTCTGCGCCACCACTAATCGCTTCAGCTTCATTGTTGGGCCTGTGGGAAAAAACCCCACAGCACAAGGTTTTAATGGTGACGGTACTATTTGGAGACACAAATCAGTTATTAGAGCAAAGCAAGCCTGGAACACACATCGACTTCTAAATTTCTCTTTGCGATTAGTAAAATCTCCCTTCCTGTCCCTGCAAACACAAACAGCATGGCCATCCTGCAGCAGACCCTGCAGAACCAAGGGTAAGCGCTGCTCAGCTCAGTTCTGCCGGGCAGAAGCAGGAATTTATCCCCCCCCATCCCAGGCTATGACACGGAAAAGCCACAGCGGGGAAGGGCGGGGGGTGGCTCTGCGTATTGGGGGTCCTGGTTGCATTGTCTGTTTGACAGCCAAGGGAGGGGTGGCCCCAGTGCCCCACCCACCACTCACCAAGCTCGCCACCAAAGAGAGAGAAGTCCTTCTCCAGAAGGACCCACTTCTGGACTTTCTGAGCATTTGAGACGGCTCCCTCATTGACTGCTGAAATTCCCTTCTGGATAGCCGCGTAGATAGCCTTGTCTTTGCTGCTGATGATTTCGGAGACTTTTGTAGCCTTGCTGCCCAGTTTCTGGCAGTATTCAACAGCTTCTGGAGTGAGATCATCTCCCGGCTCGCCAGTTTCTACATCAGTGTTGCACTGCAAGACAAGTCACAACAGGTAACTTTACATCACTAAGCACTCGATTCCCTTCATGCTAACGAGCCTTACAGCCATGGGAAGTCGCCCTGTCTCCTGCCCCACCCCACTGCCAGTTGTCCAATTAACCAACCACTACGATTTGCATATGCTTGATGCAAACCACTGCTTCAAATGAAAACTCGTTGAGGCGAAACGCAGATGAAACCCCTTCAGCTCTCTGCATACTCAACTCTGGGTACAGAGCTCATCTTCCAAATTCCTCTCGGGCTATCCCAAGTTGATCACTTTTTTCTGGACCTTTTTTCCAGACCACAGCATTACCTCCCTGCAGCACCCGAGCAAGAGAAGTGCAGCACCTCCAGGGCCTGGCTCAGCGTCTCTTGCACAAGGGTGAGGAGGTTCACACTTGGGCTGAAAAACCACCAGCCTGCGGGGTCTGTAGCCAGAAGCCAGCACAGGCCACCACAGATGCGTTATCGTACAGTTTAAAACCAGTGTCTTAAAAAGAAATCACTGACAGCTCCTTGCTGTCCAGACTGCTCTGGGAGACACTAAAAATAGTTAAGAAAAGCAGAAGGGTTTCTTTTTTCAGCCTCACTTTTAGGTCTTTTACTTCTGTTTCTTTCTGCCCTGCAGGGTACAGAGAGAAACAGTTGCCCTGAACGGAGGAACTTGATCAAGTGGCAGTGCTCTTTTGCAACTCAGCCACAAGTCAGCCTGCAGGATGCTTCCTGTCTCCAGAACACTCAGTAAAAATGTGTAACAATTATCTTCCTCACTGGAATTAAACATGTAGCAGCACAGGTGGATTCCCAGCCTGTTTTCCATTACCTTCAGTGTCAGAAGCATAGCAAGGAATTTTGCTTTGTCTCCAACCAACATTGCATTGCTGATGATGGGAACAGCATCTTTTACAGCATCCTCGATCGGAACGGGAGGAACATTCTCACCTCCTGCAGTGATGATGAGCTCTGGAAAACAGTCAGATCTCGATTAGTGCTTGGAGCTTTTCCCCTGCCTTCACAATCCAAAATCACTTTAGAGCTCTTCTGTGTCTACCAGAGTCTGTGTCCCAGCACCTGGAGAAGGCAGCAAACCAGGCCTCCAGTTGGGCTGGGAGAGGTGCGACCCAGATGTGCACACAAACAGCACTGCAAAAGCTGCTTTAACGCTCCACAGATGTTTGCGGTTTGGGAAAACAGGGTGCAGCATACGAGCGCCTTAGCACCCTGCCACCGTCACCTTGGACCCTAAGGCATGTACATTGGTACCCAAGTTGTTCAGAAACTGAAGTAAGAAGTTTGCTGAGGCGAAGCAGAGTTTTTGAAGTTACACAGTGCGATACAGAGCAGAGGCAAGCCCGCCTTTCTTGGCTGTCTTTTATAGATTTCTTAA
>VFFE01007138.1:106168-116521 GCA_008921705.1 Burhinus oedicnemus | reverse complement strand
GCAATTTTAAAAAAAAAAAAAAAAAAAAAAAAAGAATCTTATCTGTGTTACCGAAAGAACAGGGAAGCCTCACTAGAGAAAGCAATCATTTGGACTGGGGTGCTGCCAGACAGCTTAGGGGATGTGCAATCATTCGTTTTGGCTTCTCATATTTTAAGCTCGAGGCTTTGCTGAGCTGCAGAACCACCACTTAACTTCCATTTAATCTCTCGTGAGATTTTAGCACTAGTGATCGCTCATCTGGCTTGAACAGGGAACACACCAAGTATCATAGAACAGCTAGAGCTGGAACAGACCTTAAAGCTCACCCAGTCCCACCCCCCTGCCCTGGGCAGGGACACCTCCCACCAGACCAGGTTGCTCCAAGCCCCGTCCAACCTGGCCTTGAACACCTCCAGGGATGGGGCAGCCACAGCTGCTCTGGGCAGCCTGGGCCAGGGTCTCACCAGCCTCACAGTCAGGAATTTCTTCCTCAGATCTCATCTCAATCTCCCCTCTCCCAGTTTGAAGCCATCACCCCTCGTCCTATCATAGTAGGCTCGATCAGCTCACCTCTGCTTTCAGATCCAGCATTACCCTCCCACAGCATTTACCTCCACACATCTGTCAAGAGGACACTGTAGCCCCCCACCATTTAAAAAGTGTATTTACTTCTAGGATTTTCTGCAGCTGTTTATGGTTTTCCACAACCAGAACGTTAGCGCTACAGTTCTCTGCCACATAGTGACAGGCCTCAGGAGAGTTTGTAGTGTAGATACCAACAGCAAATCCACTACAAAAGAAAAAAACAAACAAACAAACAGAAAAGCAAAACACAGAATTAGAGGATAAGCAGAGTTGCTGGCGAAAGTCAGACCATTTCAAACTTTAACAGAGAAAAGCTTTAGGAAGACTATCCCATAAAACAACAACAAAAAGTGGAGGGCTTAATTCCAAGAGCAAAGGCTCCGTTCTGGGGCACGGGAGATGTTAGAATGGTGTAAAGGGCCAAAATGTCTCAGGTGGAAGAAGGCTATCAAAATCCAGTGTCGGGATTCTCTAGCACTTCCCATCATATTTTTTAATCACAGCGTAAGTAAGCATGCTTTTGGATGAACCTACTGTTCATCTTACTCTGAAAGAAGCACCTGGCTAAAAAAAAAAATAAAAAAATCTTTTTGTCTCATTAATTTGTAATGAAGTAAAGAGTTTAGGTTCTAGCTATCTTTAATTAAATTCAAATATAAGCAGTTGGTTTTGGTTTAGTTTTTTGTGGGTTTTTGTTTTGTTTTTTTAATCAAAAACTGCTTCTCACATGAATGCTGAAATTACTATCTGAATGCTAAAGCAAAATGCATGTCAAGAGACAACACTCATTCTTACCCTGCAAGGATAGCGCCGATGTCAGCAATAAACCACTCTGCAGAATTAAATCCCAAGATGCACACTCCATGGAAACGCTCTAGTCCCAGCTGTAAACAAGAGACAAGATTACAGCAATCTTGGTTTTCCTTTGAAGAATGCTTAGAGTTAATTTACAGATCTCTGCTGTGAGCACGATGTCAAGGGAAAAGTTCATGCTATTATATGGAGTAATTCACACTGAAAAATTTCCCAAGAACTAATATGGAACCTGTGAAGTTTCAGATCAGACATTGTCCCGCTTTATCAGTAGGCAGGAAAAAAAGGATTTGCTTAGGTCTGCACTCGCTATGCTAACAGTGCTATAAAACTGCAATCCAGGTGGTTATCAGTTCCCTTTGGGCTGGGAATGAGAAGGTAAGAGGTTAAGTTAGACAACACCGATTGAGACATTTAGTCATTTAGTCCAGCTTTGGTATGTCAGATATAATTAATGACAAGAGCAACAAGCTCCAGTGACAGGCAGAGGCACTTTGCTATGACATTCCAGCTGTTGAAGTCCCAGTCTTTAAATCATTTCAACCATTCTCTGCTTTTGTCCCGGAGAGTGGAAGTATGTACACTGGAAGATCCCACCGTAGGAGTAAAAAGAGAGTGCCCTTAACATCAAGAAATAACACTTCATAACGGTAACAGTAAGTACACGTAATGTTGGTTTCTCTCTCTGAGTGTCTTAACTCCCAACAGTCCGGGCAAAAGGCTCAGCCAGTTTGGACATTTCTGTCCGGTTCATAAGTATCCCTTCAAGTTTTTTTTTTTTTTTTTTTGGAAAGATTAAAATTTACATGCCTCATGAGGGACATTGTCCAGGTTTGCCATGCACCTCAAACACCTCGCTTTCAGAAAGTGTTTCCTTAAGCACTTTTTTTTTCAGTTGTGCGTGGAAGCATCTTGTAAGAAATTCAAACAAAACCACTGTGGCAATTACCAAGCTGTTCACAGCATGGTCAGGTATTTCCCTGTCACTTCAAGACTCACCTACACGCAGAGAACTGGCAGGTTTTAGACATAGTTGACTACAGCCCTTTCAGCAGTTAAACTGACT
The DNA here is from genome assembly GCA_008921705.1 of Burhinus oedicnemus. Classification (NCBI taxonomy): domain Eukaryota; kingdom Metazoa; phylum Chordata; class Aves; order Charadriiformes; family Burhinidae; genus Burhinus; species Burhinus oedicnemus. The sequence continues at coordinate 114,075 of VFFE01007138.1, read as the reverse complement.
GAACGTGAACGAGGAGAATTCAACAAAAGCTTACCTTCAGAAAGCTTTTTGCTGCTTTCCAGCACTCATCATAGTACATCTTATACGTTAGTTTTATCCACTGGCCACCCTTTTTGGATGCAAGGGCATAATAATCACCATATTTACTAGCAGCTTCCTGGAATAGCTCATGAACCGTCTTTGGTGCCTCACTGCCTATGCCCTGTTCATCCATCCTCAGCCTGACCTCTCCATCGCATCGTGTTGTCCACACACTGGAGGCAGGAGGTGAAGAGGCTGGTTTGAAAGAAAAGTGTTCAGCATCTTATATTTAGAAATTGCTTGCTGCCAGAACAGAAATATAAATACAAGTATCAAACACACACAAGCAAATGCTGTTATACTCCCTCCCACCCCGCCTTTTTTTACCTTTTGTTCTTGGCAAACTTGCCACACAACTCCCAGTATTTAGACCAGGACTAATAAATGAAGCTTCTAAAGCACTTTCAAAATTTTGTTAAACATTTCCCATTTACACCCCCCTCTAACCTGCCTTGCTGCCCTAAAGCTCTTGTACCGGTAAGGTGGCAGCTTCCTGCAACAATCATACACACCGTGCACTTTTTTTTTTAAGGAGGACTGAAAGTAGTCCATTATTACCTGGTGGATAAGCATTAGGCAGTGACACTACCTATTTTACTCCTTGAAGCACACTCATGCTTTAAACTCGAAGTTCAAGAGACTTCTGGACAGACTAGCCTGCAATTTGAGTTTCTTCTTCCATTGTTATGGTTTGATAAATTCCTCTCTCATTTCAATAAGTTTACGCACACCACAGCAACTAAAAATTCTTTCCACTTACCTTTGAAACCACACATGTCTATCCAAGGTCCCTCTGTCTTCCTGTCTTCCACTGTCCCAATGTCGTGGACCTCAACAGTTCTGCAAGGCAAAAAGCGATTAGCACTGGATAGGCTTTAGCACACTGGCTGAAGAACACCTCAGGCATGCTTGCTCCATCACTTTAATTATATTAGTCCTTGGATGTCAACAAGGATTAGTTGTTCCTGATGTTCTGCAAGTGACTTCATTAATTTTACTAGCCCGCATGGCTATGGCAACGAAACAGGTCCCTCTCAGAGAGGGTGCGAGCTTTGCCTGCACGGCTTTTAAACACATGTATGCTGTCCTGACTGTAGCTGTCAGCTCAGATAAGCTGCAGAAGAATCCATAAACGCGGTATCCAGAAAACAGCGATAATTTAATACCAGAGGTCTGCTCTAGGCACCTGAAACAAAGAGTCAACAGCAGCGAGGAGGAGAGGGGCAGGACCTGGTGGCTACCCAAGGGGAGGCCCCCGTGGAGCAGGACAGCAGTTCCCCTGCGGGGAAACCCACAGAGGTTTCCTGCAGAAGGCCAGGCCAGCTGAAGAGCAGGAAATTGATTTAACAGGAAATCTTGTTCTTAGTGCATCAGGCTCCCACCAGATGTTTGTGAAGAAATGGAAACGGGCACATCCCCAGTCTACTTCAGCCACGCTCCTCACCAGGAGCTTCTCCTGCAGTGTCAGCTGAAAGTTGGCCCTTTCACCTTCAGCCTTGCAAGATCTGGTGAAAGGCCACCTGCCCGCGTTTGTAGAATGAGGTTCTTCCTCCGTGCCCTTCCAAGAGAGACCCTTGCAGCCGTAAGGGACGAGGATAAGGAATAATCAAGTCGCATGTCCCACTTCAGACCACAAGTTGGAAACCAAACCCTGTGAGATTCAGTATTCGCGTCCCTGTGCTCTGCTCCTTAGAAGGACATCCCACCTTGTTCCCCTACCCTGGGAAATACCCTGCTTGTACCATCAGCGCAGTACTAAGGTCCAAGGTTTAGTCAACCCAAGATTGTACTCCAGAGAGCCAAAATGTCCATCTTGCCTTGCCGAACAGCCCTCCCGCGGCCCTTTGCTCCAAGCCATCACCAAGGTGTTGGTTTCTTCATGCCAGCGCTAGGTGTTTACTCTTCCCCATGGCAATGTTTGGTGCAACATTCCTCTTTAGCACCAGCTCCCGGGTCTTCTAGAAGGGCTGCACACCCCTGACATCACAACAGCCCCAACCCTCCACAGGGGCGGCTTTGGGGCAAAAAGGAGCTCCGACATCTCTGCCTGTCACGATCAGGCCACACCTGCAGACAGGCAAGAGCTCCTCTGGTCCCAGCCCAGTCCAGGCAGGGCTCCTCCCAAGCCCTGCATCTTCCTCCCTCTCTACGAGACCAAAGAGAAGCCAAGGCAGCACACGGCACTGTGGGAACGTCAGCGTAAGGGGTAAAGTGCTTCCCTCTGGTTTACGTTTTCTCTGGATTTCTAGGGGACAGTCAACTATTATGACTTTGGGCACATATATAAGATTTAAGACAGAGAAAATTTGACATGGCTACTCCCATGTACTGCCCAAAAGCAGAACTGCTTCTCCAATCTAATCTGCAAGCCAGAAACCAGAGGGAAGTAAATAATTTTTTTTTCTTTATTTCCCCTAAAGGGACTACAAGATGTTCCCTACTACACGTTTCCTCCTCATTATTGAGATCATTTTTCAGCAGAAATTAATCCTCAGTTGCAATAGTTCCGCACCATTTCTCCACCAGCTTTTATGATCAAAGCATGCAAATGACCTGGTAATATCAGCAAAAAAAGCCCCAGCTATTTCCCTTCCAGTGAATCATCATCTTTTTCTCCCCCCTTACTACATGTAATTCAAGTGCAGCCTGAAAAAAATTAGGTAAAGAGTTTTTTGTCAGCTGTCTCTCATTACACTGTGGTGAGATACAGACCCTTAACTACTGATCAGCTCTTTAGTCAGAGGCTGCTCAGATTTAGAGACGAACAGGGGTTTGGTAACAATCAGCACAGGTACTGCACAGAAACCGTCCTCTACAGCGGCACGCCTCTCCGCTCACAGCGCAGCAACACCACACAAACAATGAAGGACTTGCGTGGTATTCTAAGTATTTGATCAGTGCCCTCCCAATTCAATAGGTTAACAATTACTCAAAGTTCCTTTGTAAGAGGTGATCTTTCTGACTACGCGGAATATCCTACCGCTCCTGTGCTTTATGTTAAATGCACGCTACTGCAGGCTCTGTACTCCGTGTGGTAGCTGGGTACAGCAAAATTTGATTCTGTTCCTCTTCTTTCAATAGGGCAAGACTGCAGATTCAGATTTTGGAAGCAGTAAATGTTTGAAATTTCTTCAAAAAAGTTATCTTAATTAATCAAGTAAACATGATAGAATACAAACTATATCCTATGTATACAGGTGACCACAGAGAAAATAAAATTGCACAAACCTAATTGAAGAGTTGAGCCGTACATCATCCAGTGACACCTCACAGTTCCCTTGAGGATCCGAATTAAAATAAGCTGTGGGGACTGGTTCTGCAAGTGCCATACGTGCATCTGACTCACACAGCATTGTCCCTGTAAAAACAGGTTTGAAAAATTAAAATACAACCAAACACTACAGTAAAATCAGCTTCCACGGTCGTAGCTACCTGACCAAGGCAATCCCAAAGCAGGCGTGACTCGAGACTGCTGTATTTGCATGAAATACGGTAAATTCCCAGAGCAGAGGCAGCACACTGCACATTGCCCTCGGTTCATGCAAAAAACCCGATCAGCGGTGGACGATACAGCCGTCCCCACGTCCGAAAAGGAGCATGACAATTACAGCTTTGAAAGAGCACCGTGAACCTTGCAATTTAATATTTATTTTTAAAAAAAAAAAAAAAAACCAACACTCTCTTTGCCCCAAACATCCCTGCTCAGCTCTCAGACCCCCCACACACACACCCCAAACCCCATCACCGCAGGGCTGCGGGTCCTGCCGTACAGCGCATCGCCTTTGTGCAGCCTCTCCTCCCGCAGCCGCTCCGCACCAGCGCCGCCGAGGAGGACGTGTAATATCCTTTATTTTTAAACTAGCGCCCAGGAGGCAGATCTGGAGCATCTTATGTCATGTGCTGCCTGCCTCGCAATTGGAAGCGGCTCGTCACCCCACACCGCAGCCTCTTAAGGAAGCTCTGGCCCCACGCCTGCCCTGCATGCCGGGGGGCTTTGGGGTCCCCCTCGGGGGACACAGGCCCGGGAGCGACACCCTGGAGATTTAACTTGTTCCCAGGAAAAAAAAAAACAAAACACCAAACCAAAAACCCCAGCGTTTTGGTGGCTGTTGTGTTTTCGGCAGCTCCTACACTGCTTTCCATACTTTGTCGTTAGGGGATTTCGTCACCTAAACGAAGTGTTTTCTAACGCTGAAAGCAAGGTTGGTTTTATTTAAGGTTTACATTCATCAAAAGCCCTTGATGCTCATGACTTGACAGGGTGAGCTTTAATTGTTTCAGGGAATTTCTAACCCATTGGAGATGAACCTCGTTACCCTTGATCTTTTTAAAAAGTGGGTTTTAGCATCCTATTTCGTAGCGGCGTTAGACAGAATCTAATTTAAAGCGGGCAACGGGAGGAGCATGTTTGTCTGAATGACAGCAGACCGGAGCAAAATGAAAGAGCCCTTTAATCTAATGAATCCGACGCAGCCGAGCCGCAGCCTTCTGCCTCTGACGGGTGGGGAAAGCGGTAGCCAGGTGGCCAGCCACAATTCGCAGCAGGAAGACCTGCCTCCAGCCCAGGAAAGCACGTGTCGTGTCCCCCCCGCCCCAACTCCGCTCCCTCATCCACGCAAGGACACGTTGCCGCTCACGCCACACTCTGCTCCCGGCTACAATTCACAACGCAAAAAACAGCTGAATTCACAAGCAGCTGAGAAAGGGATGTCGCCAAAAACCCCAGCTCTGAAGCTCCCAGCAGACATCTCCCAACGCCCCATTCTAGGCTAAAAGACTGGGTTATTCTATTTTTTTTATTTTTTTTTTTTTAAATAAGACAGCTGTGAGAAAAGGGGCATTATCTCTCCAGAGCAGCCCAGCACTAGGAGCAGCCACCCAGACCTGCAAAACCTGGGTTTAGTCCCCTCCCCAGCCTGGAGGAACTCAAGCCCACATCTAGAAGAGCACGCCGGTTACCAGACTGCTCGGTGCCTGCTGGAGGTGCCACCACCGCCTCTCTCGCTCACAGACAGACCTAGGCACGAGGCGAGGAGCAACCTGCCATAGAAGCCATCATCGGGCTTGACCCCCTTGCGCAATACTGTCCCCACGTTCCTTCCCAGCACCCCACAACAAGGAGTTTGAGGCTCCCCGGCGTCCCTGAAGGAAGCTTTTCTCCCTGTGCTAATTACAGCCTTTCCCTTGCCATCTGCTCTTTAATGCAGCAAGAAAGTTTCAAGGGAAAGGGTGGAGGTGTCCCCACGCCAGCTATCTCGCAGCACAGCCCAGCAAGCTCTTGGGTGGCAGAGGTTGGTTGGAAACATGTTGGGCAGAGACAGGCCAAAGTCTCATCTCCCAGACACTCGAGAGGTCTCCGCTGTGAAGCACGTTTTCCATAACTGCGTGCTGCCCTCCGCACATGCTCTTTCACCAGGAACCCCTGTACAGGGCACAACCCCGGCAACAGAGTCTCCTGCTGATGGGTGCTTGATTCCCAAGGTATGGCACAAAGATCAAGGACACCGGGCTGGATGGCTTGGAAGTCCAGGGAGACACACCAGGACATTGCTGTCACCACCACATCCAGTGGGACGGGTTCCTCAAGGGGAATCTAGATGTTAATGCCACGTGGCCCTCAACACCTGGAGAGCAGCAGCAGAACATCTGGAGTGCCCAGGCACACTCACACCATGAAACAGAAAGCTGAAGCGCAACCTGGTTGTGCAAGTTTCCCCGTGAACGCGGGCCAAGTCAGTCATGCATTTTAAATAACCAATTTAGGTTAGAAACAAAGATTTGACAATACATACAGTCTGACTAGCTCTGCTAAGCCCTGCAGCTAGTCCCCTCCTGCTCTGGTGCTCAGCTACAAGCCCGGCTGTGCTCCACAAGCCCCTGGAAACCCTCCCAGGCTCAGCGGAGCCAGGCTTAATGCTGGTGGGAGCTCACTGGGGGTTCCGAATGGGATCAGGAATGATCCTCCCCTGCCACATAGAATCACCAGGGTGGGAAGGGACCTCTGGAGACCATCGCTCCTGCCAGAGCAGGGTCACCCACAGCAGGTTGCACAGGACGGCGTCCAAGTGGGTTTGGAATGTCTCCAGAGTCGGAGACTCCACCACCTCTCCCTGGGCAGCCTGTGCCAGTGCTCTGCCACCCTCCAAGGAAAGAAGTTCCTCCTCATGTTCAGATGGAACTTCCTATGGTCAAGTTTGTGCCCATTCCCTCTTGTCCCATCACTGGGCACCACTGAAAACAGACTGGTCCCATCCTCCCGGCACCCTCCCTTTAAGTATTTATAAGCATTGATGAGATCCCCCCTCAGTCTTCTCTTCTCCAGACTAAAAAGACCCAAGTCCCTCAGCCTTTCCTCATCAGAAAGATGTTCCAGCCCCCTGACCATCGCACGCTGCTTCCAGAGGAGTTAACAGACCGCGATGCACCACGGATGTTCAGGAAGGCGAAGAACACACACCTGAAGAAGAACCTGCTGAAAGAAACCTGCCTTTTAATTAAGCCTGTGTGACAACTCCAGTCATTTAAAATACAAAGCGTCTTCTGCTTTGGGGGAGCACTGCGTACCACAAGAACTGGGAGCCGGGAAAGGATTTCACAGCAACAGCTGCGGAGCTCCAGTGACAAGACAAAACAGGCGTCTGACTACGAGCAAACTCGTGACAGGGAACGGGACAGGAGCGAAGGTTTGTTTGTAAGAGGCTCCAGCCATGCCTTTACTCCAAACACACGCAGAGCCCCAAAAACATCACATCAAATTCAAATTACTGCACATGTTCTTCAGCCACCCTGACACTTTCCAGCACAGCCCACGCTGCTTCCTGTTGCTGATTTCCCTTTTTCTTCCCTTTTTCTTCCCACTAGTAAAGGCACCACATCTGATCCGGTCCCATTCTTACCGTGCAGGTCAGCTTTCGGAAATCGCCGCGTGATCTCGCTGCCTTTCCACGTTTCCACCCAAACTGAAACTTGGCCTTTTTCTTCCTTTCTTTTCCTTCAAGATTTATTAAGCGAGGAAACAGAAGCTGAGCGACCCTCTCTTCCTCTTTTAGATAAATCCCATTTTTAAAAGGGCAGTGACAAAAACTTCCTAAGCACTCGAGGTCTTCTCCCGGGCGGCACCGCTGACCACAGCCGTGCTGGGAAATTACCCGGTGCCCTCCTGACGCCGGAGCGGAGGGAACAGGAGGAAAAACCACCCCAACCCCTCCAAGGACGACACCACGCCGAGGATCCGGAGCGAGGGCGTCGCTGCGGGCGGACGTCGGGCTCCAGCGCGGCGCCGTCAAGAGCTGAGGCCGGGCTCAACGAAGCTGCCCGCAGACCGCCGCAGAACTCGTTATTCTAAATTTTATGCAGATTGTTTCTCCAGGACAGCGGGATCTTTCGGGTGAATTCCCCAGCGACGTGACTCACCGGGAGCCTCCGGTTTACGTTCCTCTTTCCTAGGTTCGCTTGGCCACGCCGGTGGGTGGGAAATCCCCTCAGGCGGGGGGGGAGGCAGGGCAGGGACGTGTCTTGAGACACACGTCACCCGTGTTTCTGTCACCCGAGGCATCCCTCCGCGCTGGGGTCACCTCACCCTGTCCCACCGCCGGTACCGCGGCCGGCCTGCGCCTTCCCCTGCCCCCCACGACAGGCCCCAAAACGGGCCGGGGGTTTCTTTATTTAACCAAAAATTCCCAACTTTTTCCGCTCCGCTGGCCCGGGGCCACCCCACTCGCGAAGGGGGCCTCGAGAGAAGTTGGCCCAGAAATTGCAGGAAAGGTTAATTCCGTAGCGAAAGACTAGCGAAAGCCCAAACCCCCCCCTCACACACACCCCCCCTC
>VFFE01007138.1:70739-89738 GCA_008921705.1 Burhinus oedicnemus | reverse complement strand
CTCCGGGGCTGAGGGCGCTCCCCGCGCCGCCCCCGGAAAGTTGGGAGCGGCGTCGCGGCCGGGTGGAGCGGGGGAGGCGACACGTCCCGTTCCCTGTCCCGTGTCCCGTTCCCGTTCCCCCTTCTCCGGTGCCGCTGCCCCGGGGGCACCGCCCGCAGCTCGGCGGGCCCCGCTCCGCGCCCTGCCCCGGGCAAGGCGGATGCAAACCGGTGTGGCGGCGGGGGGGGAGCGGGCAGCACCTTCCCCCGGTAACCAACTTCTCCCCGGCTCAGTTATTATTTTATTTCCCCCCCCCGCCCCCTTCTCCTCCCCGCTCCGAGCACCGGGTTTGGGGCGGAACGAGCGTTCGGACCCAAACCGCGGCCGGTGCCCCCCCTCCCGCGGCCGGGGAAGCTCGCAAGCGGCTGGGAAGAGGGGACAGGGGCCGGCCGGCCCCTCTGCCTTCCCGTTAAGAAGCTTCTGTACCTTTTGTGTTGTCTCCGTTTCCCCCCTGCCCGTCCCCCCCCCCTTGGCACTCCTCCTGCTCTGACTGGGGGTGTTGGGGGGGGTGATTCCAACTCCAGCTCATCCCTTTAGTTTGCCAGAGGTCTGAAATCCCAGCGCTCGCTTCCTTGTTGGTCTTAGAAACGAGCGAAACTTGCGATAAGACCTATTTTTAAGCATCTGCCGTCTATTCTTGACTTGGTTTCTCCTGTTTGTTTTGAATAAAGTATGTTGTGGAACGAGACTCATCTCCTGTTAAAGCAGGATTTGGTGTATGTGCCTATTTCAAGCGTGAGTTCCTGCAGTCTGATTAAATCTTTCCATTCTTTGCCTTAGATACTACTCTAAAGCCTTTTTTTGGTTTTGCTATTGAAAGAACCAGAGCTTACTAATTAAAGAGCAAAGTGGAATAAATTACAATTTTTAAAAACTTACTTTATGTTTTTAGGCTTGGGAATATCCTTAAACTGGCTGTGCTCAGCTTCAGGTTCATTTGTTAGTCCAGGCTTTTTTCATCTGCTTCTGCCCGAACTTTTCAGCTCTCCACCACGGTTACAAATCATTTGAGAACAGAGAGTAACTGCTGGCTTAAAAAAAAAAAGGAAAAAAAAATCAGTCTCAAAATATAAGCCTTACGCTCCCAAAGACTGGGGTTCCTCTGTGCCTCTGCTGTTTGACTTTTCGGTGTGAGTTTGCTTCAGTCAGTTTAAGACGAATTCAGGCTAATCTCAGGTTTTATTTTAAAGTTGCACGTCTAGTGGAAGGCAGTCAGGGTGGAGGGGGAGGCAGCTCGGAAGGCCCTCGCATGGTTACCTCTGTCAGGGTGGGTTGAATCAGCCGCTGAAGGTCTCTTCCTCTGTTGAGGGAGTCAAGGATGAGCAAAGTGTGGCTTCTAGAGGGCTGAAGTCAGGCGAGGAAAAGCCACGCTTGTCGGAGCGATTTGTGGGTGTTGGCTATCTGACATCGGGACTGGGATGCGGTGGCTCCCACATTGACGCTCATTATTTCATTTTGAAAATCTTAGTTCACATTTTTAAAAAAAAACACCACATGCAGCTGGTTCTTTACCTCTCAATATTGCTGTCCCAAGGGATGTGAAATTTATTTGAATTTTGTGAGATGTTTTGCATTGCCTTTCGGCATATACAGGTGTGGGCACGCTCCGTTTTTTTGGTTGAAGCCTTTAGAGTTCATGTTCTCAAAGGTGTTCCCGTACCAGTGATGTTTGGAAATACTCATTTTTTTAAACGGAATCTGCATTCTCAGGTAACTGCAGCATCTTGGCCTTAAGGGTGAAAGCGCACACAAAAGCAAGCGAGGGGTTGACAACTGGAATTTCTTTGTCCCCGCTTGCTTTCTGCAAAACGGGAATGATCCCAACGCAGTCGTGGATGGTGATAAGAGCATCCGCTGCCACGGAGGAATGCAAGAGCCAGGTCTGTCGGACTTCCCATGGGCCTTCCACAGACAGTCCCTGCTTTGCATTTCCCTGCTGTGCCATTTGCATCTCATGAATTCCTCTCATAGTACCGTGTCCCTGTCCTGGGGCCCTGCGTGCCAGCTCTGTTTGCTGTGGAAGGGTCCCAGCGAGTGCGAAATCCTGATGCTGGGCTACAGCAACCGGAGAGGCTGTAAGACGTGCAGGCAACACGCCGGGTACCGTGGCCACGGCCCAGTACAGCAAATTCTCCCTTAGCATCAGGTCTGTCCTCTCAAAGAGCGTTTTGTGGGTTTGGCATAGAAATTTGTGGGTTTGGCATAGAAATGGAGACCCATCTTCATCAAGGGACTGGGCACCATGGGTCTTGTTGAGTTCCCCCGCAGCAGGGGTGGGAGGGACGGGGTCGCCCATCTCAAGACTTAAGGCTTGAGCATGGTCTAGAGAAAGACACTGTTAATTCATGTGTTACGTATGCGAAGGTGCATTAAAAAATATGCTTTCTGTATATTTTTGCATGTGTAAGTCTGAAATGGTTATTTAAGGCCATAATTGTTGAAGACATGAGCAGCCAGCGCCACTGATGACGTGTGTCCTGGCTATCTGTTGGGGTAAATTCTCTATTTGAGAGCGTTTGCTGCCACTAAAAGTCACCTCTGTGCTTGTTACCCTCTCTGTGACAACTTCAGGGCTGCCATAAATGTAAAGCCTCAGTCAGTGGTTAATAACTGTAGCTTTTCCTAGCTCGATCGCAGTAAAATAGATGGCGCCAGTCATTGTCTTTAAATAGTCTCATGCTTGTAACACCTCCGAGCATTGACAGCTGTTACGTTTAATCACAACATGTTTTCGCTTCTAATACAGGCCTGTAAACAGAGCTGTTTTAACGTATTCTAGCATATTTTCCTTGTTCAGTTTTAGTACTCCAGAGCTAAAAGCGTCCGGCGGCGTGCAGAGTCACAGCGCAGGCAGGGCAGTGCTGATTCAACAGGCGTATCTCGCCGCTCGGCTTCTCAGCCAAAGTTTCTGCTGCAGGCTGCCGAGTTATATTTAAACCAAGTTTTTCCCCCTCCCCTCTTTCCCTCCCTCGAAACAAATGCCGGTGCAGTTTAACGTCTGGACGCCGGCCAGCTGGAGCAAAGCGCTGCCCGGACCAGCCTGCCAGGGCTTGCCGTGGGTGCTGCGGAGCGGAGCGCCCAACCTCCCCCTGTGTCAGCGCGTGCGGCTCGGTGATCCGGGATTGTGTTTCGGATATTTGAAACGTACGCAAGGTTTCCTTCTGTAATCTGCGCTTTGAGACTCGGTATTTTGTCTTATTTGGACTGGCAGTTCTTTAGTCCTGTGCTCAAACGTTCACAAATCCACCTTATTGTCTAAGAATGTGCTGGCTTTCTCACGTTAGGCTGTTTCCCTTTTAAGTAGCATATGAACTAATTATGCCATAAATACATACATAGACGACAAAACAGTTCTTCAGTGCAAGCCATGTACCCTGTCATGCACTGAACACAGAGGAATCCTTTTGTATGGCACACTACCTACAGAAAATCACTTTTCTCAGCAGGGAAAGCATGGAGGGAATTATTTCAGGGCACATCAGGACATAAACTATCCCCCCCAGTTAGGGGGGAAAAGGAAAGAAAACAAACCCACCTTCAGCTTTGAGTCAAGTTTTTCCTGAAAGGTGGCTATGTCTGCATTTCACCCAGCTAAAACAGAAGGACTGGAAAAGTTTAAATTTCCTTCATTCAGCTGACTTGTTCAAACAATATATAGTTATGTATAGACTTGTGGTTTCATGTCAATGAATGCAAAAGTCGTCCTCTTCTGATGATATTCCAGCTTACGTATGACACTGGGGAGTTAGGCAGTATCTATCCAGCATTAAATTTACGAGGTATTTTAAATTGCAACAGAAGTGAAAGTCTTCCCAAACAGAACTTTATAAACTGTTTTGTTTTGTTGATCTGGTATTACACAGGAGCTCGGAGCTGTCGAAATGCCAGATGAAGGCATGTGAAAAGTAATTTAAAGGCAACTGATAAGCTTGCTTTTTTCCTAAATTAGATTTCTATTAAGAAATTAAGAATTTTTGAGCTTAATAAACAGCAAAGAAGTCTAGCATAGTACAAATGTCTCGTAGCAGTGAAGCTTTGAAAGATATTAACAACTGAACATTGCAGTTGCCTTCAAAGAAACAGGGGTCACCAAATGCTGTGCCAATGATGACTTTATATACAACAAATGCAAAAAAAAAAAAAAAATTGGATTCTTTGGTTTCTTGTCACAAATCCATACTCTGCTGAAGGAAATCCTCAGTGTCTCTAGCAAGAAGCTGACAAAAGAAATAATTGCATTGACTGCAGCGATATTCCTCACTGCTGCATCATTTGGTTCATTGATGCATATTATGACCGTCCAGTCTCCACAAATGATTTTTTCTGTTTGAGGTGGTTCTTCTCTGGCTTTATGTGTGGGAATGTCTGAATGTGTAGGAGAACAAACGTCAGCCAGTACCTGTGTGTAGGCTGTGAGGAAGACCAGCAGTTTGAGACACGTCCCTGTCTTCGGTGGCAGACTGACTTCGTGCTCAGACTTCTTCAGGGCATCTCTAGTTTTTACGAAGTCTCTAGTCCTTACAAAGAAAATGCGGAACGCAACCAGAAACGAAGCGAAAGTGGGAGGCAAGAAGGCTTCTGTGGATGCCACCATCTCCAAGATGCATGTAGCAGCGTCTCTCCGTGGAGAGCAGCGCTTGCTCTTCAGGATTTGTCCTGCCTCTGGGGGCAGCCCAGGCTGAGCTGACAAAAGCACTTCTCTGTCGCTCGCTGCATCTGTGCCGTGAATTTTGCCACCCTACGTAGCGCTGAAGAGGTGTCTTTCCTTTCTGCGCCCTTGCCAGCTGACGCTGTTCTGCCGTGAGAAATTCACAGCGTGGGTCAGGGTTTCCAAACCGCTGCCTGCTCCGCTGCGCTCCCGGGAAAGGGTTGGCGTGGTACTGCGGTACGTGGCAGCAAGCTCCAGGGTTTGGGGCAGGGAGGAGACCTGCCTCCGGTCCTGCCGCCTCCTCTCTCAGCCGCCAAGCGGCTCCTGGTGATGTGCACAGATGGAGGTGTTTGCATGTGAAATTATATTTTCCCCATCCTGGCTGGATTTGCTTTTTTCCCATACAGCTTTGGAGCGTGCATTTTTGCCTTTCCCGTTGGGAACTGAACCCGTGCTGGTACGTGCCTTCGCGGGTGTGTTACGGACCGGTGAATCCTTGTAAAGTCCACGTGGCGTGAGTGAATCTGGGTGTGAAGAGAGATCTTTCTGTCCCCATAGCTGAGTCTTGTAAGTGCCCAACTCCTTTGGAAGCGCTAGGATAAAAATCAGCGCTGAATCCGTGCGGTGGTGCACCAGTTATTCAGGAGTTTGTCTGGGATTCCGTGGTTGGTGGTTCTTCGAGGTTAGCGTGAGGCGAAGGGCCCCACGGAACTGAGCCCGTCATTAAGGATGCTCCTTCTTTTGGAGATGGCACTAACTAAGACTGACAAGAAACATCAGGGGAAGAAGAGAGAAAGGAAAAGGCGCGGGTGGAATGATTATAAGCAAACAACCTGAGCATAATAAGCAATTTCCTTAGCTGCCACCTAGTTAGTCATTGTGAGACTGTTCTTTAGTGTCAGCTTAAGATCCCATTGCCACCATGACAACCCGGGAACTATTCTGGATAATTTCTGCCTTACCACACAGCTGATCAAACATTCACCTTGTTTGGAGAATTATATTAGTTATTCTATTTCTTCTCAGCGCCGGTGGAGGGTATCTGGGAAGCTGGGAGTTCAGCAGGCCTTGGAAAAAGGAACCTCATGCCGACAGATAGTACCCCGACCTGCGCTAGATAAGGCAGCATTTTAGGAGGAACCTAAATCTTCATGTTTACGAGCATAATTGGGAGTGTAAAAGAAAATTCTGATCTGGCAGGTTAGTCCACAGATAGCCAGCTTTGGGTAGAGGGGGTCACCTGTTTCGTAGGCTTCGGTAGCGGGGGGGTGTGAACGGTGGGGTACCAGGCTGAGGAGCTGCCTGACCTGGGTATCACCAGTGTGAAACTGCAGAGCAGCTGCCTGTAAAGATCCTGTTCTGCTGGTCTGTCCCGAGTAGCAAATACACAGTGTTTTACGAGCCTCTGAGTTAGACGAGCCTGCCGTTGTGTAGCTGAGCAGGTAGACAGCGTGACACTTTACAAGGACTTTTTTTTTTTTTTTTTCCCCCTAAAACAGTGCTACAGTGATTAGAGAAGCCAGGGCACTGAGCATTTAATTTTTATTGTTATCATATATAGGCGTCCGGCAGCCCTACAGTGCGATGCAGTGATGGCCTGAATACGACACTGGTTGAAATGATTCTGTGCACTTGGTTTGGAAAGGTTATCTGTGGTCGTTATTACACGTATGTCTTCTAGAATGGCACCTTCTGGAAACGGTGTTCAAAGGCAGAAACAGTCCAGATGATCTGAGCGTGTTGCATCTGCCGATGGCTTTTGCACGAAGGATTTCCCATGTTTTGCTGCTCGCGGGACTGGATGCCGATGTGGAGCTCTGAGCAGCTCATGGGAAAAGGCCTTTTCCTTTTCCCTGCTTGGCTCTCTTCAAGATCTGATCCTGAGCTGAACTGGTGCTTGACGGATTAGTGGTTTTTGTGTTTGGGATGGGTTTACTGGCTGGCGTTGGACAACTTCACTAGTCTTAAGTGTCCTCTACTTGGTGCATAAACGAGGCTGTGGGACTGGTTAACAGGGCACAGGGACAGCAACTCCAAACGCAAACGGCATTCCTCTGCCCATGGCCGTGGTGGCAGAGGGTTTCACCAGTGTCCGAGGACAGAGCTGAGTCTCCACCTGGACAGAGCGGGGCTTTGCTGAGAAGGATGGAGAAGACAGTCTGTCCCCATCAAGCAGTGTATTCCTGCCTCTCTTAGGCGAGCGTGCCTCTTCTTCGCTGCTCGGCCAAACCTTTCCAGCCTGCTGCATCCCAGGCTACAGCTGGAGAAGGGAAGGATTCGGAGATGTGTGATTAGATGGACAAATGGCCCCTCTCCGTGAAGCTTGGGGATGCTCGTAGGAAATGAGGCTGATGGATGGATTCTGCACAGAGCTGGTTCAGCCAGATCTGGGGCCCTTCTGGCAAGCAGGCAGGAGTCTCGTATTTTCTCTTACCCAGACTGTCGTCTTGTTGGGGCAGCAAAGAGAATTTGTGCTTAGCCTCTGATAAGATGAAGCTGGGAGGAAGCAAGTTCTGAGATAAGACCGACCTCGCCGTGTGTTGTAGGTACACTGTTCGTCACTGTTGTCACCTCGCCAGTCTGTGCGAGGATATCTTTCTTCTTCTTTCTCCTCCCCCGAGCTGTTTTGGATGGTACAGTCAAAAAAACAACTTGAAATCCATCTCTGGGCTGTGAAACGTGGGGGTAGATGTGAGTAAGTGCACATGGACTAGTTCTGTCTAATTTATCTTCGGTCCTTGCATTTAAACAAAATATTTTATGTGCTGTGTAAACCCCTTCCCCCTAAAAGAAGATGAAATGCAGATCTTTTCAAATATTCATGACCTTAAATGACCAATCATGGGAGGAAATTTTTCTTTAATAGGTACAGATAATAAGAGAAATAATGACTTCTGGTCACCAAGCTAATCTTCAGAGCTTCCTTCTTCCTAGCAAATATTTATTCTTCTTAATATGGTAGATGTGCACCATTGTTCAGAAGGCTTGCACCCACCAGGAGAGTGAAATATCCTCCACCCAGGTCCTAAAACCCTTGAAGAAACGAAGGCTTGCCTGCAGGCTGCCCGTCCTCATCAGCTGTTTAACTCAGAATGTAGATTTTTCTATATTAATTACCTTCCCCCAAACCATAAGTACAAAATTCACCCTTCATGTTTTAGGCACCAACCTCTGCTGAGGCTGACAACCTGCAGCACTCCAACTGGAGCTGGGCAGCTTAGCCTGGAGATCTGTTGGTGTCAACGTTTTTCCTTCAGGAATAGCATTTCCAATGGTGATTTCCATAAGATTGCTCCCAACACCTTGATCAGATAATATTCACCAGAGAGGAGCCACTGGCAGGCAGGAAGCACTTAGGTGGTTAGAACTGCTGCTTGTGGTGCTAATAAATGGACTTATTTAAATTTCAGAGTATTGTCTTGTATGCTGCAACCATTAGAGATAATTGTGTAAGATAAAGAGTTGTAAGCCAGATAATTCATGTTTCAAATTATACTGGAGCAGCAAAAGTGCTTCTTGGTTCTTACTATTGCTGTTTTCCACATCTTCGTTCTTCACAATCTAGACGCTGCTCAGAACTTACAATTTTTTTTAAAACAAAACAAAAAAAAACCCAAAACAACCCACAAACAAACAAAAAACCCCCAAACAAACAAAAAACCCAACTTGTTTTTTGATAAAAAGTGCCGTCAGCATTTCTGTAACATTTAATAAACTATGTGTTCCCGGAGGTTTACCTGGTTACTGAAATTTTGAGTCAGTTCATTATTTAATCTTTCTGGAGATAGAGGCACTAAGTAGAAAATAGCTTCTTTTAGCCTTATTATCTGGTATCAGTTAAAACCCATGCATGTTGGAGCTGTCAGAGTGCTAGGAGCCTCAGCGTACCCTGATAACCCGTTGTCCTGGGTGCGGTACCGCACCGTGGCGGGGCCGGTCTCTGCCCCAGAGCACCCATGGTGGTTTCATGGGAGAGGCAGAGCAAAGATTTGTCTTACCACGAAGATGGGGGTTAATTATTTTGTGCTGGCAGTGTGTTTTCTCCGTCACAGAAACCTCCTCTGCAGTCCCCATCCAAGACATTCCAGTGCGGTGCCTCATCAGCTGCTGCCGCGTCATCTCCGCACTGTTGGGAAGAGCTGTAGCCACAGCCTTTCGTTACTAGGGAAGAGCCCGATGGGCCTTCAAGCAAGGGATCTGCGGGCTAATTAAGATACGTAACCCTTTTAGAGATCAACTTCACTGAGAGCAAACAGCCTCCTTTGCCCTTCACGGAGGAAACGCGTGATGTGCAAGCTGTCATGTTGGTGCTTAATAAACTACAAACTCGTGACTTTTAGAGTTGATTTTTGGGAGGCAGTAGTCTGATTCTTAGACCGGCATGAGGACAGAGCGTACGCAAGTATGGGCCAGGCAGGGCCCTGCTGTTTATTATTCCACTGTATTTGTTGTCCTGGTGGATTTCAGCTGAGCCGGGTAGTGGATTGCGGGGTAAATCTCCCCTAAATACAACCTGTGGACCAGGTACTTTTCTGCATCTTTTTCATGGATGCAATCACTCCGCAACTATAATCTGCCTTATTGTAATGCTCAGGGGGTTTTTAAGTCCCCTACTGTTGCCCTGTAGGGAAATGTCCTTTGTTTTTAGCTCCACAGGTACCACTCAAGCGCTGTCTTCCTGTCTCATTTGTAAAAAGCACTAATCCTTGATGGGGACTGAAAGGAGGCATTTTCATATCAAAACATCTGAGGGTCTGTCTGCCACAATAAAATCTCTCTGTATGTTTAGGCTGGCCCTGGGGCTGTATCTGTGTACGTGGAGATACATGTATATTTTAGTATTTTATATATATATACACACACACATATATAAAAATATACCTGTATATGTACGTTATGGTAGAGTGTAGTTCCAAGAGTACCCCGTGCGGAAGGATGTTTATTCCGTGTTTCTGATTCCTTGCCTCTGGACCCAGTCCTCGCTGGGATTCCCGTGCCACCTTAGACTCTCCCGCGGGACTGTGCTCTGAGGTATAAATTAGTCTCTGGTCTAGCAAGTCCCATGTTTTTCTGATCCGGAACGCACATCTATTGGTAATTCTGAGTCTGTTTGGGGAAACCTCCCTTTATTTGCTCTGTGCTTTCATTTCTATTAGGGAAAAATTCAGTACCTGCCTTTTTTCCAGGAGCCAGAAAGTTGAGATGGGTAGACTTGTAAGGATTAATGTTTGTAAAGCGCTTTGAAATCCTCAAGTGATTGCAGCTTTACTTACTGATCAAAATCATACATGCAGTTTTTTGGACGCTGTCATTATTAAAGGTCTCTTCCAACCTAAATGATTCTGTGACTGTCGCTCTGCCTTTTACCCTCCGGACACTGAGGAGGGGGCTGCGTGGCTGCACGCCTCTGGCTGCTCCGTGTCCTCTTAAGAGAAGCGCTGGGTGCAGTGGCTGGCTTCCCTCTGCTGCCCTGGACGTGCGTGGGAAGGGTCCTCCAGGAGAAGAACCTCCTCCTCCTCCTCGATTTGAGCCCCCCGCTTTGCTCTCCCTTCTTCGGAGGGCGGGCAGTCTGGCGGGGGCGCGCTGGCAGAGATGTATTTTGGTCCTGAAACCCCAAGAGAGGGACGTCGACCAACCCCTGGAGAAATTATTTAATTAGAGAACTGCTTTGGGGGGAAAAGAGTGATGGGGGGGTTTCTTGCTGAAGTGACTCCAGTATCATTCTTGGGGCTGTTTTAGAATTCAAGTGAACGCAGGTGTAGGGTGCTCTCCAAAAGTGAATTTTGGAACAAAAATATTTGAGAGCATGAGCTATAGACCAGCTAGAAACTCTGTTGTTCCCTGCTGCTCTGTTTGCAGGACCCGGTGGGAAACACAAGGCAGCTTCGGTGGCACTCCCTCTATTTGCACATTTCAAGAGACAACTTATGTTGAGGATTGGATTTTTCCAGCTGTATTCTAACCTCATGTCCTTAAAACGCAAGCTTTTTTCTTAAATGCCACCGAATAACTGAATTAATACATCATACGTTGTAATTCTTATTCACGTTCCCTGAAGAATTACTTAATACTTTGGTGATGAGTCTCTTATTAGTCTATCATTAAGGAATTTTTGTAATAGCTTTCATTTTGGCAGCTACTTGGTTGAATTTATATTCTGATGTTGGACAACAGAATGTTCCACAGTGAACGTTTTGAATGCCTCTCCTGGTTTCTGACTGCTCTCTTCATCCATGAGGGTTGAATTACACGATTAGCCAGAACGTTACGCAATAGTTCTGCTGGAGAAAAGTGAATTGTCTATGGATTAATTTCTGCTTTACAGGGCTGGCTTAGAGCCATCCTAGGCTACCAGTGAATTGGAAGTTGGTAACAACTGGTAGCCCATGGCCTCTGTGCAACAGTTTTTATACCTTTTGCTTTGTCAGGTTTATGAAAATTTTACTCATTTCCTTGCATCAGAAAGTTAAGATAAGGGTTGAGGTACTGCCTGTTCCCTGGAAGTACGATTTTCCCCCGAATCAGCAGTAGCGTATGCTGATGAGTCAAAGGAGCTATGCAATAATATGGTCCAATACTGTAATAACGAAGCATTTTAATTTTAAAAGTCTGCCCCCCTCTCCACCCCCAGAAATCGTACTCAGCTGGGTACAGTGAGTTGACTCTGTTATTCCTTTGAGACAAGAGTGTGTTGAAAATCTATTTTGGAAGGTAAACTAATCTCTGTACTGGTGCCATTTCATGAGTTTGTAACAACAGTGGGGGTTTTCCCGCTGCAGAAGTACAAACAATGTTCTCCCTCGCACAAATGTGTGCGCACACTCGCAGAACTGGAGATTAAAGCTGCAAACGCAATTTATTTATTAATTTCCATTTTGCAAATGGCTTCTGGCATCGCTGCTGTATCTGCCGCTTTCCTAGAGACAGCAGCGTCTTCCGGGAACCGAAGACAACCTGCTTGTAGTACTCCTTCCGGCCCATTTCTCGACTTGTATCTTTGAACGATCCCTCCGTAGCTTGGTGTCGGGGCTGGAGGATGAGCGAGCGGACGGGTTTGGCATATAGCGATTGTGGGAGGGGGAAAAAAAATAAAAAATCTGATGTGAGTGCTCAGCTGAACAATGTGCGTTATCTCTACTGGAGTGCTTTTTGCCTGAGCAATGTGAGTGCAGACGCAGGGAAGAAGATGGTGTTTTCTTTTTCCCCTCCATCTGCAGAAAGCAGGACTTCTCCACTAAGAAAATGAATGTCGTACTTGGTTTTTAAAAACTGCTGTTAATGTCTTGATCGTATGTACGCCTCTGACCCCTACCACTGAACTCAGCCCGTTCACTTCTGATTTACAACACGCTAAATAAGAACAGAAACCGACCCTTCTGTTTTGGAAGATTGAACTGGAAATTCAGGATTAACAAAATCTACTTTTTTGCCTTTGAAACAGGCAGATGGGATCATTTAACATATCATTTGCTAAAGTCTATTTTGACTGAAGTCTGATGTCAAGTAGCACCCCAAGCAAATATTTAAGAATAAAATACCATATTGCTGACTTACAACTCTGTTGCTGTTGGTTTAAACTAACTATGGTTATAAAATCACTCGTATTGGCAAAGGTTCTGTTAGCAGAACAGTAATTGTTTGTGTATAGGCTTTGAAACCAGTTGTGTTTTCTGCTACTACGTTAATGGAAAGCATGTTTTGACATCTTCCCCTTCGCTCCCTGGCTAAACTCTCTGGATTTGGAATTCCATCTGGCTGCACTGAAGAAACTCTTCCCTCTATTCCCCACCCGAATCTCTTCTCCGTACATAAAGGAGCCACTGAAAAGGTTAACTGGTTTTTAAGAGAACAAATCATTTCTGCTTTTAAAACTGGCAGTGCACTGGCCTTTACTGGCGGCCTGCTGAACTGAGGCTCTCTGGAGGTATTGGAAGGTTTTTCTAAGATGCTTTGAGTTGTTTGAAGCACGTTTGGCTCGTAAATACCTACAGATCATAGCCCACGAGAGACCTGGGAGTCAGGGGTAGGAAAGGGTCGAGTGTGGGTGTTGTAGAAACCCCAGTCCAATACTTTAGGTAACAGAATAAACTGATCTTGCGTTTGACAATGCCAAAACCCATTCATAATTAATGGTCTTTGACCTGTCCTCTCTCCCCTTCATAAATGTCTTTTTTTTTTTTTCTTTTTCCTTTTTTTTCTTCTTTGTGTATTTGGGGAAGAATGCTGCAAACAGGGGATTTACCATATGGAATGACGAGTTTCATGTTAGCCTGTCTCTTCTGGCTTTCTCCTTAAAGACTGGTTTATGCAATTCAGTCGATGAAAGGAAAATTAACAGAGAGCAATAATGGGTCGATAGCTAAACAATTCATAATTTACAAAGGAAAAAAAAAAAGAAGTGCCACTGGAAAATGTGAATGCTGAGTGATTCCTCCGATGCTTTTGAAGCTGCGCAGCGCAGATGGGAGAATCGGTTTGAGGTGATTTAATCAAGTCACCCATGCAATCTCACGGAAAAAAAATCCCCCGAAAGCTTCACAGCCCACACAGAGGAGCAAGGTCTTGGCTCTTAATGTCTCGGACTGATTTCCCGCGGCTTCATATAATGACAAATCTTCATTGTTCTTTGCAGCCCAATAAGGGGGAAAAGTTGCTGCTGGCGGTTCAGAGCGATGCAGTGTTTCTTGCACTGCCCTTTTTGCGAAAAAAACAGAATGGGTCGATCCTTCAGGTGATTCTGGAGGATGTTTAAATCGCGGTGTTCAGCTGGTGCTCCTGGAGGCACGGATGTCCGGGTGCCACAGCTCGGACAACATCCTTGCACCCCCTTGATAGTTCCAGAAAGAAAATCACTGCTTTTTACAGAAGTCTTTTAAGTCAGCTGTGGTGTCACTGTGAGGGAGGTTGACCTTGCTCGTAACAATAACAAGTTTTGTTAATCCTTGCACTGTTAATTAAGTTCTTTGTGTGAATTTACAAACATCTGGGTGGCCGAGGGAGTTCCATGTTCCTCCAGGAGCCTGGCGGGAGAGGCCCGATTCCTGCCCCACCGCTCCGCCTCATTCATACGATTTGAGAATGAAAAGCTGCGCAGCTCCTGCGGACAAGGGACGCGGTGCGTGTGGGTTATCGTGGGGAGATGAACGCGAGAGCATGGCACCGGCCGTTTCGGTGATGGAGAGACACCCCCGTGCCCCATCTGGGGGGGTCTGTCACCATTTAAACTCTGCCTGACCGCACAAGCGCGGCAGGCTCTTGCCATTTGAAATATCTATGGAAAAAAAAAAAAGGAATAAGCGGGTGTCCCAAGTGCTGAGCCTCGCGGCCGCTCGCTTTGTCAGGTCGATTCGCTGTCCCGTGCGATCACCCAGGAGAAGAGGGTGATGCTTAGGACACTGCTTCTCGCTCTGCCTTTTGTGTGTAGAATGCTGTATCGTATAGAATGTGCTCTTTTACAAAATGCTGTTCGTGTTCTGGACTGCAGGAGTATTCCTAAAAACCTGTTCTCTTCGCTAATGTTGCAGCACTTTCCTTCTAGTATTTGCTTTGCTGATTATTTGGCCCTAGGAGGGTAGTTAGTTTGTTCTCAGCAGCTGATGGCTTCCCTTTCTAGAGGAGATGGATTTGTTTTTTCCACCCCTGAATAATTTAGATACTATTGATAGCTCAAAAATATTATTTTGCAGAGTAACTAGGTACTTGGATTAGCCTGCAAATGAATACTCTTCTGTATTTCCACCTGCGAATTACTAAACTCCTACATGAAGTTTAGTGTTACAAAGCTTTAGGGACTCCAATTTAGTTTTCATTTAATCAATTTATTTTGTGGAGGAAAACTTGTATCAAATCTGGCGGTCCTTTTAATAGGTATGTTTCAGAAATGAAATGATGTCTGATTCTGCTTCCAAATGTGCTGTGAGATCAGTGTTAAAAAAAAAAACCAACCAACAACAAACCAAAAAACCACAATTACTGCTTCTCTTAATTGTGAAATGGGCAGAGTTATTGTGTATAAAGAGATTTGTTTTAGTTTCAACAGGTTTTGTCATCCTCAGCTGTAGCCCACTATTGTTGCTTACGGGTGCGGCCCCAACCGAAGAAATGTCTCATAATTTGAAAAACAAACATTTTCTGGCTGGCCTGTAGTAGAGAAAACATTTAGCCTGAAAACTTGAATTAAGATGGTGACATAAACCAACAGGACGCTCTGGGTTGAGGCAAATACGAATTTCTTTGTTCGGAGCAGGGCAGCATGAGGTGCGATACGGAGCGGTACCCTTCTAGTGCCCGGAAGGATGCGCGCGTCGGGGAGGCGTGTGTAAAGGTGGGAAGCAAAGCACGCCTGACCTTCTCCTGGCTGCCTGGTGGCTTGGCTGACCACTGCCATTGCTCTGCAGCTTGCGTTTTGGCTGCCGTGGGGCCTTCCGCATCTGAAGAGAGCGTCTGATACCAGGACCTTCTGATACTGGGACCTGCTCCGGAGCTGGACTCCTTCCCAGGCTCCGGAGGTGCGTGGCTGCTCCTCTCTGCTCCAGCTCCTGGTCTTCCTGCTGTTGCTCCATTTGCAAGTGGAAGCATTCTTAGCATTCCTTCCAGTCTGCATGGTAGCTACACAACATCTAATTACACTTCTCCACAACAACTAGGCAGCAAATTAACATTATAATGGATCTTAAGGTTTTGTAATTACTCAAAAATGTCACTGGGCTGGAAGAGTGCTGGGCTCTGCCTGTCGCAGCCTTTCCTCCCAGGGCAGCGGTGGGCAGCCGCTTCCTTCTCCTGCCTCTGGAGCCTTCCTGCAGGTGAAAAATTTGTTGTCCTGAGGCTTTATTGTGCGTAGCGGCACCTTCCTCCTCTGTTGTAACGGCTTGTTCTGGTAATTACTTTGGATACGGGAGTGTCACCAAAGTTTGGGGCCGGTCTGTCAAGGGGAGCTGAATATCTCGCTGAATTTCTTTGCTGACCTGAAGTAGCCCTGCCATTTCTAAGCACTGCTTACTTTTGTCCTGTCCCGGTCTTGATTTTCTGTTTCTTCAAGCAAAATGTCTGCTGAAATGGCTGGAAGAGTTGCCTTTGGCAAAGACGGGGATGCTACTTGCCAAGTGGTAGCAGAACTGGTTCACCTGGAGGGAGAGGAGCAGAAAGCCTCGCAGGATGTGTAGTCTCTCAAATTCTACCTTAGCTTGCCCTTGGGCAGGGCAGCAGCATCCTTTCTGCTGTCCCTCTCCCCGGCTTTACAGCTTTGTGACCCATCCTGGCAAAATCAAGGCTTTATTACGACAGGCGAGTTACTGCCTCCGACGGGATGTCTCTCGCCATCCAAGGGCTGGGTGCAGCAGGAGCAGTGGGGACGTTTGCATTGCATCGCTCTGGGCACTAAACTTAAATCAGGATTTTGGAGTCCCTCCGGAGGTTGGCTCAGAGTAGCTGCATCTCCTGGTATACCAAAAATTAGGGCTTTGGCCCCTAATGAAGGGTGCCTCGGGGTTAGGTGGCTGGTGCTGGACATCCCATGCGTCCTGTAGCACCCGCATCGAGAGCATCCTGTAGGTAAACTGGGTCTGTTCAACCCTGACACGGCTTTAGCTCTGTTCCCAGCTTAGTTTAGCCGGCATTCACTTTTGGGAAAAGATCCGTCTGCTCTGAATTGAGGTTGCTGCCTTTTTGTAGAAAAGGAGGGGGGGAGGAATGAAATAATAGTTAATACTTAATGCATATGAGCAGCAATGCTGCTCAGGTTGCCTAGCAGCCGCTTAGACAAGCCAGAGAATAAAAAGGGCTGTCGGAGTGAATGTGGTTGGAGCTGGTTTCTCGGTTTGCGGGTGGAATCTGACCCGTGCAGTCCGGTTTTTTTGGGTTGGGGTTGGTTTTTTTTTTTGGGAAGGGGAGGAGATGGTGGAATTTACCCCTAATGGATATTTTAGCTCTGTCGGATCATCTCTATCCACTCCCCCACCCCCATCTGTTTTTCCTTTTCAGTTTTTCAAGTGTAACTTGGAAAGCTTTAGCCAAAGGGAGGTGTTAAAAGTTTTGTATGATTTCTGGAGATGGAATGGGCAAAAAAAATCTCTCAAAGTGACTTTTTCCTTCTATTTAGGACTGTATCTCTAACAGTCTGGAGATCATTAGCATTTCACGGCCTCTGCAATATACTGCTCAGCACATGTGGTAAATGCTGTATAGACTGGAAATAGCTCCTGCAGTCACACTTAACGCTTCTAACACTGCTCTCATTCTTACAAGCAGTGGATGTGCATTTCATTTTCTGGAAAGCAAAAGTAGGAAGAGACTTTAAAAAAAAAAAACGGGGGGGCTTGAGCAGCTATATGATTGCAAATAAACTGCTCCCTCCCCCATGAGGCCAGAAATTCCCCAAAGTATAAGGTCGGATTGAAAACCACAAGGAGATAAAAATAAGGAAGGCTGTTTAAAGAGTGAATTTCTGAAATCGGGTTCTTCTTTTGACTTTTTCAGTAAAAGTTGGAAAGCTGGAAACCCTTTCTCCTGTCAGGCATAGCTCTGGGAGTCACAGGACTCCAGCAACTGAAACCCTAAAACCCCCCAGTAGCATCCACACTTTCGATGAGAGGTGTCACCTCTGGATTTTAATGTGTTCTCATCCCCGGGGTAACTTTTTAGCATATTAAAGCAGGAATGAGGGCACTTAGCAGAAAGGAATGGAATGAGAAGAATCTTGGACTTCATTTGCCCATCTTAATAAGGAATAAGAAGTGGCTCTTTCAGGGCAGCTACCTTCTTTTACACTCCGAAGTGAGTTGATAGGTCTTGGGTCAATGCCAGCAAAGGCATCACTCTCCCAGTTTTGGTGGAAGGCCCAAGGAGCCGAGGGCGTTTTGGCTTGCCTTGCGGGCTGGCATTTGAGTGAGACCAGAGTTATCGAGAGGTTGGTCGCCTTCATCTGTACTTCAGCTGCTGTCGTGGCTGAGATGTTCCTCTCAGCCAGAATTATCTTTTGAGGTCCTTTACTTGGCCAAATGTGGCAATGTTAAAGCATCTTTCCACTGTCTTTCACATAGCTTGGAGATTTCAAGGCTGAAGCTGACCATAAGGCAATAGGTAGGATATGCAGGGATACCGTTAGGTAAAGGAGCTTATTTTGACTTTACTTTTTTTCTGTACTGAGTGCAAATGCTACCAGAGCACCTCCAATAGCTGCAAATGGTGCGTATTTTATACCTTTGCTGGGGAGAATCTTCAGTTATGGTATTTCTTGATTTTTCAGTTGTCATTTTTAAGTTGCCAAGCTATGCCGAACTCTTGGCTATCTTGCATGAGTGTCTGCTCTCTGTTGA
This sequence comes from Burhinus oedicnemus, assembly GCA_008921705.1. Taxonomy (NCBI): domain Eukaryota; kingdom Metazoa; phylum Chordata; class Aves; order Charadriiformes; family Burhinidae; genus Burhinus; species Burhinus oedicnemus. The sequence continues at coordinate 71,738 of VFFE01007138.1, read as the reverse complement.
ATGCTGCTGTGAACATCACAAGGAAAAGATCAGCTAACTCCTTCGAAATGTTCCTGGGTCTACTGCTCTCATGCAAGAGGCATGCGAGTCCCCCCGAGGAGGAGATAAATGCAATCAAATGCTGGAAGACCAAGGAGTAGCTTGGGGGCTGAGGTCAGCAATAGTTTGGAAAAAAAATAAAAAATCCTTAAACAAAGAATAGAATTTTTGAAAGAGCTTGTTTAAAAAGTGCCCAGTACTATGACTTTTTGGTTTTTTATCCAGTGGATGAGTGATTTCTGCTTTTCATGACATCTGCCTCGGGGAAGCGAATGCCTTGCTGCGGTTCTGCTGCAGCGCCCTGTTGGACTCTGCCTTTGGTAAGCCAGGGGAACGCCAAAGGGAGCACTAAAAGCACCCCACGCTTGGAAATCAGCAGCCTCAGTGATGAGCTTTATCGTTAATCACTGTGAAGATGAACCGATGTGATGCCAACGCCTAAGTGTAGATTTAAAAGTTGGAGGGACAAATTCTGCCCAAATTCTGCTCCTATTGAATTTGCGAACCTGTGACAGCAGCATGTGGCCTTAATGATGATTAGCAAGCACAGCAGAACTTTTATGTTTTAGATCATACCACTGCACCCAGGACAATGATCCGTTTCCACCAGCCCAACAAAAGGCTGTCTCTACTCTTTATTTGCACAGAGAGCGAGCTGTCCCTTAAAATCCTTTGAGTGTTTATCAATTTTTGCTTATGATTAGTTGCCTCACATTTTAATGTAAAGAAATGCAAAGTAGAGAATTTAGATTAGTTCCTCTGTGTTCATGGAACTAAAAGAAAACATCCTTCTGGTGAGTTTCTCCTCTTCATTAAATCAGAGGACACTCAAAAACCACACGCGCCCTCTCCCGAAAGCTTATTTCCCGGCCGGACTACCTTTCCCCAGACTTAGAGATACCACCAAGAAAAGCAAATCTGTTTTAAGTAAGCTCAATCCTGCTTTAAAGGGATCTAAAT
>VFFE01007138.1:20508-70699 GCA_008921705.1 Burhinus oedicnemus | reverse complement strand
AAAAAAAAAAAAAAGAAAAAAAAAACCACACCAAAAAACCCCAAAAAGCGGAAAGGGTACTTGCTCAGGGACTTGTGTGTTTGTGGGCAGCTCTGGCCGGGCGGTTCTTCCCTGGGCAGCAAACTGGGGCCGGGGGGGGGTTGTGTAGCGACTAGTTCCTACTGCCTCCAACAGAGCTTAACTCCTTCGTAAGATTTTTAAAAACACACACACACAGACAAAAAAAAAGATTCCTTTCCTGGGCATCTGTTTTGAAGCACGCTGTCGAGCCTGTTAATCCGTTTATCCTGAACTAACAATTCAATAAAAGAAAATAAAACCAAAACAAAGCACCGAACCCCGCGGTCCTGCCCCCCCCCTCGCAGTTACTATAGCAAAGAAATTATTTGTGGGTCCTCCCGGGCTTCTGAAAATACCCGCTGACATATTTAGTGCGTGTTCGCGGCGGGGAGAGCGGGCGGGGATGGGGATGGGGATGTTTGGTTTGGGAAGCGCTCCCCGCGTCGCCTAGCAACGCGCCCTGGACACGGGAGGGGACCGCGTCGCCCTTGGCAACCGCTGTTGCTCCCCAAACAGCGCGGGCCCCGCATCCTTCCCCCCCCCACCCCCGGCATCGGCCTCTTCCTCCGCCCGCGCCCCGCTTCGGGTGGGCTCGGTGGCAGCCTGCGGGGGGTCCCTCCTGCCCCCTCAGCCCTCTGAGCAGCCGCAGAATTAGGGCTAAAGGCGCCCCCGATTAGGTTATGATTCAAAAGGGCTTAAATCTTCCCGCTCGGCTTGATAAGAGTCGAAGCACGGCGCTGGAGGACGAGCTTTTAAAACCGCGGCTTTGCTTTGCCCGCTTATTGAATGGAGGAAAAAAAAAAAAAAAAATTGGTTTTCTAGGTGTTATCTGACCCCTTCTCTGGCCAGACTGCAGACAGCAAGTTTAGTGGGCTGAGATGTCTGTCGGAAAGCCACCCACTCGTGTCTCCGGGCCAAAAATACTGCCCACAGGAATGTGTTGCCTGGATAAAAGATGTAACTCGGTTAATTCTAGTTCTGTAACAGTCAATTCTCTTTCTTTGGGAGAGTGCGAGAGCAGGGTACGGTTGCTGCAAGCCTTTATCTTCTCCTGTTCGTCTAGAATATGGTTTGCCGTTTTACTGTCCTCACCAAAAATACAGCGGTGCCTTTCTCCGAGCGCAGAATATTTGGAGATAGATATATAGATATATAGATATATATATACACGGATTCCCAAACTGCGTTTCTAGGGGATCTAAAGCAGCCTTCTCATTTCTTTGCCTTTCCAGGAAGAATTGCATGTCTCTAGATACTTTGCGTCTTCTCTTTGGGGTGTTGTTTAGTCCTGGAGTCTGCAGTACCGGTCACCGGCAGCTGTGTGAACCTTAAATTTCCCCAGGAAAAAAACCCAAAAAACCAGTTCATTCCCCCTCTTCCCTGGTAGCGGTGCACTGGGCTGAAAAGCAATCGCTTCTGTGCCATTCCGTGCTGACACACGCACTGAGTACAGTTGAGTAACGACTGTGATTTTCGTTTTGGGACCCCCCGTGCCAGCCTGTGTCTCTGATGAGCGCGCTTGCGAATGTGCTCAGGCAACACGGATTGGGAATTTGGGGCGGTTTTACTGCACGTGTAGAAGCAGAAGCGTCAACAAGCAAATCTCAAACACCCGTGAGAAAAGTTTGCGCGTCCCCATGAGGATGTTTTTGGTGTGGCACCATCACGTAAAGGGCGAGACCCCATTTTCCGTGGAGGGCGTGAGCAGAGCCCAGACCTCCGTGGGGGTTCCTCCCCGGTAACACCAATCCCTGGTCAGGGCAATGCTTCCCGGGAGCGTGCCGAGTTAGCACAGCCTGGAAGAGCATCTCGTGTGCAGGCAGAAGGATGGTGGTCAGGGCTCATGCAGATGCTGAAACAAAGCATCAGAGACAAAGAAACTTGCCCTTAGTGTCAGGAGAAAGCAAACAAGCCCTCCTTCTTCTCCTCCTCCTTCTTCTCCTCCTGCTCCTCCTCCTCCTGCTGCTGACCGCCTGGGTGCTACCTGCCTTTCAGAGGGAAAAGTGCCCACTTTGTCTTTCTCTCCTTGCTCCAACTCTCCTTTCTGGCTTCTCGAACTACCCAGTACAAACCCACCGCAACACCGACGCTCCTGACTGCTTGTTTATCCCCTCGTGCCGTGTTTCAGTCCAACCCCATGGTGGAATCTCTCCCCGAGACCTCCGGAGCGCAGGCTCGGCTGCTTGCTGTAAAATCAGAGATGAAGTTGTCTCTTCTCTGAACGGCCACAGTTTATGTTTGTGGCTTCTCCTGCTTAACTTTGTTAAGTACCACAATGCTTGTGAATGGTGCTATATAAATAAATAACAATATGTTGGACTGTGTTGGCAGCGGTTACTTCTGTATTTGCTGTTTACTGGATAGGCGTGATGGAAACAGCTGCTGCTGCCGCCCCACATCTAAATGAGATCCTGCAACAAATCTCCTACTTCACACTTAAATTGGCAAAAGGCTGGCTGGCCTTAAGACCGCTGAAAGGATCGTCTGGTCTAAAGAAGTAAGAAGTGATGGCTGATGAACGTACAGGTTTAAATTAAGCTGATCTCTTGGAATTAGTTTAAAATAAGTGACTTATTCCATAGCTTTCTGCTATAGGACAAGCTATAAAAGCGGGTCTTGCAAAATGCTGTCGAGTACCAAGGTTTGCCGTTCCTTGTTCCAAAATGAGCCCAGTTCAGCTGGGGGAGGATTAGCTGTACCCTGGTACCTGGGATGGTCCTGGGAGCGTGCAGAAGCAGAGCTACAGTCCGCAGGGGCGAAATAACCAGATGTTCTGGTTTGGTTGACGATTGAAACTTTTAAGACTTGTCCTAGAAAGGAGCCTTTGAAATGGTTTTGTGCCAGATTTTTGCTTTACGCACTGTATTTCCCCTATTGAATCACAGCCCTGGGAAACCCCTACAGTGCACGTATTAAAAAATATGGGGAAATTATTAATTTGAGCTCAGAACTTGTGCTTGCTTTCACCAGGTAGTGCCAAGGCGTGTGTTGCAGTAGTTAACAGGAAAGAAACAAGGAGTTTCCAGCACTTGTTGACAGGGTTGTGCTAGGCTCAAAATCTGGCAGCTGTTGGACGTTTTCTTAAGAGCAAAGAGCTGGGGCTCGGCAGGTGAGTCTGTGGGAGACGGAGGGCGAAACACAGCGCGGCAGCGAACAGGCTGCGTGCTGGGCTCTGTCTCCGAGCACCAGAAGGGACCGTTCAGATCTGAAGCATCCCGGGCTGCATCCCCGGCAGCGTGGGCAGCAGGGCCAGGGAGGGGATTCTGCCCCTCTGCTCCGCTCTGGGGAGACCCCACCTGGAATACGGTGTCCAGCTCTGGAGCCCTCAACAGCAGAAGGACGTGGACCTGTTGGAGCAGGTCCAGAGGAGGGCTACAAAGATGATCCGAGGGCTGGAGCCCCTCTGCTGGGAGGCCAGGCTGGGAGAGTTGGGGGTGTTCAGCCTGGAGAAGAGAAGGCTCCAGGGAAACCTTAGAGCAGCCTTCCAGTATCTGAAAGGGGCCTACAAGAAATCTGGAGAGGGACTTTTTACAAGGGCATGGAGTGACAGGACGAGGGGTGATGGCTTCAAACTGGGAGAGGGCAGATTGAGATGAGATCTGAGGAAGAAATTCCTGACTGTGAGGGTGGTGAGACCCTGGCCCAGGTTGCCCAGAGCAGCTGTGGCTGCCCCATCCCTGGAGGTGTTCAAGGCCAGGTTGGACGGGGCTTGGAGCAACCTGGTCTGGTGGGAGGTGTCCCTGCCCAGGGCAGGGGGTGGCACTGGATGGTCTTTAAGGTCCCTTCCCACCCAAACCATTCTGTGATTCCATGATTCTATGAATCCAGTCCTGGCTTTTGACACTTGGAGAGTGTTTGTATTATTAAGCCATAAAGAAAATGGGACAGTTTTTTGTATGGGAGGGAGGTTCACAGCGTCACTTTGCCCACGTTCAGGTCTGAGATCCCTGCACATGGGATTTGTCCACAGGCTGCTGCCAGCAACATTAAACCATCACGGCTTCTGCTATTCAGTCTCAGCTGGCTCTTAAGGAAGCTCCAAATTATACAGCCAGCGCAGATACATTCCTTCCTCTCTTCTGCCTTTAAAAGTTACTTTTAAAGAAACAGCAAAGATCAGTGAACTGCTGTTACACAACCGTTACGTGTGTGTGTGTGTGTGTATATCTATTACTTGACTTGATTCGGTGAAATCTAATTAAGGACTAAGTGTATATTTGTATTTCGGTATATTATTAACTATTGCTAATAAAAGCCATTTCCAAATTTGTATTTTTCCATGAGGACCAGGTTTCTGAAAAAAAACCCCAGCTATACTGCCTGCTGCCCTTGAAACGCGTGTTTTGGGTTTATCTGTGTTTCCAGGTAACTAGAGCTCTTAGACAAGCAGCCTTTGCTTCTGTTTTAAATTAATTTAACCTAATCAGTGGAAGGCTCTGGTGCCTTCTCTGTTTATGACATTTTGAAGCAATGTAATAAGCAGCCTCTCCAGAATCAGCTTATTATCAAGTTCCTTGTCATATTTGCTTCCCCCTTCCATCCCCTCCACTTACCACCGCTTATTAAAAGGCTAAAGGTTACGACACGCGGTTCAGGACACGCTTTAGATGAGCTGGCTCAAGTGCCAGCTCCTGGTAGTCTGGAAGAGCTCGCTTTCATCGGGAACGGGGCCGAGGGCAGGGTCACGCTCCTCGGAGTACAGAGATGCCCCAAACCTTTCCCCCCCCGCCTCTCCTCTGCTGGAAGGGGGGATGCTGGTTTCGGAGAGGCAAACGCTGCTCCAGCCCTCGGGATGCAAAGGGTACGGGAGTGCTCGTCGCTGCTAAGCGGGGATGGCGGGCAGCATCCCGCAGCGTCCCAGGCTCTGCGGGGCGGCTCGGTGTCGCGTGGCTGCGGGCGTTAGGGGCTGTCCTCGGTGTGGGATGAGGGGGTTCCGTGGGGAGCCCAAGGTTTGGATGAGCCAAGACTCTGCCCGGTCCTAACCTGCCCCTGCGTTTCCTGGCTCCCTCTGGAAGCCAGAGTAGCAGGCTCTTCTTCCAAGGCTTTTAGAGTGGTTAAAAACACAGGAAATACCGTAGCTCTCCGAAGTCAAGCCAGCATCATGATTGCCAGTTGTACAACATCGTGGATGAGGACTAAGTTCAGGTGCGAAGCAGCCAGACTTCCCAGTGCTTTGAGCTGCGCCCGCTGCTAACGGCCCGTTGGGAGCTTGTATGGTCTGAAGGAAAAGATAATTCCTAAACGTGGATGGTGGTAGAGCAAGTTCTCTTTGGCTCAGCCATCCAAAAGTGTTACGGTTCGAGAAACCCACAACCATTTATTGTCGTTTAGACAATTATTCTCTCACCTGATGACCCCTCCCCACCCGAGAAGGGGAATCGGGAAGAAAACAAGGAAACTCAGGGGTGGAAATATAAATAGATGCAATAGAATAAGGCTAGATAATTAACATTAATAACACAAAAGAACTGATACTGATCCCCATACCAATATAAAATACCCAAGGATTATACTCAGCCCATTCTATCCGTGGGAAGCCGTGCGCTCCCAGCAGGGGACAGCCAATGTGGGACACTGCGAGCGCTGCGGCTTCGGGAGGAAGGGAAGGGCTCAGGGCTCCGGCACCGGGGCAAGAAGTTCCCAGGATCGCAGCCATCAAGGGAGAGCCCCCCTCCTCAGCAAACTTGGTAATTTCTATGGAATGTGCCGTTCATGGTATGAAATAACCCCGTTGGCCAGCTTGGGGCAAGTGCCCGGGTCTCGCTTCTCCTCATCCTGCACCTGGCGAGCTCCAAAACACCGAGACCTTGACACCCCCACACCATGGCTGTCTAGAAAGTAAATATTTTCACAAATACAGACACTAGAGTTTTTTAAAAGTGCAGTTTTCCCAAGCATTAGAGGAGAAATTAGTCCTGTGTTGCTCAGACCAGGACAGAAAGCAAGGAGTTTCTTTTGGATTCCCAGATGGGTGACCTGGAATCATGTTTTTCCAACGAGGGTGCAGAGACGGGGCCGTACTTGGCCCTTGGTCTCGGCTCAGAACCACGTGCTGGCCACCTGCAAGTGCCTGCTCGCGTGCTCCTCCGGATTCTGAGTTTCGTGGGCAATGGAAAAAAAATAAATTAATATATTCCTGATTGGAATTTCAGGGGACCGCCTGTTGTTTCTTGGAGATACCATGCTTTGGAAGCATGCACAGCGGGGATGAAGGATGCATGTGGAGACAGGGAGCAAGCCGGGTTTGATACATGCATTTGCCCCAGCTGTGCCCTGCGGTGGTATAATTCACTGGATCGCATTTGCATTCACTTCAAATAAAAAAGTTTCTTCTTCCAAAGAAGGAAACGCTTCCTTTCTGTGCTCTGGTTAAAACACAACTAATGCCTTTTCAGGGCAAATTATTAAATAGAGACCAAGCCAAAAATGTTGAATGAAACAGAAAATATTTAAGAAGGTTTTCTTTAATAAAATAGATGTGGCGTAGAGTGTGGTGGATGAAGCTGATGGATAGTGTGCATCTGCTAGAAAAGAAAGTCAAAATCTGCTGTTCCCTGCATTCCTTTGATTATTTTCAGTCACTTTTGAGAGTGTTGAGGATTGTCGGTAGTGAATCAATTAAATGTAAAAACCATAGTTCCTTTTCCTGTAGTCAGAGGAGAAAATTTAGAGCCCATATAGAACGTGATGGATAAATACCATTTTTTATTTCTTCTGAATTCAGTTATTGCTGTTCTGGTTTTCCTATTTATCTAAGCTCCAAGCCAACTAAACCTGAATAGAAGTTCCAGAAACCAAATAACTATTTTAAAGTGTAAGCCTTCCTTTCAAAGTATGCAAAAAATGCACAAAATCAAACAAAAAAAAAAGCAAAACCCCAGGTTTGAATTTTGTTCCTACCAGGTCAATGTTATGGATGAGATTTTTTTTTTTATTTAACTACAGGCTTCCCATTATTTTCAGTAAAATACCAGCCATCAGGAGATGTCTATAAAAAAATTCATAGCTGTATCATGAACTGGTATATGGAAATGTGACCGTATGTGATTCCCTGGTTATTTTACCCCCTGGTCAGCCCAAGATCCGTTCAACAAGGAAAACTTGGAGCACAAAACGTGCACAGCGGAGCGCCCTGCCTGTTGGGTATACTAAATCTCATTAATAAAAAGGCAAGCATAATTATAGCGGGTTCACCTGGAAGAATAAACTTTTTCCGCTTTTATATCTTCATTTGAAATGAAAGCCATGAAGTACGTCCTTCAGTCATCAAAAATCTGATTTATCATTGAGTCCTGTACTTCCAGGCAGTCATTTTCCTGGCAGATTTTTGTGCCTCACATTTAAATGCCCTTTGAGAAGAAGTTGTTCAGCCCATTTGCAAGTGGCAAACGGAGGGGCAGTGGAATTACTTACCCAGTAGAGGTAATAACACCCACCCAGGTTTACTGGGAAGCTTAAAAATAAGTAGCCGTGAGAAGCTTTGTCCGAGAGGTAGAATAACTGACTGTTGTTAAAAACAACAGCAAAAAACTCTCGTCGGAGGTATTTTCCCTTCCCTCATTTATGTCCCGGTATTATATTCTATTTCAAAAGTTCTGCCAGAAAAAAAGCATGTAATAAAGGAATTTAAAAAGTTTAAATAAGATCAAAGGATGACCAAGTAAGCTTTGAAAAGCAGATTAAATAAAATAGTTTATGATATGTTTCGTCTTCAAATGAGCAAGTGATTCACTGAAACAGGAACAATTTTAGTATTTTGAAATCAACACTAGTGTGACCGTATGATTATTCTGGGTTAAAAAAAAGCATTCACCAGTTGCTGGTGTAGGGTAGCCGATGTGTTTTATGTTTTCACCTTCAAAAAATAAAGATCTGGAAATACAAGACCTAAATAGCCCAGGAGAGCCAAGACTCTGCCGGTCCCACCCCTGGGCTGTGTAAGGCTGCTCTTAAAAAATAAAAATAAGGCAGGGGGGAGAGGTATATTCCCTTCAAACGGGGACATTTTCTTCCGGTATAAAAACACCGAGTAGGTCGGCCGCAATTACAGCAGAAGCGACGCCGGGCCCGAGGAAGGCAGGGACTTAAATCCTCTTTTATTTGAAGTCTGGGAGCCGCCTGGGGTGGCTGCGGGTGCCCCGCCAGCCGCGTGCTCGCGTGTCCCGCGGAGCGAGGACCAGAGCGCCCGGGAAAAATAAACCAAATATTTCCCTGGGGCAGATTCCCTGCTCTGGCTCTGATCAGCAGCAGTTATTAGACGTTCGAGGTCTCGGCGTTTAGCTCCGCAACGTTTTTTGTTTGAGTGTTCGGGAGCTGGTAGTTTATATTAAAGCATTCTGTGGAAAAATACTTGCAGTTCCTCCTCCTCTGCTGGATGGCAGAGCTCGTGGGCTGCCGCGCAGACCGAGCACCCAGGGGCACCCTCCTCGCTCCTGGGGCCTCTCGCATCAGACACCCCCCCCCCACCTTCCCTTTCCCAAGATCTTTTTGGGAGCTTGGGAACCGGTCCAGGGGATGCTGCTGCTTTCCCTTCGCGGCGCTCGCAGGCGACTGGCAGGAGAAAGCTGTGTGACACCCTTCTGCTGCCCCCTCCTTCGCTCCCCCCTCTCGCTGCACACTTAAATGTGAAAATAATTTTGAAATGCTCCTCTTATCTCTGTTTTCCCAGCATTTCGGAGCTGGTTTGGGCAGGAGAGATTAACAAAGGCAAGGCTATTTCCATGAAGGCAACGTGGCTTATGAATGAAATGGTGACAATTGGGGTTTTTATCGACCCTCGAGGCTTGTAATATTACTGCTTGTCTTTCTCAAACGCATTCAGACTTTGTCAGCCCTCCGAGACCAGTGCTCAAAAAATACCTTACCTAGGGGAGTATTGCGGCTTTTTTAGGAGTGGGAAAATTGAAGCACGGGGAAGGGGAAGCATCCTGTTCAAGGTCACAGAGCAAGCTGGTGGCAGAACCAGAAATAGCACCCAGAAGTTATTAGGTTTTTTTCTGCATTTCCTTTCCTGTCAAGCTGTTTGCTTGGATACCGAGATAGCTGTGTGTAAACAGAAGGTTTCCAGAGCGCAGCAGCCTTGTTATCTGCCCGATTTATTCAGCGATGATGCAATCTGGAACCCAGATTTCTGCAATGCTTTCCACGGTCGTGATGCTGCTGCACGTGACATCACCGGCCACGATGAGCAACCGGAGTTTTAAACTTGTCTCTACCTGAAATGCCAATATCTGAGTAAGGCCCTTCTCACAGTGATTTTATTGCTTATACACAGAATCAGAGAATCACAGAATGGTTTGGGTTGGAAGGGACCTTAAAACTCACCCAGTGCCACCCCCTGCCCTGGGCAGGGACACCTCCCACCAGACCAGGTTGCTCCAAGCCCCGTCCAACCTGGCCTTGAACACCTCCAGGGATGGGGCAGCCACAGCTGCTCTGGGCAACCTGGGCCAGGGTCTCACCAGCCTCACAGTCAACCATTTCTTCCTCAGATCTCATCTCAATTTCCCCTCTTCCAGTTCAAAACCGTCACCCCTCGTCCTGTGGCTCCATGTCCTTGTAAAAAGTCCCTCTCCAGCTTTCTGATACTGGAAGGCCACTCCAAGGTCTCCCCGGAGCCTTCTCTTCTCCAGGCTGAACAACTCCAACTCAACATGGTCAGGTCCTGGCAAATTCCTGCCCATTCCCCTGGCAAAAATAATTGACTTGTCTTTTTGCTCTTCTTAACGCAGTAAGGAACCCTGGCGCTGAGAAAATCAGCTGTGATGCTGATCCTCTCTGTGACCCACCAGCGGCTTCGTTGCCTACTAATTAGGTTCTCAGTTTGTGCAAAGTCCCCACTACCAGGGGGGCTGCCGAGCTGTCAGGCTTTCACCGGCTGTCAAAAGCCACGAGACACCTTTTAATAGCTTCTGCCGGTCACTTGTGCTACGAGAGCGCTACAGCGTTCTGCCCCAGCCAGGGGTGGGAAGCGAGCGTGGCTGGGAGGAACCTCTCTTTCTTAGACCGGGTCTAAGAGGAAAGCAGCAAATCTTAGATCTTTGGGAGACAGCAGGGCTCACTTTTGAGCCACCGAGTCTCTGTTAGGGGAGGGTGATCGAGAAGACTGGGGAACGTCCTCCCCTGTGGGAGGTAGAAGATGAGGTTGAAGGAGAGGGATGAGTCCTTTCACGGGCATTTGCTTTCGGGATGCGGCAGAACTGCCAAAGAGCTGCAGAAGCAGACGGCCGAGCTCCGGCAGCCGACGTTCATCAAGGAGCTACAAGGGTGTTCCTTAAGGAGCTACAAGGGTGTTCCTTACTTTACATGCACAACTCCCAAGAAGAGGGAAGAGCAAGACTTTGGATGCCATATTTCCTGTCCTCCTTGAAAGCCAATACCTTATCCATCTGGAGCCTTGGCTGAGGTGCCGGCTCGCTCGGTAGCTCTGCTCCCAGGATGTCGGCAAGGCTTTTTAGCACCTTGCAGTGGTTTCTCAGAGCGTAGGAATTCTGTTTACGTTGTCAGCTTTTCATCAGTGCAAATTAATGTTAGCAGATGGCACACTCGTATCTGTCTCTCCAATTCTCAGGAAGTGCAGGATGGCTTTAATGGGAAATGAATTATTCTTTATCCAGGATGTTTCACTGATAAACAAAATAATAAGTAGTCTTGTACGTGTGCCTTGGCAGTCCAGTACTTCTGTGGCTGTCTACCTTGTCTGGAAGTACCAGAGGCAGATTTCATCAGGGTCTTTGTGTCTGGCTTGGTTGTCATCATTGACAGAGCCTGCCTTTTGTAACAAATCTGAAAATAGTGTTGATGATTTATTTTGGCAGCGGACAATTCATCTTCCACCCTGCATGCCTCTCTCTGGTCTCTTTTGGTCACTGAGGGATACCAGAAGACCAAATTTATCAGCAGGGATGAGTAGGTGGTAATTTTGAGATAGCATTGCTTCTAAGTGTCCTTTTCTGATTATAACTACACCTGAAAAGAGACCTTTCTGTAGTCCTCAAACACCGAGATCCCACCCTACCAGAACCATTCTCAAATAGAAGATTAAAATATATTTGACAACTTACCCAACTTTCTGCCGTAACCTCACCACGATACATTTTTCCACTCGCAAACCCCTAGAAAGCTGCGAACCGGAGCCCTGGGCACAAATGGTAGACAATAAAACGCCCTTGCAAAAGTTAGGAGAATAGGTATGCTAAAAGTGACCCCTGTCTTCAACCTGAGCATCTTCACGTGAGCTTTATAAACCTGCCTCCTTTGCCGGCAGTGCTGGCCAAATGGTTAGTTGCAAAAAATTTTGGGCTGGAACAGGCAGGAGGCTATTTCGTTAATTTACCGCGAGAATTATTACTTTCATGATCCCACAGCGCTATTGGAACTGGTGTCATCTGACGAAGAGGTTTGGGCTAAAAACCACGCGGAGGCAGTGATGGGGAGAAGCAGGGGCTGCAGGGAGCAGGGCTGGGAACGTCTGCTACGGGCTTGAGGGACACGAATGGTGATAAATAGTGACTACATTTCTTTACCTTATTTCTGAGTCATTAAATTAATCTGGTAGCTGTATTTGGAGCAGTGACTATGTGGGCTCTGTATCTTCTCTTTCTCCTGCATGCAAGAAAGATAATGCAAAAGAGGCTCAACAGGAGCCGGCAATGTGTGCTTGCAGCCCATAAGGCCACCGGCATCCCGGGCTGCATCCCCAGCAGCGTGGGCAGCAGGGCCAGGGAGGGGATTCTGCCCCTCTGCTGCGCTCTGGGGAGACCCCACCTGGAATACTGTGTCCAGCTCTGGGGACACCAACAGCAGAAGGACACGGAGCTGTTGGAGCGGGGCCAGAGGAGGCCACGGAGCTGCTGGGAGGTCTGGAGCCCCTCTGCTGGGAGGCCAGGCTGGGAGAGTTGGGGGGGTTCAGCCTGGAGAAGAGAAGGCTCCGGGGAGACCTTGGAGCCCCTTCCAGTCCCTCAAGGGGCTCCAGGAAAGCTGGGGAGGGACTCTGGATCAGGGAGTGGAGCCACAGGACGAGGGGTGATGGCTTCAAGCTGGAAGAGGGGAGATTGAGATGAGATCCAAGGAAGAAATTGTTGACTGTGAGGATGGTGAGACCCTGGCCCAGGTTGCCCAGAGCAGCTGTGGCTGCCCCATCCCTGGAGGTGTTCAAGGCCAGGTTGGACGGGGCTTGGAGCAACCTGGTCTGGTGGGAGGTGTCCCTGCCCAGGGCAGGGGGGTTGGAACTAGATGATCTTGAAGGTCCCTTCCAACCCAAACCATTCTATGATTCTGTGATTCTAAAATTGCTTGCAAGCGGTGGGGTTTCGGGGAAGTCAGGAGAGTAATTGGTGTAGTTTGCTAATGGGTAGCTGGGGAATATGGGGTCAGCATTGACTGGAAAAAAATCTTAAAAAGCTGTTTCGTGAAGAATCTAAATATTTTGAGGTTTTTTTCAGTGGCTGAAGGAGAATATACAGGTAACATTTGTAACTTCACCTCCACATTGCATTTCTTTTTACCATGAAGAGCTATCAAATGAGCAGAGTCCAGCGTCCCTCGGTTTCTCATTTTTCCTTTTGCCTCTTAACATGCACAAAGTTGAAGGAAAAGTTTAAATATTGGATGGAGAAGGGAAATAAAGCAGAAAAGATTTCACGCCGTTATTTGGAGGCTACGCTACGCTCAGCAGCGAGGCTGAGAAAGGAGAAATTACACTGCTCAAAATCTGGGTGTTTCTGAATCTTTTGGTTTTGAAGTGACAGCACAAACCCTCCTAAAATAGTTTTTTAAACAGGAACTTTCACAAGAAACTGAGAAAAAAAGGCTCCCCCTCCACTCAATGTTACATCAAAAACCCCAGAACGACATTATCTGCTCTCGGGAAGCACCATCCCAGCAACCCTCAGTGTCCCTCGGGCACCTGGGCTTTAACATGCCCCGTGCCCCGCAAGGGACGGGCACGGGGTGCCAGGACAGTGCCTTAGGGGAGCGAGGAGACCCGGGGGATGGAGAACCTGTGCTGCAGGGCAGGCGCTCAGCCCTGCCCTCGTGCCACCTCTCCATCCCCAGGACATTTCCGCATGACCCTTGGGATGCTCCCCAAGGTGGCTGAGCGATGCTGGGTGAGTGCCGGGACGGGGGGACCCGGGTGACTTGAAGGTGCTGATGGTGTCAGCCCCGTAGGGTGGCAGTGTGGGAGCAGGACCGGAGGGCGATGGCGTGTCTGTGTTTGGGGACCTTGGTGAGGCTGATGGGATTTTGGGACAAGGGCACTGACGGGAGAGTAGAGGTGGCTCTTTGTGGGGATGGTTCGCGGGTTTTAAAATGATGGTCAATCGCTGTTCTTCTGCTATTCATGTTTGATTATCAGTTGTGATTCTAAACCCAAATTGACCACCCCGCTTTCCAAATGAAAGTATTTGGGTTGGGGTTGTTCAGCCTGGAGAAGAAAAGGCTTTGGGGAGACTTTATTGTGGCCTTTCAGTACCTAAAGGGGCCTACAGGAGAGGTGGGGACAAACTTGTTAGAGTCTGTAGCAATAGGACAAGGGGTAATGGCTTTAAACTGAAAGAGGGAAGATTTAGACTAGATACAAGGAAGAAATTTTTTACACTGAGGGTGGTGAAACCCTGGCCCAGGTTGCCCAGAGAGGTGGTGGATGCCCCATCCCTGGAAACATCCCAGGCCAGGTTGGACGGGGCTGTGAGCAACCTGATGGAGTTGAAGATGTCCCTGCTCGTGGCAGGGGTTGGACTAGATGGCCTTTAAAGGTCCCTTCCCACCCAAACCCAAACTGACCACCCCACTTTCCAAATGAAAGCATTAGCTGAGCTCCAGGCATGTACTTAGATTGGATTAAATTTTTTTTTCTTTTTTTATTTTTGCAGTAGTTAAAACATGATAAGGCAGAGGGGGAGAAAAAATGGTTTTTAAAACATGCTCTTACTCTTCCAGATCTCAAGTTGTCCTCACTATGACACAATCATTTTCCAATGCTACTTTTCGGTTATATTTAGAAGTGCATTTTCTGTTCCTTCCCTCTCCTTTCTGTGGAACAATTGTGCAACTTTCTTTTTTCTTAATATAATACCGTATTAAAATTAGCTGCGAGACTAAAAAGAGTTCTCCGTGTAGGAAGGTAGCTACCTTCCTTCCTAGCGCTTCCCCTGGATCTTCCACTGGGATTTTGTTGCTGTTCCCGGGGCGTTCGCTGCGGTGTGTCGCTGTGCTTTTCCCGTGCTGACCTGGGCTCCGCTCTCCCCAGCAGTGAGCATGCAGAGTTCGGAGGGTGGATCGGACTCAGCAGCTTCTGTGGCGCTTCACACTTCTGCATCAGCCCAAGCTCCGGTAGTGCAGCCCGTGCCAGCCTCTCAGCAGGTAACGTACGCGCAGCTGGGAATGCCGTTTCCATGGAGAAGAGACCTGTTTTACTGGCAGATGTATTTTAATCCGGGGGTTTTATATGGGGGAGAGGATTGTTAATTGGCTCGTTGAGGCAGAGGGGAGAACCTGTTGCCGGACTTTGTGTTGATAAAGGCCATGGATATTTCGTGTGTTAGCCCTATGAATATGTCAGCTTTAAAACGCGGGATTTAGATTTTAACTTAGCCACCCAAGGAAGTAATTTCATGCCAGTTTGGTCTTTGCTCCAGTATAATATCCTGTTGTCATTATTTGGTGTGTCAATAAAAGCAGGAGAAAAGGAAACTGTCCTTAAAGGCATCTCTGCAAACAAGGTACCAAGCTCCAAGTGGAGAGGTGGGGGGAGTGCTAATGCAGGGAGAGGGTGGAGGAGCCGCGTCCTGGTCTCTTCCTTTGGTGGGTGGAATCCCGACATTTTAAATTGTGGAGGGGGGATTCATGATGCATATACAGGAATATGACACGCCTGGGAGGTCTCCTGATAGGAGAGAAATGATGACTTCAACTGATGAATGAAAACTACCTCGTGCAAAATGGGAAGGGTTAAGTAAAACTGGTTCCTTTTTGTGCCATTTGGGGAACTATCAAAAGAAGTTTGTCACAGGAAGCTGGAGGGATAAGAGGATGGGTGGGTGTAACTTAGCTACACCCTTCTCTCCCATTCCCAAGTGAGCAGAAGTAGCTGCCATTGGATGCTGATGAAAAGGAACAATTGAAAACTGTGAATTAGTAGGAGCATTTGATTTGCCAGGAGACTTGGACATTCACATTGTGTGGTTCGGTGTGTGGTTGGCCAGCTCGCTGTCATCTTTCAGCCTTCCCGTCTTTGATTGCTCTGGGTGACATTTCTTATTCGTGTTGCAATGCTGTGGATATCGCTGATCAACAGCCTCAAGTATCTTAGGGATCATCGGTCATTAGTGTGAATTTGACTGTGACGACATGTTGAAGAAGTTTAGAAAACCCGTCGGCTTTGGATTATGAAATTACCTGTCCAGCCTTTGCCAGTGCTGTCATCATGACACGGAGCATCGAGTGGAGCTCCGTGGATTAAGGAAGACCCGGAGGATCGTGGAATATTGCTGAAGAGGAGGAGCATCCAGAGCCTTCCCTCCTCACCAGCAGCGCAAAGAAGATACTAGGAATGAACTACTGGCAGCATGACTGGTGTGAGGCTGAAGCCTTTGGTGTTGTTGATCACTGGTCTACCGTTCAGTGCGAGCGAAGGCTGTACGAACAGGATGGCCTCATCTTACAGGTTGGGGTTGATTCATTTTTTTGGTTGGAAGGTAGTAGGAGCAACCGGACGGGCTCACAAGTAGCTGAGCTGGGCAGCTGTGCCAAAGGAGATGTGTCGTTTGGGAAAAGCAATGACAGAGAATGGGTAAAAAATAGGAGAAGGGAACGGATCTTTCTGAGCCTTTGATGTAGGTGGCATTGCCGAGGCCTGACTTGAACACAGACTTTTAATGTTCCTATCGTGCACTGGTGACAGCCTCTTTTGGAGAGAAAATGGACAAAGTGATGGCTGGCATAAGTGTACGTGTCCTTACCTCAGCTGCAGGATCTCCAGCGTATCCAGACTTACTGAAGGTTGGTCTGGGGACTGGTGTTGTAGAGGCTGCCTAGAAATTTGAGGAATTATCGTATTCCTATAATTTTGCTAGAGTAGAATTTCTGGCTGGTTACAAAGGGCATGTTGGGAGGGTGTCAGAGGGCTAAAAATCATAAATATATACGTATAAGGTAGCCAGTAATTGACAAGGTCTCTTCTCGTATTCATGTGGGATTGTTTTGCAGCTTTTGTTCTGTTGGCCCGATCTGCTGGGTATTTTTAAAGCCTCAAGGCACAGAGGATGACTGTCTCCTCGGAGAAGGTCTTCATCTGTTAAAAGGCCATACTGATCTTTGGCTTGAAGGTTTCCTTTCTTACTCTCGTGCCAGTATCCCAGGCTCTGTTCCCACAGGCCTCATTGAGTCGTTTCTTTCCGTCCACCACGTCCCCACGCTTGTTTTGCTGTACCTGCAAGGTGCTGAGCACGCTACGAGATGAATGTCCAACCTCAAACTGCATGCCACGCGTAACACAAAGAGCAGGGGACGATGGAAATGACAGGGGAGAGGTAGAGGACAGAGGCAGAGGACAGAGGTAGAGGGCAGAGTGGCCACCGCAAGGCAACACAAAGCATTCCTGTGCCCTTGGTGGCAGCGAAGGGAGGTGCAGAACCATCTGAGCTTTGATGCTGGTAGAAGCCGTAAGGGCTGTGGTGCCTTGGAGAGTGCGATTTCATGTTGCGGGAGGCAGAGGGTGGTTTGGTGTAGCAGCTGGAAGAGAAGAAACTTTGCAGCCACAGGAGGAAAATGGGAATGCGTGAGGAGTGGTTCTTGTTTAGCTGCGACTGAAGCTCATGTTGAGCTCCTCCTGTCAATCAACTGTTTGCTCTTATTTCCTTGTGTGGAGACTTAAAGATGATCCGTGCCAGAAAATGTGGATCCAGCTTTTCCCAGGTTCAGGGTACTGAGTTCAGGCTGGTGGCCGGTGCAGATGACACTGGAAGGATGAGGACCACAGGGACGCTAAGTAAGGGTACTGCTGCCTCTGGAGTAGGGGACAGGCTTTCCATGAAAGTTTGAAAGAGAATGCCTAACTCAGCTGTGTTACAGACTGAAAGTAAGTGTTATTACTGTATCTTCTTCTTTCAGAGGGTTTTGGTCCAAGCAGCAGGCTCTGCTCCCAAAGGAGCGCAGATGCAGCAGATCTCTGTTCCCAGAGTTCAGCAGGTTCCACAACAGGTAATATCCGCGGGGCGAGACACCACCCAGGGACCCCCTGGGTCTCAACAGGAGCCCATGTCTCACACGGCGTTTGAAACTGTGCCAGATACCTGCTTAGAAAAATCTGAATTAGAGAGTTGTGTGCAATTAGAGAGCTGGAGATCACTGTGAGAGCAGCTTTTTCCATCTCTCGCTTCCTTTCTAAGACTGATGGCAAAAGAGACTCTCAAGATATTTAAAATTTAGAAAGAACCTTTACTGTAGCAGTTGCCTTTCATACATTTGAAGATTTGATGGATGCTTTTAATTGCCATTTAAAAGCAGTCCTCCTCTGTAAAGATTTTTTTAGAGGCAAAGTGTTTGGGACTTTTTTTAATTACACAAACAAATGTACTGACTGCATGTGGCTTCATAGAAAGGTTAGGTGACAGAGAGCCATGCAAGTGTTTTTATTTATCTGAACTTTGCCTTTTGCAGTCCTTGTTTCCTAAGAAACCGGGCATATGTGGTGCTGCTTCATGTGGACAGCGAGTCTGACTCTCTTGGCTTTTCCTCTAGCAGTTTTTTATTTGGTTGCTCGGTTTCAGAAAAAAAACCTGACAGAGGACAACTACGTCCCTCCCAGACCAATGAAAAAGGGGGCCGGGGTGCGGGTGGACACTGCCAACCTCTCTGAAGGAAAGGCTGCGGCATGATCTCACCCTTATTAGTCAGCGGAGAACCAGCCCTGAGACATGTGTGCAGAGGAAGCCCAGCTCCATTGTTTCCACTGCTCATGGAGCAACTACTTATTTATTTATTTTAATATGACCTTTTAAAATAAATACATCCTTTGGGATTCCTAAGCATGTGGGGTTTTTTGTTTGTTTTCTTTTCTCTTTTTCTTTTAAAAAGAAAGCCTAAATGTCAAGGTAAGGTGGAAGGTTGTTTAAGGATGTAGTATGCAATTTCTCCGGCTGTTCCTAGGCAATAACATATCCGTAACTGGAGTTTATGATGCTTGTTTCAGGTGCAATCCGTGCAGCACGTGTATCCATCCCAGGTCCAGTATGTGGAAGGAGGAGAAGCTGTTTATACCAATGGAACCATGTAAGAGTCTCTTGTTGGCTGTAGCAGAGCCCTCTTCCCCTCCCAGCTGGGCTGAGCCCTTCGGTCCTCCCAGGCTCCTTCCACCCCGGCTGCTGGCACTGCCCACCGTTAAAAGGAGGAAGAGGAGGAACAACCGTTTCACATGCTACAATGTGTGCATGGGGCTAGTTTTAGCCAGACTCCAGCCTTGGAGGAGGTGTTGTCCATTGGGAAGGGACTGTTCTCCAGGGAATCCTGCTACCTGAAGGGGGGCGGTGTTTTCCTCTGCCCAGCCCATTGTGCGGCGAGGTGGGGTGGCTTTAGGAACCAGAGTGTAACTGCTAGAGGAAGGTTTTGTAAGGTTTGCTCTTCCTTCTGTCTGCTGTGCCCCTTGCTTTGAGCATCCCCTGCTGCCCTCCGGGATGCTCTTCTGCACCGAGGTTGCCTCCAATGGCTGCAGAGCGACTCCTGGGCTCTGTTCCGGCTGTGGCTGTGGGCCTTTGCTCCAGGGCCATCCCAGGGCTGATTAACGTTGTCAGGAGTGACTTTTACAGCACAGGGTTCAATTTCAATGGAGCAAATCTCACCGACAACGGAGTCGAGGTTTTTTTTAAAAGATGGTCCGGATTGTGGAAACTGTTGTCCATGAGATTAGCTCTGCGAGCTCCTGTCCACCTCCTGACCCTGTTGTTCCTTTGACAGACGAGCCACCTACTCCTACAACACCGAAGCTCAGATTTACGCCCCCAGCAGTGCAGCATCCTACTTCGAACCGCAGGGAGGTGGAGCTCAGGTGACTACAGCGGCATCCTCTCCTACAGCCATTCCCTCTCACAACATGGTGGGCATCACCATGGACATTGGGGGAAGTCCGATCCTCTCCGGCTCGGGAGCCTATCTCATTCATGGGGGGATGGAAAACACTAGACATTCTCTGTCACATACTTCACGCTCCTCTCCAGCAACGGTATGTAGCCCTGCAGGTGTTGCAGCTCGGGGGCCAGGAATTATTCCGAGGGAACTGAAAAGCCTTCAGAAAATAAAACTTCCTGTCGTTATCACTGTGTATATGCCTGTATAACATGCCATGCCAGTGCAAGGGAGAGAATAGACACTGGTGTACTACAGATATTTTTCAACGGGAGTTTGGAATGTCTCTCTTGCTGGTGGGCAGAGGCTTGTCAAACTTTCTGAGCGCATCACTGAAATTATGCAGCGTGGAGATAAGAGAAAATTCTCGGGGGTTTTGGTTTTTGTCCCCGAGCAAAATGTTTTGGCTTTCCAATTCAAAAGAATTGTCTCTATTTACATTTTCTAATAAGTATAACATCTGAACACGGGGCTTGGCTTACCCAAAACGAAGAAATATATAAATGTATTTTTAATTATGAAGAGACCTGAAAAATCCATTATTAACACAGTGAGTGGATAATCAGCACATAAAGCGTGTCAAGCTGATCATGCCAAATGCACAGTGATCGACCAGTCTTTGTGTATATCTCCTACACCATTGTGTATTCTGTCCATGCCGTATGTTACAGAAAATGTATTTTAGGGATAATACTGCTCAAACAGAAACGTTTTAAAGCTCTGATTGTTTTAATTGTGTCCCTCCAACCGTCAATCGAGGTGCCAGGTTGCTAGACGCACAGCTGTACAGCTGTGTGGGTCTCACGGGGACGCAACTCTTAACCCAAACCAGCCTTTCTGCAGCTGGGAGCTCCCGGGGCTTTCATCTGGGAATCTCCCAGCCTTAGGAGCAGCTGCTGCCAGGAGCGGGCTGGAGCTCCTGTTCTGGGACACTGCTCACCTTCCTTTCCAGCCTGACTTCTGCGTGTTTATACGTTTGTATGTAAACATAGTTACGAATGTAGGTGTCACTCAGTGTATGCGGCCAGATTTTAAAATGCGAACAGCAGCACCCAGGGTGAAAGACAGGAGCCGTTTGCTACCGAGTGCTCTTGAGAATCTGGCTGGTGAGGTTGTACTTTCTTTTCCCACTGAGTTTTAGGCTATAGACTTCATGGTTTTTGAATCTTTGTGCCTTGAAAGGTTGCCTTTGATGCTGGAGTAAACGTGCTCTGCCTTAGGTAGAAGTAGGGGAAAAATCTTTAGCTTTGGGTGGAAGAGAAAATGCCGGATGCATCTGGATCAGCTGGGGCTCATTTCTTGAGTGAGAATTGCCTGTGCGTGTGTTTTAACTGTTCATAGTTGAAAACTAGCATTGGACCATCTTCGGATTTTTGCTCAAGCTTGTTATTTTGAAGAATGTAGCTGCTGATCTTGTCACCTGCGTGGGACTGCGTCTTGCAAAGCCGCACAGCATCACTCTTGGGTTTGGGGGTTTTATTTATTTATTTCTTTTTAACGTCCATGGTGTAAAAAGACTGGGTAGAATATGTGCCAACAGAAATGTCCCATGAACAGATCTAGTTTGTAGCTGTCTTATCCCATGAGATAAAGCTGTACAGCAGAAAAAGAATTTAGGAAGTGACCTTTATGAAAACGCATCTGAAATAAATTCGCTCGGTTGCATGTAGGAACGAACTTTCTGAAGGTATTTTAACACAAAACGTCTGTGGCTCTTGTGGAGGGGCTACAGGAGGCTGAAATAGCGCATGGAAGACAGTGTAGGGATGTGTCCACGCGTGGCTTTCAGTTCTTTCAGCGCAGGCCAGAGTCGGAGGGGGATAGAACAGAGCCGGGATAACTGCTCTGAATTTCACATGCGAATGGGTGGACAGATAGCGGAAGGCTGAGGGAGAGCAATGGCCAAATCAAATCGATGCGTAGGAACATTATTTTTGGTTGCAATGTCTTGCTTAAGCAGAGGATAGGAGAGGCTGGTGATAAAGAGGCCGGAGAGGCTGTAGTCCTGGCAAAATGTGTTTAGGGCGGGATTAAGAGCTTTGGGGAGAGAAAGGAAAGTACAGCTCGTGCAGGTGTAGCCGAGGAAGCTGGAGGGTTTGCATGTGGCCTTGGGGTGCAGAGGGGTGGATGTCGAAGTGGCCAGCAAAGTGAGGGCTTGGCAACGGGAGAGGCAGCTGCAAGGAATGGGGAAGCGAGAGGGCTCGGGGGTGTTGAATGCTTGAAGCGGAGCCGGCGCTGAGACCCCGCAACCAAGGAGAGTATCTTCAGAGGAGACTGGGAACAAGGTAGCGCTTCGGAATTAGCGATGGTGTAAGAGCTGCCTCGGGAGGTTGAGGGATGTTTGGTAAGAGTGTATGTACACTAAAATAAAATCTTCAAATATTTAAAGAAACCCATCTTCCATATCGGCCAGAATAATGAAGTTCTGCTCCATCGAATGGGCTGAAACAGCACATGAATCGGTCCCGTTCCATGTCTGTGCCAATAGAGCACAGTTAATCATTTAGATTAGGCTATACCAAGAGAGGAAGTCCTTGAAGACCTGCCATAAGTGGGTCCTCAGAACTCCTCACGCGCGTGCAGGGCTGTTTAAGAGCTTTTAGGCTTTCCCCGGTCATATTTTTTTCTGCAGATGCAAGGTGTCCGTCTGTATGGGACGCTTACCAAAATGCCAGAAGGACAGGCAGTGTTTCCGTGCTTGTGTAAGAGGTGTTGCTCAACTGGCACCGCGCTGCTCCTCGAACAGAGGAAGGAAATGGTGTCTCCCTCTAACACTGACTCATTTCCTGAAGGCTGCATCAGCAATCGCTCTGGTTCCTCATGATACATCACGGTGTGCTAGACACTTTTCTCCAAAATCACTGACACGTAGTCTTAGACTGACCCTTTTTTGAATTCACTGATAACTTCTCGAGAAGCGCCACAGTGATGGCACTTTTGGATGGAAACCAAGGGGACGTGCGCTGGAGGTGCTTGGACAGTGTCACGTTCAGACACGGATCTGGCACGGGCTCTGTCTTTGGGTGTTGATTGTTACTTAGATCTGATTTGTTCTGTTCTATCACCTTTCTGACAGAGCTGGGTTTTGTAAACGGCTGGGTTTATCTCTACCTTCATCTTCACCGTGCTCTGAGTCAGTGCGAACTGGGGTACGGGGAGCTAACCAGTATGTGAAGGAAGCCACTGGCAGATCGCTGTGCAGATGCGACGCCTTGTGCACGTGCCTACGGACGAGTGCACGACCGTGCCTGTGAAATGAGGACAGATGCTAGAGATAGCTGCTGAGTGCAAGTTTTACCGGCTGATGTGTGCCGCCTTGTCCTGCCCGCTCTAACGGGTCACAGCTAACGGGGCTTTGAGAGCATCTGCTGGAGAGAAACAGCAGGTTCTGCTCCTGCCAGTCCCTTAACGTGGGGTGGTTTTTGGGTTTGGGGTCTTTTTTTTTTTCCTTCCTCACTTGCTCAGGAGCACTAGAGCTCTGGGTCCAGCAGCCAACCCTTCCCTAGTTTGCTGGAGATGCCAAGGGAGCCCCAGCAGCAGAAAGCAGAAGACAAGCCGGGCGCAGGAGGGGGTGCGGGCGCAAGGCAGCGGCCATAGCTGGGCTGAGTGTAGAAGCAAAGCTAGGGAGAGGAAGGCAAGGGGGCTCTGCAGGGGCCTGAGCGCCTCACCGTGACTCCGCTTGCAGAAGCCCTGAGGTCAATGGAGGTGAGCACAAGTAGAGTGAAGGTAGCCTGTCCTCGTGGGAAGAAGCTCACTTCACTGAAACCTGTCTTCTTCCTTCAGAGTCCCTTTGCGGTTCCCTTCAGTAGCAAAGAGCTCTTGTCCATTCCAGCTCACGCGTTCTGTGTGTCAACCCGCCTTTTGCCCCTGTTCTATGTAGTTGCCGTTAGTATTTTTGTCAAATTTTTAAGAAAGAACAATAACCGAAGTCTTTACTTCCAGTTTTCCTCGAAAGGTCTGGGTCAAACGCACCTTCTCTCTAGCAAATGTCCCTTGACCTGCCGCAGCGCATCTGTCTGGTGGGGTTTTGGTTCTAGGCACGAAGGGGAAAGGAGAAGGAAAACCGCTTCTCTTTTGTATACGGGCAATGCATATAGTGGAAGAGAAAAGCCCCGCGGTCTCCCTCCCTCAGCCTAACGGGGGTTCCTGCTGCGGTGGGAGCGTGCATGCCATACAGTAACGTCTCTGCAGCTTCACCCCCTGCGGGCTGTGCCTCATCTGTTTGCCTCTTTTTCACAAGCTTGATGTAAAGCATTAATCATTCAAGTATTAATAAAGAAATAGTAATCCTGGCTGTTGCTAACTATCTGATTTCCTTTCTTTTTCTTTTTTTCCTTTTTTTTTTTTTTTGTTTTTGTTTCCCCTGTGCACATTTTCTTTAGCTTGAAATGGCGATTGAAAACCTACAAAAAAGTGAAGGGATTACATCACACAAAAGCAGTTTGCTCAACAGCCATGTAAGTTACAATCGGAATTTACAACCTCTTTCCCGCTTTGGCAGGAGCATTATTTGTAGCCCTTTGGTGTATTCGACAGCGCGAGCCGCTCGCAGCAGCCTGTGATTCAGCTGCCCAAAGCCGCCCATTCCCAAGAAACAAGAATCTGCAAAAAGTGCCGTGATGTTGATGTTTGTTTGTGAGATGCTCTGGATTCTGTTAACTGCCTCCACCCTCTGGTTTATTTATTTCATCTGCCTTGCAATGGCAGTTGCCGGCAATTAGATAAGCACATTTGAGGAAGTTCTTTCACTGGAATTGAAAGATGGCTGGAAAATAACTTGCAATCCTACAGCAATAACTTGGAGTGAATCACGACAGACATCCCTTAGATAGCGTGTTCCAAAAGCCCGCTCCTGTGGATGCCTTTATTGCCTCTCGCTGTGCCTCGGGAAGACCGTTACTGTTACAACGCTGTGCTCAATCCGTTTGCTAGACCTCTCTCTTCTCACTATGCCAACAAATTCCCTGCTTTGCGTGAAGTTCCCACTATTCTACTGAGCCTTCTGCATCGTGGTTTATGGCTCCCATGCAGTAATGCTTAACGGTGAGCACGTGCCTGTGTGAGATTTGAAGGGTCTAATTCAAGTCCTGTTGTAGTCATTGGACTTGCCTTGGCTTCGTTGTGTTTTGGATTAGGCTGAAGCATGTTCTGCACTGATAAATCACAGTGCATGACGTGGTACTTCTTGATTCTAAGGGATTTCCTTTTGCTTTGTATTTGGGAGTGGATCTATTGTCATTCTTAGGTCCTGCAAAAAAAATCTTTGCCTTCTTCACCTTAGAGAAGCAGCCAGAGAAAATGAAAAGAACGTTAAACCTAACGGTCTGATTGTTTTAAGCTGGTGTTGAACTCCAAGCCAGGGCTCCTGGATGAGCTCCATCCTTATTTCAGCTTCTGGACATTGAAGGTTCCTTGTTGTAGTTGGGGAAACACAAACCTGCAGGATCGGGCTGGTAGTTCCTGGTCTGAGCATCTCTGTGCGTCCTTCCTGTCCCCGGCCGTGGCCGAGCTCACACGTCCCGAGTGCCGCGCAGGTTTCTCTAAGGATAATGTTGCTCTGCAGAATTTCTCTTGTTCGCCCCCGCGCAGAGAGGGACAGAGCGGAGCAGGACGGGGTGGGTCGTGGTGTGGTATCAAAGGTTTGGAAAAAAAAGCAGGAAAAGGGCCGAGGAAAGACAGCGAAGGTAGAAAAGAGATTTCATCTGACCGCAGGCTGTACAGGATGGAGTTGGGGCCCGATCCAGCCACTGATCAGACCTTCCCCACGCTTGTCGTGCAGGGCAGAGGTAAAGAACGTAACGTCTCTCCTCTCAGGTCATGGTTCATAGTTTGGTGGCATAAGTCTTAAGTTCTCTTACAAATTCTAAAGCAAATAAACTACTTCCTGAGCACATGTGTGCACAGCAGCTCTCCCCCGAGGGTGTCAGTCCAGACACAAGCAACGTGCTGCCCCGGGCAGCTCCAGGGCTGGGCTGGGGAGTTCCCTCTGCCGAGGCGCAGAGCTTGAGCCAAGGAAACCTGCGGGGCCTTTGCTGCCCCGTGCACCTCCCGTGTCCTTGCTCTGCCTTCCCGGAGCACGGAGCGATGTCTGCGGACATGTGGGAGTAACGAGGAGGCGATGGTACGAGCAGCGCCCGTAGGAGACGCAGCACGTGTCAAAAGCGGATCAGGCAATCTCTTTTCAGAGCTGGAGGAAGCTCCGTGCTGTTGCCCGGGGCGGTTGTGCAGCCTCTGCCTAGGGAAGTTCTCAGGACTCGACTGAACGGCCCATTTGAGCGGACTGAGGGACCTGACCTCCCTTGGAAGGGAGCCCTGATTTGAGTAGGAGGCTGGGCTGGGACCATAGAATCATCATCAAATAGTTTGGGTTGGAAGGGACCTTTAAAGGCCATCTAGTCCAACCTCCCTGCCATGAGCAGGGACATCTCCAACTCCATCAGGTTGCTCAGAGCCTCGTCCAACCTGACCTGGGATGTTTCCAGGGATGGGGCATCCACCACCTGGAGACTGGAGACTGCCAGAGGTTGCTCCCAACCACAACGTGTGGGACAGCCCGGTGAGCGTGCCGCGCTGACCCTCTCAGCACGTGTTCCCTGGCACGTGCCATAGTACGAGGGTTTCTGCTATCCGGGATGTTGCAGCTCCCACCTCTTTTCGTTAAAAAAAACCCAAAAAAACAAAAAAAAACCCAAGACAAGAGGATTACCTCTCCAAATGCTTGTGTGACTGACACGCGGTATTGTCAGCTTTGCGCGTGAGAACCAGAAAGCGGAGCAGCAGGTGACAGTGATTTGTTAAGGCTGAAAGCAAAATAGTGGCCGAGGCAGTTGTTAGAGAGTGCTAATTGCGCTATTAGTTGTGACTTAATTGCTTTTAGTCTGATAAGGTTGCGGAGTTTTCCATTAAGTGTTCTGTCCCCCGTTTTGATCTTCACATTTTGCAAATCTGTTAATTCTTGGGATAATGGTTAATTTTGTTGCCGTCAGCAGATGTTTCATGCCAGGAATCTTTGGTTTGGTTTTTTGGTTTGTTTTTTTTTTTTAAAAAGGAAAACTAAAGGTATATCAGTCAAGAGGGAATTTTTTATGTAATGCTGTTTGAGCGAAGTCAGTGTGAAATGGAGCCACACTTGATAACTTAATTTAGCCTCAAAAACTCTCCGAGAGGTTATTTAGGTGCACTTGAAATACCCGGTTTAGAAGCCCGGGCTAGTGTGGATGCCCCAGTGGCACAGGACGTTTCTAATGAAATTATGTCAATCTGTTGCTGTTACTGAAAACGCTCTGCTCGGCAGTGTCCTCCAGAGGGGCCGGGTCAGAGCATTACTTCTTTGCCGATTATGAACTTGCAGGTGATGCAGAGAAATTTGAGAAAAACGAGTACAATTTGTGTACCGGCGTGCCTAAAGCTGGGCACACGGGAAGCGGTCGGATGCTGTCACCTGCCTGAGGCCCTGCAGCTCCTGCACAGCCCCAGCAGCCAGGGGACTAGGGGGAAAACGTGGTTTTTCCTCACTACCTGTAAAACAAAATGAACCAAAAAACCCCACAATAACCCCCCCAAAACCCACTAGATTTCTTCCCTCTGGGTGAACGGACCTTAGGGAAGTGCTGCTGGAGTTTTTGCCCTGAGGAAAAGATCTTACCCCCAAATGGCGTTTAGGTAGAAACACCTGAAATGAGACTGAACAGAGAAATAGGAAAACTTAATAGTTTTAGGAATTATTATTAGGGAAGAATTATTATTAGGGAATAATTATTATTAGGGAATAATTCTCCCTTGGCCGGGGGAGGAATGTAATGACATAACGAAGGATGAATCTCCTGCTCGGTGGAGAAAGGCGGGCTAAAGATTATTTTTTTTTTAAATCAAAACCAAACAGTCAACAGAAATAAGGTTAAAGTAGAAATGAGATGTAAATGTTCCCCGCCAGTGCCTGTGCCCAACCGAGCAGCGTGCGGCTGCGTAGTGGTTTTACTGGAACCTGGTGGTAATATAAACAGAAATAGAACTGTGGAATATCTTGTCATTGTCACAACGGAGCAAAATTCAAAAAGTAAACAGAATAAGGGATACAAATGGAAAGAATCTTTAATGTTCTCATTGTAAGAGCCGGGTTTGTTATTACTAATGCAGGAAGAGCAAAAATAATGTTTTGAAAATTATTTATATTCTGACAGATTTCTTTTTTAAGCTCTTTCATGCATGTCATAATAAATTTCTAATTCAACAGTGGGAGTTCATATTGTGAAACGCTGTAGTGTTTAAAGGAATATAAAAAGACACTCGCAGAAAAAGAAGGCTGGAAGATAAAGGGAATATTCTAGAAACATCTGGGGTTAAACTAAAGATGTCCAGGATCAAATTTAACTGAGAGGGTTTTACCTATATATGAATTTTCCATATTAACATGCAACTTTTATTCTTTTCTTTTAAGGCTTGGAATTAGAACAGGTTTAGAAAATAAATGGCCGATCCACATTCAGGATCTTCCATTGGATAAATAAAATAAATGGTTAAAAAAGAACCTTCTTAATCATTAATCTTTTAAACACAGGGGATGGGCCAAAATTAGCCCAGACGTGGACTGCTTAAAAACTGAGCTCCTGCTGGTCTTGTGTGCCAAAACCCCTGGGGTCCACTTTTGGTAGAGGTGGCATCATGGGTGGGGGAGGCTCAGGGCTCCGGCACGGCTTTTGGGGGCTTCCCAGGGATGTCTCTTCTGCAGGTGAGAGCAGGAAGGGCTGCGGCTCGTTAGCAGACACCACCTCTTGGGACCGTAGGGTTTGGAGGTCAGAAAGCTCTTCGTTGTGGAAAAATACTTCGAACAGCGTCATAGGTGATGTGTGAGTGGAGGAAGGTGGGAAAGGCGACGAGCAGCTCTGTGAAGAGCAGGACAGAGGGGAAAATGGCTGAGAGGTTTTTCTTCTTCCAGCTGTGGCAGCCCATGGTCTGCTCCAAAGGCCACCAAAACCGATGGATCCGGTCATTTGAACTTGTGGTTGCTTTGGATCAAACCCGACTCATGAATGAAATAGTTTTGAGTGTATGGCTTTGGGTTCAGCTGACTGTATGTAGCAGAAGTTTAAATTTGGGTATGTGAATGATAACCACGGAACGTGCATTCGTAGGTGCTGAAAAGCCTTTGTGTGAGAGCAAAGCTGGATATGAAATACAGAAACTGAAAATAGCTCAATGGAGTGAGGTGCCAGAGGTGTCATTGCACGTTTCAGGTTGTATTTTCGCAGAGTTATTGTTGTAAAACTCGAGTAACGTCTTGCTGAATTGGGACCCCAAAGTGTCACCAGGAGAAAACGGTAGAAAAGAGCCAGATACTGGAGTGGGAGTGGAGAGGACTTCAGCGTAGACCAACTTGTACATCCGTGTGTGTGGTTCAATCCCGCTGATTTCTAGACTAAATTTGAGCTTAATTACGATACGTGCTTGAACTATTTGTTGTACGGAGATGATGTGGCTAATATTTTGGCATCCATAACCTGCATCTGTTTTGCCACTGCCCTGGTGCGAATGCCGCTGCTTCTGGTAGAGCTGCGTCTCCCGTGCCCGCAGGGATGGAGGTGTGGACGGAGAGGGAACTCTTGAAAATGTTAATCCCAAACGTCCCTAACGACAATGAAAGGGCTTTTAAAAGCTATTGATTTTAGTCCATTTGTACATCTCGTTCCTTCAAAAATTCACTTAATATAACATTTATTTTATTGATGCTGAAGTCGTTTAGCCAGTTAACGGAGATTGGGGGTTTTTTTGTCTTTTTGCATTTTAATTCCGGTGCTGACATTGTGTGCCGGGCCTGCCCTTCCAAATTGGCTGGGTATAAATAATTTATAGCTAATTGCAAACTTTAATCAACAGAAATGTCAGAAGTTCAGACAGTACATTTTGAAAAATAGGTGGACCCCCTCAGATTTTTAAAATTGCTTTGGTAACCGTTAATTTTATTGCTAAGGGAACAGTTGCAGATATGGCAGTCTTCAAATTAATCAAGATTTTGCAACATATTTGGGGCTCCTAAAATTTATTCCTCTTAGGCAGTCCTTAAAGGGCCAGCCTTGCGTCAAACAAGGACTAGGTTTTTGCTGAAGATTTCTTTTTAAAAATCGAAACAGTCAATAGAAATAAAGTTCTTGACATCTTTATTCTTGACGTCTTTATTCTTAATGTCTTTATTCTTGGAAAAAACGAGTTCTTACAGCTTTATTTTGGGTCTGCAGGAATTCATCCGCAATCCGAGGTGGACACTGAGATGGCAGGCGGACTGTGGTCTAACGCTCTTGCAAAATGTGACAGCGTTTTTGTTGGGTTATTGGCTTTGGGCTGGGCGTCCTTTTACTTGTATAAAAATGCATCCAGCATAAGTTAAATAAATTAACTTGGGTAAATTAACTATCTCACAAACTTTTAACGTCAGGTGGGCTCTCCTGGCGTTTAACCGTTGACACTGTTTGACGCAGCCCGTTCCAGCCCTCTTTAGACTTTCACGTGTTCTTTATTTATTTATGCTTTCCATACATAAAGCTCCAGTGGTTGTTGGACAACTACGAGACGGCGGAAGGCGTCAGCCTTCCCAGGAGCTCCCTCTACAACCATTACCTGCGACACTGCCAGGAGCACAAACTGGACCCGGTGAACGCCGCTTCCTTCGGAAAACTCATCCGTTCGGTGTTCATGGGGCTGAGGACTCGCCGCCTGGGAACCAGGTTGGTATGAATCTACATTTAAATTAAATAAATAAATAAAAAGTCCTACAACTTCTTTCCCGTGTACTGAGAACCTCCCGGGCATCAGGTGCAGGTCTTTCTTCTGAGATCTACAGAAACAACCAACCACGATGTTGTGGGGAAAAAAAATTGCTGTTCTGAGGCACAGAAGTAATTTCCGTGTGTTGTGAGGCAAAGCTGGTTTCTCACCGTGAGTCAGCGGTGCGAGACGCTTGACAATACAGCTAATTTCAGACACGCTGCAGGTCTCTGATGACAGTGCCTCGTCCAGCCACACAGCGGAGGTTGGTCAAAGTCCGTTTCCTAAGGAGTCTAAGAATATTTTATTTGAACCTAGGTTTCTAATCATTCCATTACTGTCTCAAAAAGATGAAGTAACTTGTCTTCATGATGGCTGCCGTCGGCTGCAGAGCCCAAAATTCTGGTGCGGTGAAACGGTTTCTCCCTTTGGGTCCAGTAAAGTTCCTCCATCGTGGACGAGAAAGAACCTGTGCCCACGTCTTTGATGCAGACCAGCTGTACAGGTGTAAATGGCTTATTTCTTAAATTCCCGAAGTGGCAGGCTGAATCTTGTGAGAGAATTTTTTTCTTTTAAAACATCAAAGATCCGTATGAAGTTACAACAAAAGCGTAAGAGAAGAAAGTACACTTGCTGTAATTACATGTGTGGCCTTCAAAGGAGCATCCAAAGTATCTGCGCAGCTTGTACAGCTGAGTTTGCATTTTATCCCAGCTTCTAATTTAAAAAAAAGTAGCTAATACACTAGAGAAACAGTGATTGCTTGGATTGTGTAAGATTTTATAACAAAATTAAGGTTTAGATATTTGGACTTCTAAACAAGAACAAAACCAGATGTGTCTGGAGCGTTACACAGCTGGAACGTGGAGTCAACGGTCGTAGGAAGAGCAGGGGAGAGTTTGGATTTCCGTAGGTTGGTTGAAGTGCGAGAGCTCTGAAATAATTTCTTTAGAGGCGAGAAATTCTTTAATCCCATCAAGGATCAAAGAAAAAACAAACAAGCAGAAAACCCCCTTAAAATTGCAAATGTGCAGGCTGGGAAGGATACAGTAAACCTCAATAAATATGGAAATAGCTGTCCACCGTTACTTTCTTATTCATTCATTTAGATTATAAATGCAGCTGTTATTTAATTTGCAGGCACTTAAAGTCACTTAAGACAGGGTTGAAGTGTACGTCATACCTGAGCACTTGGTGTGTGTAAAGCCCTTTGGTAGAGCG
This sequence comes from Burhinus oedicnemus, assembly GCA_008921705.1. Classification (NCBI taxonomy): domain Eukaryota; kingdom Metazoa; phylum Chordata; class Aves; order Charadriiformes; family Burhinidae; genus Burhinus; species Burhinus oedicnemus. The sequence goes on along the minus strand of VFFE01007138.1, from coordinate 39,538 downwards.
ACCGAGACTGGACGATTCAACCGTCCCCTTCAAATGAGAAAATTCCCCCAACAAGGAAGAAAGGGTTAATTCTTTGCCAGATATTCCTCTCTTAAATTTCTCTATGTAATTTTTCCAACGGGAAGCATCACTGGATTCAAGGTGCCTTCAGACCCTGTCACGGTGACACAGTAAATGAATTTTAAGCATCTCCAAAAAGGGCTCTGGAGACCCAGCTGCTGCTCCCTGGCTTGGTCTCCTCTCCCACTGAGGACTCAGCTCAACCCTTGTTAGCGACAAACCGGCTAAAGCCAAATTGGACATACCATCGTCATGTAGCCACGGCTGCGTAATTGTCCTTCTCGCTCCCAAAGGCAGACACTTGGGGACTGAAAAATTCCAGTTTGATGGAAAAAAACGTTAACTGACACATCTGTCTAATGTGGTGGAAAGACATTCTCCTAAGGAGCATCACAGCAGCTTTACTGACCAGCAAAGGAAAAAGAATTACAGCCTCTTCTGCTTGCGAAAAGCTTTCCGTTTTTATATAAACTACAAAAATGAGCAACTCCAAGAACAAAGCCACATCAAAGCCTGTTGCCATTGCTGTGAAAGCGCTGGCAACAGAAAGACATTTTTCTTATCATAGTTGACTGTTCAGTCAGGCTTGTTTTCTCCAAGTCTAGATAAAGATGGAAGTTTGCTTTTATGGAAAAAACAAATCCTTAAACCCTAATCAAATAGCGAAGTGTCCCCTGAGGTCTTTCTGTCATTCTGTTTAATAACACTTTTTATTGTAGCACTTGTCTCTTCTTCTCCAGTTACCATGGGTTACTTGGAACAAACCTTGCTGGGTTTTAAATGTGGATGTCACTGAACTTTGCGACGTGTGGTTTTAAATTTTGCAGGGGATGATGGCATTCGTTAGTTCAGCCATTCAAATAGCGCTTGGCAGCGACCTGATGTGTGCTGTAAGGAGCAGGGTGTCTTGTCAAAACAAGCCTAAGAGTAAATTGCAGGGCTACGATGTCCCTTCCATTGCCTCGCTTACACTGAGCAATTTCCACGCTGATACTTCCAGGGGAAACTCCAAATACCATTATTACGGGATCCGTCTAAAACCAGAGTCGCCGCTGAACCGATTGCAGGAGGACACCCAGTACATGGCAATGAGGCAGCAGCCCATCCACCAGAAGCAAAGGTAGGTGCTCCCAGCGTCTTGGAGCGGCCGCGGCCAAGGGTCCTTTCCCAAAGAACGCAGCAGACCCCATCTTGGGAGTGGGCTTTGCCTGGGAGCAAAGGGAGCATGTTGGGACGGTTCAAACCCAAGTGTTGGTGAAGTGCCAGAGCTGAGCTGTGGAAGAGGAGGCTGCAAGTCACTGGCCGCTCTGAGTAGTGGAAGGGTCCAAAACCAATTCTGGCAGATGCCCCATCCCTGGAAACACCCAAGGCCAGGTTGGACGGGGCTCCGAGCAACCTGATCTAGTTGAAGATGTCCCTGCTTATGGCAGGGGGTTGGACTAGATGTCCTTTAAAGGTCCCTTCCCACCCAAACTAGTCTACGATAGGATGAAACAGCCTTTATCTGCCTATTGTGTTTGCCAGCGGCTCGATTCAGCCTGCGGCTACAGAGAATGCCACCATAGGTGCTGCTTCTCACTGCCGCCCTCTGACCCAACCATTTTAGGACCTCGGCCATGGAGTTACTTGTGCCAAATCAGTGTAAAGGACTTGGGGGCTTGTGTTATGCTTGGGTGGGTTTTGGGTTTTGGGTGGGTTTTTGGTTTTTGTGCAACAGGGCGAGTGAAATAGTGCTGTGGTTAGGCTTGTGTCTGCGTAATTTTGAATATGAAACACAATGCGCAAAGGAATTTGGATTTTGTCTCCTGGAAGCACGGACACTTCTGGTTCTTGCTGGAGTGAAGAAGGAGCAGAATAATTTATTTCTTCAGCTCCCGAACAGAAAGTAAATGCAAAATTCAGCTCCTGAGACAGAGTCTGCCCTCTGGCACCTGCTCCAGCTCTGCTTCTCATTGTCTTTTTTTTTGGGGGGTTTTTTTTTGGTGTCACCTTGGGCAAACTTCTGAACCCCTTTAAATTCTGTCTTGGGGAGTGCTTTTCAAATGGAGGTTCTCGTTTTCCCCCTCCAGTTAAGTAGGTGACATAAATGGTCAGCCCTCAAAATGCTGGCCTTGAATGTACCCCCACGTATTACACGACAAACGCCGGTGGCTGCGGGGCTGTCTTGCAAATACGCGTTTGCCTCTGTAAATCCCAAGCCACGCTCTCCATTTAGGTACAGACCAGCGCAGAAGATGGATGGGATGGCAGAGAGTGGGTCCAACAGTAACCCGCACACCACGCCGGAGCAATCGGTTGCTGCTCAAAGTCAACATCATCAGCAGTTCATAGGTGAGGAGACTGCCTTAAGGGATTAGATATCTCGCGTCTAGGCTTATAACTGCAAGAGGAAGGAAGGTCTTGTCCAGCAAGCCTGGCTGTTCTGCGTTTGTTTGCTTTCTAATAAATCTATAGTCTTTTATATTATATATATAGTATCTCTATTATATATAGTCTATATTCTAATAAGCTCTGGTAACGTCACACTCGCTAAGTTTATGAGAGAACAACTCCCATACCCCCAGGAAGCCTTTTTCCTTGTGCCGCCAGGTCTGTCAGTTCCCCCTAAGTATGTGTTTAATCCGTCTGAGTTTTACCCAAATTGGATGGGAGGAGTGGAGGTCCGGAAGAGCCTGGCTAAGGCAGGCGGCCGGAGGGAGAAGAGCGATTCTCTTCCTGGCAAAGGCTGCAGCATGTATCCGACTGCAGACGATCCGTACGGACCTTCTCCTTGTGAGAGAAGCTCTCCGGCGTTGCTGGTTGTGGATCGACGTGTCTCCATCCTTCGAGTCGAGATACCAAATCCCGGCCAGCTCTGAGCCTTCTCTGGAATACAACCGCTCCCGATATGTCTGCTGTCCGATTATATTTTCCATTGTACTCTCAAAATACCAGAGAGACATTTGCCAGGCTTTGGAGAAAGTCTAATGGGAAGCGTGGTGGATGAGGACAATGTATTCTTGTTTCTTTTATTACAGAGAGAAAGAAAACATTCTCCTTTCCACACTGAATAAATGGGCCGCAGTTGTTCGCTTTTTCCCCAGTATAACAGCACAAATTGGGAAAGTACCAGACTGTCGCTCTCATTTCTCCTCTTTCATCCCCAGCTGAAACATGAAAGCTAGCAACCAGCGACAGCAGCACCTCGTGCTCCTCTGTAGCCCTGCATAACTGAGTGCTCCTAACTCTCACCGTCTTTCCCGATTTTTTTTTTTCCCTAGATGTAACCCACGTCTTTCCTGAGTTCCCATCCCCTGATCTAGGTAACGTCCTCTTACGAGAAGGCGTCACCATGAACGATGTGAAAACTCTGCAGCTTCTTTACCGGCGACACTGCGAGGTGATTATTTTGAATATTTTTAATTGATTTATTAATTGATGTGGGACATAATGCGTGTGCTTATCATATCCTGCTCTTAGGAAAAGCTAGAATATAATAGTTAATGCTTGATTTGCTACGTATTACAACTCAAATACTGCACTTTATGTTATTTTATCATTGTGTGACCTCATTTATGTCACGTTGATTATTAAAACAATGCCCTTTCTGTTATTTTTCTTGTAAATTATTTCGTCTAAATGGCAGCACGTGAAGTTTATGCTTACGCTGTGTGACAAAATGCTAGCAGAGCAGCTAATGAGTTGTGGTCTTTGTTGTTAGGCGACTTTGGATGTTGTAATGAATCTTCAGTTTCATTATATTGAGAAACTCTGGCAATCCTTCTGGAGTCCTAAAACACCCTCTAGCGATGGCTCTGCTGCCCTGCCGACCAGGTACGCTGCTGGCCTTTGCTTATTTCTCAACGCTGCGTTTTGTGGTGCTATTTTTTTCTTTTCAGAACGTGTGAAGTATTTTCAGCTTCATTAGGCGTTTTGAGGGCTTTGTAGGACTCGAAAGTATTTACTTCCCTGCAGAATCGTTACGAAGTGCGTCAGAAGGGTCTAATATCGTAATGACCGCACAAAGTTCAGACTTTAGAGGAAAGCGGCTGCTCTGATGACGTACATCTGTGTGCCTTGTTCCTGTACCGAGTGCTCATCGAAAATGCAGAGAGCCTTTGGGTGGATGAGAACGGGATGATGCTGTCCTAAATGGTCAGCGGGAGCAGACCGTGACGATTCCGTGTCATTAGACGTCCGTCTTGAGTGACGTCTCAGGCTTTGAGGTTTTAGTGACATCTAGACTGGCTCTCTTCTTTGGCTGGCTCCCCAGATCTTTAAGTGCCTCGTGTTTTGAGCCGGATAATGGCAAACGAAGCTACTCTGATCTTTGTACTCCTGCCGGGCTCGCTGTTATTGCCTTTTCTTCATCCTTTATGTCGTGGTAGCCTGCTGCCTAAGTGACAGGGGAATGGAAATAAGTGAAAATAGAGAAAATTGAAAAGGTGAAGGTTTCTTCTTAAAATTTGTATTGTAAGTCTGTATTGTCCACGCCTACTGATTGTATAAGAACTTCTAACACCAGCATTTTATATGCAGAAGAAAAATGGTAAAAGTCTGAGTAATAAGCAAATACCCCATAATAATCTGTAGAATGTGGCCCTGTTGTCCTCAGTAGATGTTACCCAACGGATATTTTCCCACAAAGAATCACTGTAGCTGTGTTCGATTGTTTCAAAATCCCTTTTACTTTTCAAAATCCCTTTTACTTAAGGGTATAACCAAGCGCCAAGGCAGACCGCGACACCACGGGAGCGCTGTGCTGAGGACAAACGGGCTCGCTTGGATGCTGGAGGCAGCGTTTCTGCAGGGCTCTGCCTAAGCTAGCCGGTCTTGCTAAGGCCCTGTGCTCTAGTACCTCTCTGTACCGCTGCTAATAACCAAAATAGTAAATAAAGCACTTCCTCGCCCTGCTCCATAGATATACAACTATAAAACCAAAGTGTTATCAAAGCGGCAAACTGAAAGTATGGTAAAACGCAGAATATGGTTCCACTTAACAGAAATTTTAGGTATTTGATGGCCAGTTTCTCCATGTGAGTGTGCTAGGAGTATGCCTGTGGGGTTCATTTACTAAAACCGCTCAGGCAGAGGCTATAACTACATCTTTATAGCTTGTCCAAGGCTTGGCTTTAATGGTTTTGATGGAATGCATGGGGAAAGTCCCTTGCGAATTCCCAGTTCCCAGCGTAATGTCATAGTAGCTCTGCTTTGATGCCCTGGCAGTGCATTAAGGCTTCAGTTTTCTCTGCTTGCAGTTTAACCAAATATCTTATGCCTTAATAATGCAGAAAAAGTTTCTATACATCTATAAAGTGAAAATAACGCAAGCTTGATTGACCTCATTCACTTAGAGACAACATGCTCTGTTCTCATCAAAACACCAAAACTTTTTCCTTCTGAAAACATGCGGCATTTGAAGGTGTTAAACACCTCAAAACCATTCATAGGATCTCCCAGTACCGGCTAACCTGCTCACACAACATTCCCGGCAAACGTCTGTCCCCACTGCTACAGGTTTTGGAAATAGCTGGGTCGGTCAGGAGGCAGGAGCTCAGCCTTCGCTTGCCGAAATGCCTGTTCTGAAGTACAATTCCCAGGTACGCGTGAACACGAGCGTGTGAAAGGCAACCGAGGCTGAAGAGGGAAGAAGCGAAGGGAGGCAGGCCGAGCACAGGGAGATGCGGATTTGGGGGAAAACCGTGGTCAGAGCTCTGACCCCGTGGACAGAGAGGCGCTTGCAGAGTCAGACAGGACTTGTGCAAACCATCAGACGTTTCCTTTTGAAAGAACCACAAACGGCTTTTTTCTGCTGAAAACAGGGGTTAGAAATTGAGAGGAAGGGTGAACGCGCTGAATGCAAACCTGCTGCTAACCCTGCCTTCCTCCTCCTCCCCCCGCAGCGAAGAAGAACACGAAGGGACCCTCCCGAAGGATAAGCTGATCAGTCTGTGCAAATACGAACCCATCCTCAAGTGGATGAGAAGCTGCGACCACATCTTGTACCAGGCCCTGGTGGAGATTCTCATCCCGGACGTGCTCAGACCGGTGCCCAGTGAGTATCCTGCAGCGTGCTCCGGAGGGCACGGGCGGTCCCGACTCCCACTCAGCTCCTGCTCCTCGCCGGGCTGAGTCACGGGATGCTGTGTCTGACAAACAGCCATCCGTGACTCACTCGGTCTGGCTACCACTTGCCACAAAGGTTTCCATTGTAAAAGCTGATTTAGAGGGGGTTTTTTGTTTTGAATACAAGCTAAAATATTATGGCAACAGGAATATTCCTCCTGCAGCGTTGCTCTGCGTCAGCGGTACTTTGTGGCCCCTGGAAATTCCCATGCTTTTTAAAATTGGGTTTATTGCATATCACATCTCCCGACTTTGGCTGGGAGTCAGGGCAAAAGCATAGGCTTAACGCACAGTTCAGCACGGCTAATCCTTGTGAGGTGGTTCCTTGGAGATCGTATCTTTGTTTACGTAGGACCATCCTGTCCCCTACTGCACCTCCTGGAAATTTGGGGTCAACTTTCCTCTGGGAGACTAATCATGGGATACCAAGGGTTTTCTCTCTGATTTGGCCCCTCAGTGAGGTGCGGGCAGTGGTCTCCCCGAGGCCTCGGCTCAGCTCTAGACTGGGTTGAGCGGTACTGGAAAGCCGTGTCCCTCTGAGCTGCTGTTGTCAGTCTGCATGCTGGGGCACACGTGTCTTTAAAGAGCATATTTCAACATCTGGAAAATGCTCAGAAGGACCATGAATAAGGTCAGGATAAGAAAGAATAAGAATAAGAATAAGAATAAGAATAAGAGTAAGCGTAAGCGTAAGCGTAAGCTTAAGAATAGAATAACCATAAGCGTAAGCGTATGAATAAGAATAAGAATAAGAATAAGAGTAAGAGTAAGAGTAAGAATAAGAATAAGAATAAGAATAAGAATAAGAATAAGAATAAGAATAAGAATAAGAATAAGAATAAGAATAAGAAAAGTTTGAGTAACAACATTAGAGAATAAGAAAAATTTGAGTGCATCCCAGGACCCAGCTGGTTCCCTTGATGCTAAATCGAGGTCACAGCGAACCAGAGGAGAGGCTGTGCTTTCCCCAGCAGTCCTAAGCTAGGAGTTGACGTCCAAAGGTGATACGGAACAGCCTTTCTAACTCTGCAGACTTCTTTGCAGGCACACTCACGCAGGCGATTCGTAATTTTGCCAAGAGTTTGGAAGGGTGGTTGATGAATGCAATGAGTGAATTTCCCTCCCACGTTGTCCAGACCAAGGTAAGCAGAGAGAGCACGGTGCCGGTCAGGGTATGAACTGAGAGAGAGAGAGAGAAAGAGTGTGTGTGTGTGTTTGTGTGTTGCTGTATTCCACATGGATTGGAAACCACTGCTGGGGTTTGGCCACGTGTACTCCAGCCTAGCACGGTGTCGTGAATAATTATGAACCAAAATCGGCAAGCAGTGGGAGGGCAGGTAGAGCAATTCCTTTGTACCAGAAGCTGGTGATGCTCTGCCCATTGAGCCATTCCCGTGTCCTGAAATTGCAGATAAAACTTTCTGGAAGAAAATCTCTGCACTGGGGTGAAACCGTCCTACTAGAAAGTAGAGGACACCTCATGGCATTGCAGAGGTTGAACCTGTGGCTCCTACTCCCCCTGTCCTAAAGCCATGGATTCTTGCAACCTGTTCTCACCTTGCTGGTCTTTGCTGGCGGCAAAGTGTGAAAACCTGTTAGTTTAGAGAAAAGAAAGGCAGGGGCTGGTTTGCAAGTTGCAATAGGTGCTGCGAAAGTGCTGCTCTGGAGCGCTGGTGTACGCTTGGGACAGCAGCAGGGGTGGGACTGCGCAGGTCACCCCAGCTGCTGGGCACGGTGCGCTTGAGCTGAGCATTGAGAAGAGTTTGCCTTTGAGCCCTGTGACCTCCCGCTCGCCGTGCCCTGCGTGTTGTGTTGCAGGTGGGGGTAGTGAGTGCCTTCGCCCAGACGTTACGGAGATACACATCCCTGAACCACCTGGCTCAGGCCGCCCGGGCGGTGCTGCAGAACACTTCCCAGATAAACCAGATGCTCAGCGATCTCAATCGGGTCGACTTCGCCAATGTGCAGGTAACTTACAGTAGCTTTTTCTAGGTCGTGTTGTCTAGAACTGGGACTCTATAATGAGGTTGTCTGCTGCTAACCAGCATCTTATTTTCAAATTAAGGAGCAATTAAATGAACAATTTAATGGGTTTGGTGTTACTTTTGCAGGTAAGTGTGCCATCTCACTGAATAGTGGAGAAGGTGCTAAGGAACTTCTGTAAGAAGTAGTGCTACCGACAATAATATCGTTCTAACAGTAGCATTGTAGTGTGGTCTGGGTAGATTGGAGGAGACATGATTCAGAGCTGGTTTGGAGTCCTTGTCTACTAGAAATGAAGTTGAATCCCTGGGTTGGGATGCACCAACCGTGCAGGTTTGGCATGAGTAACTGTCAACCCTTCCTCCCAAACAGGAGCAAGCATCGTGGGTGTGCCAGTGCGAGGAAGGCATGGTACAGAAACTGGAGCAGGATTTCAAGCTCACTCTGCAGCAGCAGAGTTCTCTGGACCAGTGGGCTAGTTGGCTGGATAATGTTGTTACTCAAGTCCTGAAGCATCACGAGGGCAGCCCCAGCTTCCCCAAGGCAGCCAGGCAGTTCCTGTTGAAATGGTCTTTCTATAGGTACGTTTTCTTTCTCGTTTTGGAGACGTTTCTGCATCGGGCTTAGGGCATGTAAATAGCTCCTTGAAAAGCCAAGGCCAAGTTCTTTACTCCCATGCAACTCTGGTGAACCGTTGCTTTGCCCCAGTACAGAAGGGAGCGTTGTGTCTCCTGGATCCTTTCGGGATGGGGGTGGGATACTCCATCAACTGATTTCTTAAAGTGCTCTCATACTCTTGGGTTAGAGGTAGAAACGGAGCGCTGTGTCCCACGGTACCTTCAGGGTCAAGAATTCACATCAGCCGTGATGCAAGTGTAAAACATAACCCAAATATTTTGTTTCCCGGCCATTTTCCAGCTCCATGGTGATCCGTGACCTCACCTTGCGCAGTGCTGCCAGCTTTGGTTCCTTCCATCTGATTCGCCTGCTCTATGACGAATACATGTTTTATCTGGTAGAGCATCGTGTTGCCCAGGCAACAGGGGAGACGCCGATTGCTGTAATGGGAGAGGTGAGAATTGTTTATTCCCTAGAAATAAACCCAAACTAAGCAGCGCTTGAAGAGACAGGGTTGATTCACAAACTGCACTGTGTCCTGAACATGTTTTTATAACTGTCTTTACCGAAGGATTTACTGAGTTGTTTTGAGTGCCTGGCACAAGGATCCAGCTCCTTGAGCATCTTCCATCCTGGCTCGCCAATACCCGAGCTGGTGGGTTTTGGGGCAGTCGAGCACCAGCTGGGCTTTGGAGGCCGGGAGGAGGGAAGAAAAGGATCTCCCCACTTCTCTCCATAACCTGTGGATACCAACCCTGACTTTGGGGTTCCTGCCAGGGCAAAGTCCCATCAAACGCTAAAACCAAAGCAAGCAAAAAAAGGTCCAGAAGTTACTTTCCCTGCAACTTTCAGTGGTACCGTTCATGGAACTTCTTCAGGCCTCTGGAAGCTCCAGTTACAGGCTCAGTCAGCCACTCTCGGGTTTTGACTTGAGAACTGTGGTTTGTGTTGGGAGGCGCGAGGGGGGGGGGTGTTTGGGGTTTTTTTTAACAAATCAGACAGCAAATCTGGCACCTGGCTTGCAGGCAGGTCCTGTCCTGCCGAGCTGAAGCCAATTCCAGTTTTTCACTCTGAAATGCCCAGATTTAGAAGGCCCCGATCAACCTGTGACTGCAATATAGAAACTACTGTTAAATTAAAACTGATCTCATTTGCTCTTTGAAGCTCATAACTGGTTTTTTCCTTCCATGGAGCTCATGTAGGGGAGCCAGACAAATCAATTGCGTGCCTTTTGCTTTCCTTTCCCCTCCCGTTAGACCCATGCTGTTGCCCCAAGTCAGCAGCGCTGCGAGTTCCCACTATTCCCTGCAAAACCTCTGTCTTTATTGCTATTAAAGGAACATGAAAGGCAGAGAGTAGTTTCCAGCAAAACCTACCCGTGGGAGGCTTTCAGTCCTTCAGGTTTTGCCTTTCCTTCTTTAAACTCTTGCAATATTTCTGTTCTCCACCAGGAGGCCGATTCTGCCCAGCAAGAGAGGGTGAATCGTGTCCTTCCATTCCCATCGCTCGCTTTATAACTCCTGCTCTCCTCAGGTCCTTCTGCTGCCCGACTGTGCATGACTTCTCAGCATTGTTGTTCGAGCAATTTAGTGTTTCCAACCTCATCATAGAGGGAGACAACACGTCTCCAGAATGCCACATATCCCCGGCTCTCTGGTTACGCTTGGCACCGTGGCCTTACAAGCCAGAGCACTTCCTTGCCATGAACGCAAAGGCTTTGCAGAGAGTCGCAGGGAGGTGGAGTGATGGTAGAGTCCCAGGAGAGGTGAAGAGCTGGCGTGTCTGAGCAGCTGCCCGACAGATGAAGGGGACTGGAGAAAAAACACCATCCTTTGGTCTGTGGCAGCACTTGGTCATGAGCTGGGAGATGGAAAAATTTCTCCCTTCGTTCCAGAGCTCGATCCTGCCCTGGACTGTTCCGTGTGGTGTTTGCCCAGAGGTTTAAATGCCAGCGGCAGACTTTTCCCCGAAACATGTGGTTGGTTTTGCTTTCTGCTCTTCACCGCCGGCGCTGCTGATGCTTGTGGTTTCTCCTGAACGCTTAAGCTGCTTGTTAGAATTGCTCGGAAAGAGATGCCAACTTGCAGGTCTGGCGCCTCGGGTCTCCATAAGCCTCACTTACCTTTAACTCCTTCTTCTTTCAGTTTGGTGACCTCACATCCCTGTCCCCAACACTGCTGGACAAAGGTACGTCCTCTCCCTCAAGGGAAGTCCTGCTGGGTCGGGGACTGGATCGCTGCGGGAGGGGGAACCTCGTGCTGGCTCTTCCACCCTGCTCTTTGGGAAAAGGACCTCTTCCCCTCCGGTCCCCACTCTGATGCTGAGACTTGTCATTTGCAGATGACATGAGTGACCTGGGCAGCGAGGTGGATGCAGATTCCCGGAGTGTAGGGGAGCCGCTGGTGAAACGGGAACGCAGCGACCCCGGCCACTCGCTGCAGGAGATCTGAAAACAGGGACTGGGCTTTTCTCCAGCTGGATGAAGACATCTGGAGCCAGGTTTGACGGTCGCAAGCCTGAGTCTCCCCGTATCTGCGTTATTAGTGCCTCTTAGTTTCTCTTTATGTTTACTTGTGTTTGAGGATGGGCTCTGGGGGTGAGCCCGGGCGGGCGGTGGGACGGGGCTGGTTTGTCCGCCTGCTTTCCTCCAGCGTGACTGCTGGCTTGAGGGCGAAGGTCCAAAGTCTACTACCGAGCGATGGAAGCCTCCGTGGTCAGCAGCAGATCGGATGTGCCTGGCTAGGAGAGGCTGTCCTCTCCAGCCTGAGCGAGGCGGGCGAACGAGGCTTTCTCTTTCAGGGAAGGTGGTTTGGGTTTCTTCCCCACTTCTCAGACTTCACTGTGATACAAACTTGAACCAATCAGTGCCCAAGAAGAAGGAAAAATACCTGACCCTTCTCCTCCAGCCTTTCAAGACAACCTGGCCTGGCTCTGACTTTGCCAAATCATTCGTGCCGGGGAGCACAGGACAGTTTGTCTCTCTTGTACCCGCCTGGGGAGAGGGCTCCAGGCTGCACATCCATCTGGTCCCGGCGGAGCGGTGCACGTGCGTGCTCTGGGACTGACACGTGCACACTCTGGGACTATGGGACATGCGTTCCCACCTGCTCCCGTGTCTCCCCAGCCGGGTGTTTCATCGCTGATCCACGAATGCTCCTGGGACATTGTCAGGCCAACTCAAGATACCAAAGGACTCTGAGGAAGCGGCAGCCGGTCGCAAAGCGTGTTCGTTTCCCCCTGTGCTCTGATGCCCATGGGCAATCCCACGGGCAATCCCATTGCCCAGGCAATCCCCATCCTCGCCAGGGTACCCAGGCAGAGGGGAACTGGTCCCGCGTCCTGGATTTTGTAAAATTCTCGCTTGATGTCCTGCTAAAACGTTGAAGGTAGGGTGCAAGCTGCCCGCGGGGCTGCGGCCGGAGCATGGGCGAGGGTGTGCGACTGCAGTGCCTTAGGGTGGGCCGGCGTGCCCGCTTCCCCCCCGCTCTGGGCGAGCCGGTGCAGCTCAGACTCCGATAAAATCAAACCGCCCGTCCCACATGGCAGCAAGGGGCTCTCCCGGGCCCTGCGTATACGCAACATTACGGTGGCGTTTCCCCGTGCTATATTGCTTTGCCTTCTGCAGCGGCGTTGGTGGTGGCTCCCGCGGGGCTGAGCCGGGGGAGCTTCTGCCCCGGGGGGGGGTTTATTCTCCCTTTCCGTGTTCTGTGGGTCTGGGCTGCCGTGGGCTACAGGGCAGAGCTTGGGGCGGAATCTGTCATCAAGCCAAACTGCAAAAACAAAGCCCTGGGGCAAATCTTTCTGTGAATAAAGGCCGTGTCATAAATAGCTTTTATTATTATTATTATTTCTAATGATACAGTATTTGATGTGAGCTTTTCCAGGGGCCTTGTGTACATTCGCATCAGAGTATATTCTATCCAAATATATTATTTACTCCTTCCAAATGGTACTAAGGTAGCTGTGACACTTTAAAAAAGTACTGCTAATGGAAAGTAAAAAGAAAGTGTGTATAGTGGCACATCTTTCCCTCCTACTGTCCCGTGCTGTTGTCTGTCAGGGTGATGTTTGTCTGTAAATGCCTCGTATCAAAAAGTAGCAGGAGACAAGTCAGAAAGCTGGATTTATCTGTAAATAACAACAATGGATACTCCCTGGGTCAGAGCCCGCGCTTCAGATCCTGCTGATGAGATAAGATGGTCTAAAAAAACAACTGAGCAACCAAGTCTTAAACTCCCCTGCTCCCACTGAGTGTGATATTAACTTCAGCTGGTGCATTGGCTCTTCTTTGCAGCCGCTACCGACCGAACCCAGCCACCTTCTGCTCCCCACGGACCTGCAAACGAGATGCTCTGGAGCTGTGCAAGGAGCCTGGATAACCACCTGAACCCAATATGCACAAAATTCCCAGCTAAACCTGAATAGCAATAAACATATATCAAACGCTCAGGCCTGTACAATAATTGCTGTGGTCCCGTTTCTTCTTTAGTCCCTGAAAGGAGACGTGGGGCAGACGCTGCAGCCTCGCAGCGTTGTGGGGAGATGCGGGATCTGCCCCGTGCAGTCTCATTAAAGCCCTTTTGGCCAGAGCCCCGGTGTCCGCAGGGAGGCAGATTCACCATGAAACAGTGGCTGGTTTGTAGGGATAATACGCCCGTTACACCCGAGTTCACCGCGGGGAGAAGAGGCTGAAAGATCAGGGTGCTGCTGAGCACGGGGCTGCAAGAACCTTCTTCTAATTACGCTTCCAGACTAATTGTGGAGAATGGGAGCAGTGAGACAGGGATGTGAGGAGTGACAGATTATTCCCGCTCTAACCCCTCGGGAAGGGGAAGGTTTAGCCGCAGCCTCTCTCCCTCTGCGTCCTTCTTCCTTGCTTCACTCTCCCTCTGGATTACGCCCAGTCTCGTGGGGATGGCCGGACCAGCCTGAGCCGATTCCTTCGGATACCGAGTCTCAGGGCTGGAACAAGGGGCTTATTTCCCCCCGGGCTCCTCGGGGAGCTGAGCGGCACCTCCTGACCCCGAGCACACCCGGCTGCAAGTGGAAAGCAAAGCACGGATTAAAACATACTCCCGCTAAAACACAGCTTTGGCTTGTCTCTGCTCCATCGCCCCTCCTGGACAGGCAAAGCCCCGCAGAGGTTTCGGCTGCGGGGCTGGGCTGGCAAGCTGGGGAGCTGCCGGGCTGCGGGATGGGAGCCCAGCGAAGGACGGGGGAAGCTGGGCTGCCTGCGCAGCCCCTCGCTGCCTGCCCAGCCCCTCGCTGCCGGCCAGGGACAGGCGGCACCCACGCGTGGGCAGAGGGTGGTTCGCAGCCCCGTCAACACGCGTGATTCCAGTTGAGAGACAACTTGGATGGGAGCGTTGGGTGGGAGGGTTCGGCCCTGCAGTGTCCTGACCGGCAGTGGACCTACCTCCCATCGTAAATTTGGGTGAGGTGTATCCTTATTGTCACCTGCCACCAAGTGCCACCATCCTTCAGAGACCATGGCTGCTCCCAGCTCCCCTGCCGGGCGGCCCTCGGCCACCACTCTCCTCCCAGAACTTTCTCTTCCACCCACCATCTCACCACCACGGGGCTCCCAAGCAGCAGGGAAAGCCGGGAGCTGGTAGAGAAGTGACACCAAGTGTGACAATCCCAGGGAAACCAGGGGAGTGCGACATCCCAGAAGTGGTTTGGCATTGCCGGTCCCTGTGACTGGTCCCAGAAGGATGAGCTTCCAGCTGGACAGTGCGGCACAGCCCGGGGGAGTCATGGGCAGCAGCCCCGCGTGGCCGGGGCAAGGTGTTCGGGCAGGGGAGGTGCAGAGCTGCAGCCGGGGACCAGCCCGCCCGTGCGGGAGATGCTGCCGGTCTGGTGACAGGTTGGAGAGCTCAGGGTGGACGTGTCACGAGCCCTCGGCTGGTCCTTGTCACCACCAAGCAGCATCAGCTAAACCCCATGCCTGGACAGGGGCTGAGGCTTCCCGGATGGACCCCTCCAGACGGCAGCTCTGGTTCCCGGCCACCTCCGCAGCCGCCCCGTGCCCTGGCATTGCCCACGGCGCGGCAGAGCCGCCCGCGCTGGTCGTGTCTCCATCTCCACGTCGCCCTCCCGCTGCTGCCCAATGTGGGGCTCAGGCAACGGTGGATGAGTTTCATCCCGGAGCTCCTTCCCCATCTCGTACCGAAGCTATGGGCCATCCTGCCCCGCAGCGTCACCCCCTCCCTGGGCTCCACCCCGCTCCTGGGGCTCTTCTGCTCCCTCTCATTGGAGTGGGGGGTGTTTCTGCAGGAAGAAGGACCTTCCTCCGTCACTCTGGCAGCACCAGGAGCCCAAACAGTGCCCTGGACTGAACCATCCCTCCACCTCCGTGTGACTGTGACCGTCCCTGCGCAAGGCAGAGAAACTGAGGCACAGACCGAGGTGTCTCATGGCAGCAGTTCACCGTCCCTCTGGGTGCCACTGGGTGCTGGTACTACTGGGTACCGGTACTACTGGGTACCAGCACCGCTGCCTCCGCCCCTGCTCTGCCTGCCTGGCCTGGCTCAGCAGTCCCGGCGGGAGAAGCCCGGCTCAGCTGGGGCTGTTTATCCTGCAGACAGGTTTCACCTGGAGCCTGGAGGGTCTCGGAGGGGGCAGGTCCGTAACCGCCCGCTGGGGCTCTTCTGGGAGGCTGCTCTTATAAACCAGCAGCCTGCTTGCCCCGAGAGCTTTTGCTTTCTTTCTTTCCCTTTCTTTTCTCCCTTTGTCTTTTAGGAGCCTTAGTTTGGAGGTGGGGAGGGTTGGGACCTGCAGGTCTCTAGGATGTAGTGCCAGGACTTTCTACCCTTCCCGGCGCTGCCAAGCAGGTAAGGACACAGCAATGAGCTGCCTCCGCTCCCCATCCCTGGGCTGGGGGCCGCAGCCCAGAGCGGGGCTCTGCCCTGGGGCCGGCTGTCCCAGCACCGTCCTTCTCCTGTGTAATGTCCCAGATGAAGGACAATGTCGTCACGTAGCTCTGGGGTGGCCTTGGGGCTCGCTTCCCAGCCCAGCTGCAGCACCTCTCTGCCGGCGCAAAGAAATTCCTTCCCGGCACCGCATCTCCGTGCAGCGCGGAGCGGCTCGCTCGCCCTGCTCAGCCAGGAGGACTTCTTCGAGAGCTTCAATGGGTACGTGGCCGCTGGGGCATGCGCGGGGGCTGAGCCCTGGTCTTGCCTTGTGTTTCTCCCCCAGGGAATGTGTCCCTTGTCTGGGATGGGTTAAGATTTGTGGTCTAGCACCGGTGCTCCCAGCACCAGGAGGTTTTTAGGGTGCAGGCTGGCGTTGTTCCCCTGCAGGCAGGGCAAAGCTGGTGGCCCCGGGGTCTCCCCGGTGTCTCTGCCATCCGCACCATTGTGGCTGGGACCGGGCAGCGCTGCGCATCCCGAAGGCCACCAGCTCACGCCTGTGTCCCTGCTGCTCTGCCAGGAGACTCTACGACATGAGCGACGTTTTGAGGGCTGATCTGTTGGACTGCAACTACTCCATCCCTGACCCGCAGCTGGTCCGGAGGATCGTGTCCCAGGTGGAGTTCTACCTCTCCGACGAGAACCTGGCCAAGGATGCTTTCCTCCTGAAACACGTCCAGAAGAACAAGATGGGCTTCGTGAGCATCAAACTGCTGACGTCCTTCAAGAAGGTGGGCGGCCCCAGCACTGACTAGCCGGGGTGGGAAGTGGCCTTCACGTGGAGGATGTCTGGGTGTGCTCTGGCTGTCTCCGGTGGGGTGTACGGGGAGGTCCGGGCTCTGCTCGGGCTGTCTGTGTCCTGGTGAAGTACTGGTGGTGCAGAGCTGGGCTCTGCTCTCTGCCTTGGATGAGCTGCAGCAGCCCTGCAACCAGGGAGGGGGGGCTGGGGAAGCGGTGACAGTCCTCAAACCACCCCCAGGGTGCCCATGGTTTCCCTGGGCTGCTTTGGGAGAGATCATCCCTTAACCAAAAAACTCCAGGGAAGTGCTGGTGGTGTGACGTCCGGCAAAGCTGTAGCTTGTTGCCGTGGTCCAGGGGGCACTGGGGACCTTCTGCAAACCCTGAAGATGCTCACATGAAAGGGGGGGGAGATCCTGCCTTGCCATGACTTCAGGTTGACGGGTCGCACCTTGCCTGGGCAACAGGTTTAGGGTGGTCCCTGCCTGGGGAGGCTCATGGGGACACAGTGACACCCCCCCTCCTCTCCCGCAGGTGAAATACCTGACGCGCGACTGGCGGCTCACGCTCTACGCCCTGCAGTTCTCGGAGCTGCTGGAGGTGAACGAGGAGGGCACCAAAGTGAGGCGGCGCGTCCCCGTCCCCGAATCCCTGCTGAGCATCCCCCCCAGCAAACTGCTCCTGGCCTGGGAGCTGCTGCCCCAGGGGCGGGATGTGCTGCCGCCGCTCCAGAAGAATTTCCTCGAGACCATCACGAGGCTGTTCAGCCCCTTCGGCGCCATCGCCTCCATCCGCATCCTGCGTCCGGGCCGCAAGCTGCCCTCGGATGTGCGGAAATACACGTCGCGCTTCCCCGAGCTGCTGAGCAAGTGCTGCGCGCTGGTGGAGTACGAGAGCCTGGAGAGCGCCCGCAGGGCCTTTGAGGACCTCGGCCACCAAAGCCGCCCCGGTGGCGAGAGCATCAGGGTGGTCCGGCTCTGCGGGAAGGGCTCCAAGAAGAAACCTGGGGTGGAGAAGGAGGTGGCGGAGGAGCTGGTGGACCAGCTGGGTTGGAAGGCGGCAGCAGCAACCTTCCCCTACGGCGTCGGGGACTCCCTGTTCTGCAGCTCCCCGGAGCCAGAGGGTGCCCTGGCCTTGCCGTCCCTCCTCCTGAACAAGGACCCCTCGACACCCGCCTGGCCCAGCGGCGACTTCAAGCCCAGCGACTTTGACAACGCCTTCACCGGATCGCTCCTCGCCAGCAAAGTCTTCCCTCCGCTTGGGACAGGCTTGGGCTCCGGCAGCTGCTACGGTCTCTGCTCCAGCACCGAGAGCCCCTGCGGCAGCGGCTGGGGGAGCGGGGGGGGTGCCTGGGAGCCCTGGTGCAGCAGCCCCCCTCTGGATGCCAAACCTCCTCCCGGCAATCCCCTGGCAGCCAAGCGGGTGCCTGAGCATCTCGGCCTGCGGGACGGGGTGCTTCGCCTGCCCCATGGCCCCGATGGCACCAAGGGCTTCTGCAGCAGCTTCGGGAGAGGAGAGCTCGTCCTCCGGCCCTGAGGCTCATTTACGTTTGGGTTTGGGGATTTTTTCCTTTTCTTCTCTTTTCCTCTCTTCTCTCTGCGTGGCCCCCGAGAGCTGCGGGCGGTGGCGGTGCAGCTGCTCCAGGGGACGGGAGTTTTGGGTCCAGGACGATGCTCGGGGCGGGTCGGCATGCCAGGCGAGACGCTGAGCAGCAGCAGCGGTGCCGGGAGCTGCGCCGTGCCGTGCCGACGCGACGGGGCTGAGCCTGCCCGGGGTCCGGAGCGGCTCCCAGCACCCCAGCGGCGTCCCTGGGACTGCCCTGAGGAAGGGGCTCAGCCCCCCGACCCCCGGTGCTGGGGGTGCCCCGATGGGGCCCTCCCCCCCCCAGCCCACCCCTTCTGCGAGCCAGACCCGGAGAGGGGCGGCCGCTTCCCGAAGGCGCCGTTGGCTGCGTTGGCCCCAGGTTGTGGAGCTCGGATGGGAAATGGGCAATAAAGAGAGATGAAGTTTCCAGGCACTTTCTGGCCAGTGCAGTGACTGATTTTTATTTTTTTAATTATTATTTTCTTTTCTCTTCCCCCTTGCAGGTCTCACGGTTGCCCAAGGTGCAGCCAGAGAAGGGAGGAGGGTCCCTGCCTGCCCTGCAGCTCCCTCCTTGCCCGTTCTTGGGGTGATTTGGGGTTATTTTGCTGCGGCGGTGAAGCAAAGCCAAGCTCTGGAGCCGAGCACGGTGGGACCCGAGGACGGGCGGGATCGTCTCGAGGCTTTGGGGGGCTTGTCACCGTGCCCTGTCCCCGCTGGAGGGGACGCCGGCCGTGTTTCAGACAAAGGCCTTGCAGCCCTTGTTGTCGTGTCTGTCCGTCCGTCCCCGGCCCCCAAGCTCTGTCCTTGTTGCGGGGGTTCCGTGCTGCTTTCTGCGTGGGGCCGTGTCCGTGAGTCCTGCAGGGATCCCTCTGTCCTGGCTGCCCTGCCAAAGGGCGGCTTCCCCTGGGGAAGGGGACAGGGGATTCCCCCCTCCCCGCCACTGCCAGCCCCCCGGCGGTGACTCGGCCCTGGGGGCGGCTCGGTGCCCTTCGGGGCTCGCCGGCTCTGATCCGGGGCTCGGCCGGGCTTTG
>VFFE01007137.1:145405-158565 GCA_008921705.1 Burhinus oedicnemus | reverse complement strand
CTTCCTCCAGGAGCGCCAGCCGGAGCCGCCGCCATCCGCCATGTGAGGCCCGGGGGTGGGAGCGGCGGGGGCGCGCGGGCCGGCCGGAGGACGCCGTCCCGGCAGGCCGCGCTCGGCGGGGGGAGGCGGAGCGGGGCGCGGGCTGCCGTCGGTCCGCGTGGTGACCTTGGCCGGCCCCGCCGCCGCGGCCCGGGGGAACCCGGTAGGGTCGGGGCCTTGCCCCGGTTGGCGCCCCGGCTCGGCCCGGCCGGGTTAGGCCGTTTCTGCCCCGGTTTAAAGCGCACGGGGGCTGCGATCCCCGTTCCCGCCGGGGCGGTGGGTTCCGGCGTGGGAAATGAATGGGGCCGGGGCGGAGCGGCCCCGCCGGAGCCCGTCCCTCGGCGGGCAGCGCCGAGCGTGCGGCGGGGGCCGGGGGCGCTCGGAACGGGGGTGTTGAGCGTTACCGGGTGGTTTGAACGGTAACTGGCGTCCGCCAAACGGTAGCGGCTAAAAGTGCGAAAAATTCCCGGTAAGTAAGAGGTTCCGCTGCCCGTGACGGGCGGGTGACGTGCTCATCCCTTGATGAGCTTTCGCATCTCCACGCACAAAACGAGAAGGCGCCTCCGGGAAGCCCGGGAGCCCCGTCGGAAATCCGCCCGGGCGCTGCGGGGAGCCGGCAGCGTCCAACCGGACCGCCCCGGCGCTGACCCTGCCCGCGGCCCCGCCGGAGGTGACCCCCCCCGTGGGACGGGGAGCCGGGCCGAGCCGCTGGATCTCCCCTCCGAGCGTGGCCTCCCGCGTACCCAGAGCAAAAACCTCGAAGTGCCTCGACGCTGCAGGCGTGCTCCTGCCGTGCTGGGCAGCCCTAATTAGCTGGCTTCATTGTAATTCAATAGAGGCTGCCTCGGTGACCCAAAACCGGCGTATGCTGTTGGTAACAGAGCGCCGGTCGACACGAGTGTTCTCTAGCCGTGCAAATGGAAGAGGAGCTGAACTTCGCAGGGTGTGCAGCATGACGCTTTTAAGAGCGCAATCTGGCTGTTAAGGAAGAGGCGTGCTGCCCCTGCAGCCGATGGTAGCACTACCCGCTGACGGTCTGGATTTCCACAGGTTTGGCTTAAATGACTGAAGGTAGTAGCACTTTTGTGAGGCTTTTGTTAGTCAGAAAGGTTGATCTGCCCCAGATACCGAGGGAAGCGTTACCGCTCGGTGAAACGGCCAGTGTGACTAGTTGCTTTTTGCCCCCTTGTCCCCAGTGAGGCATTTCCGTCAGCACGGCTGTTCTGAAACTCTGATTTGTGGGGCTGCCTCATCTTAACGTGACTGAAAGTGAGAAGGATGTAATAAAGTTGGAACTTTTTTCGTTTAATGTCTGTAGAATACATCATCTTGAAACTACAGTGCTACTACATCCTACTTAGAATTGTCTATAGTCTGAAACTAGTTTTTTTTAATTTGAAAAAAAAAAAAGCATTTCCAGGGCGCATAAATGAAAGCAAAAGTAATGATGTAAAACAGGTTTCTTACCGCTGTCTGGGAGTGAAAATCTTGTTCAGCAGATGACTTTTGGAGTGTCCTCAAACTGTAGGAATTGTCAGGATGCTTTCCAGAAGGTGCAGCCTAGAGAGTGGACGAGGAAGCATGAGGACAGGTTTGGAAACTCTTGGGATTGCACCAAGCCACCAACAGTAAAACTTGAGACTCAGCTCATGAGTACAGCGTGTAAGAAACTGCTCCTGTGCCTGTGGTGAAGCTGGAGATGGGGACATCCGCACCAGAACTGCGGCTCTTGCAGAGCCCCCATGGGTCAGACGGAGCAGTGAGGTCTCTTGGGTGAAGCTGAGCCTGCACGTCGCCCATCAGCGGGGAAACGGCTGCTGTGAAGCTTCTAGAACCTGTTCTACAATACTGTTGTCAGGACCATCTCCTGAATGTGGTGACTAGAGGAGACAGTCAGATGCAGATGTGCGGTGGCTGTGGCTGTTTAGGAAGTCACCAAAACGCATGGGTGACAGCAAGTGTAGATTTGACAGAAAAAATCCTTGCTGAAGGTGCAACTCGGGTGACTCGTTCCCTGGGCTGTATGCTGCTCGAAGTCTGCTATGGTTTGTTGCTATAGCATGTTTAAACTGTTTCAAAGAAATCTAAATCCCGTTAGGCTCTGGGGATGATGCATAACCAAAGCACATACCTGGGTTGAGACTGTTGCCATAAGGCTGAGGTCCCTTGGGATTAGTTTGGTTGAGCAAGAAGGAGGAAATGTTAGGCTCTCCGTGTAACAAGTGACTATGCTTAGAAGTCCTGGCAGTGTTTCTCGGTGCCTGTAGGAAAACAGGAAGATTTCCTGAGTGTAGGGGAGCCGTCTCTCTGAAGTGCTCAGAGCACGTGCGCGCTTCACCGTTGGCTTTGGTGTGTGCAGTTGCCTCCTCGGAATCTTGGTGTAGGCAGGCAACGCAAATTAGCTGCGACTTCCGTCTCATCCGTAACTTTGTTTAGCAGTTCCAGCATATCCTGCGTTACTGGTTTGAATGGTAAGTCCCGAGTACAGCACTTCACAGACAGCCAGAGGAAGGTTTCCATCCTCCTTTTGGGAGGAGGAGAGATTTGAAAAACAGATAAAAAGAATGAGAGGCAGCTCCGGCATAGCTTTAATTACAGTAGGCATGTTCAGTGTGGTAAGTACTAAATATCTGGGGAGGCAGCATACGTTTAGTGTTAGAAACATGAATGAAACATTTCTAGTAAGTTTTCTTTGGTCTCTCTCATGTTTCTCTGTAGCTCGCATGCATCCGAGTTTCCTTCGGCTCTTGGGCAGTTCAGGGTGTTTGGAAGTGCTGTGAAAAGGCTATTGGTGCCTCCAAACCCCTGATCTTGGCAAAGATACTGAGGTCATGGCCAAACCAAAGCTACAAGACTAAGGAATGCATGCAGCTCCCTGGGAAGGCCGGAGATATCTCCATTGACATTGAAAATGTTTGCGAAGTGTTAATGCCATTCAGCAGGAGCCCCTGCATCATCGTGAACAGGGACACTGAGATTTCTGTTCTGATAACAGTGCGTTTGAGTGATTTACCAAGTCCCACGCGGTGGATTTTTGTCTTCCAGCGGCATGAGAAATGGCTGCTGCGCAGTGCCCAAACACAGAGGGAACAGAGCAGGTCGTTTCTCATCCTATTTCTTTTTTTTTCCCCCCCCTCTGACAGTCTTTCATTCCTATTAGAAGAAGAAACTTGTGTCCAATAAGGAATTAAAAATACCATAGTAAGAAAATTGCTGCTCTGCTATTGTACTTTACCTGAAGAATTAGGTGCCTTAGCATTTGCTAAGAATGCTGCTAAAAGGGAAAGTGTTGGGTTTTCACCCGGTGGGACAGTGTCTTGCTTGAAACTAAAGGTTGCATTCAGAAACCACTTGGTTTTTTATGCTCTCAGAAGTTAAATGCTCTGTTGCTGACCTCTGATCAGATGTTTTCTGCACTTACAATGGGGGCTCACGCTGGAAGAGGAGCCGTGGCTGCTTCTGCCGCTGTGTCGGCCTTTCCTTGAGCTGGCACCAGTGTTTGCACAGCTACGTTGCAAAGCACTCGTAGCACTGACAGCGCTCAAAGCCGGCAGATCTGGGTCTCAACCAGGCCCGGGCTGGGTCCTGATTCAGCTCATCCCACAGGAGAGGAACAAGCTGTGGAGCGAGGGAGCGGGGTTTGTTTGGGAAGTGGTGCAGCGCTCAATAAGTAACTTTACTAAACGTGTCGCGGTTTGATATCAAGAATCGAATCAGTTGATGGTCAGGTGAGTCAAAATCTATTCTGAAAGTTTAGCAATGGTCACCTTAATAAATGTTCTGAAAAGTTAATTACTCTTTTGTCAGGTTATTGTGCTGTCATGCTTTTTGTGCAATGCTGAGAACAAACGTCCACTCCTCGATGCGTGAAGTGGAAGCCACTCTGTCCTGTACAGATAGGAACGTTGGCTTTCTTTGTGTCCTCCTGTGCTTTAGCTTCCTGTAGTCAGTGTAGTTGCAATAAATATCAGGGTAAGTGACCATTCAGCTCAGAATACTTAACTTCAGTCTGACTCGCAGGTAGGTCTTTGAGGTCTTCTCTGCAGGGGCATTAGCTATGAAATCCCAGCTTTGCTCTTGCACCTCTGGAAGGCAGGCGAAGTGTGAGAAGCGCCCGTGGTCTCCTGTGCCTTAGCAACAGCAGCTCGCGCTGGGTGGCTGTTTGCTTTCTCCTGGAATGCAGACGTGCAGTTGTGGGCTTGGCCTGAGTTGCCAGGAGAATAACTGAAAGTGCTGGGGAGTCCGCGGGCAGAAACGGGGTTGCTCTCGCCAGCCCATCGAGCATGGCCACACTTGAGCATTGCAGGTGAGTTCTCGCTGTGGAACTGCAAACACACAAGTTGGTCAAGAGTCCTGCCATGGTTTTTCGTGCCCTGGAGAGGCTGTTGCTTGTGGTGGTTGTGGAAAGCCGGAAGGATACCAAAGAGCGTGGGAGTTAGTCTGTGTACGTAGATGGTTGTAGCAAGAAGTCAGGACAGCGATTCTTCAGCTCTCACAGCTGTACTGAATTCAGCTGGGTCTTACTCATAGCAAATTTGTTGAACGGTCCATTTTCTAATAGTATCGATGTCCAAAAAAAGTTGGCTTTTTGGTGGTTGTGCTTTGGGCTTTTAACTCTTTGGGTGACAAAAAGCATAATTAAGTCTGCCTGTGTAGCTGTTGGAGGTGACAGAAATTTTGCCATCATTTGGAGTAGCTCATCTTGAAAAGTTTGTCGTAATTTTGATTTGCTGTAACTTTTTTTTAATTATCATAGATTTTTGATAGCTCCTTCAAGGAACATCAGCACGAGTGTTTTGGGGGTGTTAAGCATCGAATGCATTGTATCGCTTTATTTTTCACATCTTTTTTCAGCCTTAAGCATCTCTTAAAGGTTATTAATACTAAGCTAGTAATGCAGCTTTTAAGAACAGGAACAAGTCTTTTAGTTGAACTTGTCTAAATGCAATAAAAAAATCAAACTGCTCAAGCCGTGTATCAGGAGAAACATAAGGAAAGCCAATGTTAAGTTTACTGGCAGCATGGAAGGGTGAGTTTTAAAATTTTTTCAATATTGATGAAAGATACAAAACCTGATTTGAAGTTTTCTTAAATGGTCTGTTCACAGGCAGCCTGCTTCTGCGAAGTGGTACGACCGAAGGGACTATGTCTTTGTTGAATTTTGCGTTGAAGACAGTAAAGATGTTAATGTAAATTTTGAAAAATCCAAGCTTACGTTCAGGTAAGTACCTTGGGCCTTCGCAAAGCTGAAAGACGTGGGGCGGGGTGAGGGGGGGTACTGATTAGATGATGTTTTTCTTAAAGTAGCAAGTTCTGTTAATGAAGCATGCTTTTTTCTTTAAGACACTTCCTGCTAAACATAAGCATTTTTTTCTCTTAACAGTTGTCTTGGAGGAAGTGATAACTTTAAACATTTAAACGAAATTGACCTTTTTAATAATATTGATCCAAATGTAAGTATCCTCTTGATTTTCCTCTTACTGTGTTCTTGGTGCCGTATCCTGAAAAATACTGTCCGTTCTTCAGGCTGCTTCCAGTATTGTGGGCAAATTGTTCCTTAGACTGTGAGAGCGTGCTTAAACTCAGATCTATGAAAGCATCTCTGGGTGGTATTTTTCAGGACAAAGAATAAGTTGATAGCTTAAGACAAATGAGTCTAATATAAGCAGTTCCTGGTAAAGCTTGTGATGATTATACTAAAAGATATTTGCTCTTTTTCAGGAATCAAAGCATAAAAGAACAGACAGATCTATCTTGTGTTGTTTACGAAAAGGAGAATCTGGTCAAGCATGGCCAAGGTTAACAAAAGAGAGGGCAAAGGTGGGTTTGGGCTCCTTGGTGGCCAGGGCAGTAGTACCTGTTGCCTCCCCTGGTTTTTAATCTTGTTTAATATTTGGGTCATGTTTAAATTACGTAGCACTTAATGGGTCACTTACTGTGCTTCTGTTCAGAATGGGAGTTCTTATTAACCTTCCTTTTCTAACAGTAACAGCTTGTTACTTGCTTGTCCTTAAATAACTTCTTGTGTTGATGTGCAGCTCAACTGGCTCAGTGTGGACTTCAACAACTGGAAAGACTGGGAAGATGATTCAGACGAAGACATGTCCAATTTTGATCGCTTTTCTGAGGTATGGGAAGATGAATTCCTGGAGGTTTGGGCTTCCTTCTGGGCCCTGTGTAGGCAAGCAGGGGCTGAGAGCTGTAGGAAGGTTTGTCTTCCTCGGCGTTCCTCCTCCTGGCTGCCGGTCTTGGCTCAGGCTCTGCTGGTTTGCTGAGGCAGAGCCGTTGCCAGCTCTAACCCGTGCGGTGGGCTGTCGGCACGGCAGTGAGATGAGCAGTTTGTGCTATCAGATACTAAATGAACACTTGCCCTGTTGTAGATGGTGACACTAACTCGGTGTGCCGGTTGGTTTGCAAGGCAATTAATTTAAATTTTTTATCATGCTGACCTTGTAATTTCTGCCTAGGTGCAGCTGATTTGTCAAAACAACTGGTGGCTGTTGGTTCTAACAGTTTTAAGCTATTTTTAGATTTTTACAGTGCTCCCTTAGTTCATGTAGAGAGTGCAGTTGGCTTCACCCTGTAACATGGCTA
This sequence comes from Burhinus oedicnemus, assembly GCA_008921705.1. Taxonomy (NCBI): domain Eukaryota; kingdom Metazoa; phylum Chordata; class Aves; order Charadriiformes; family Burhinidae; genus Burhinus; species Burhinus oedicnemus. The sequence goes on along the minus strand of VFFE01007137.1, from coordinate 151,932 downwards.
TTCTCTCTCTGGAACAGATGATGAACAACATGGGCGGAGATGACGACGTAGACTTGCCAGAAGTAGATGGGGCAGATGATGTAAGTACTTTGTTTGCAGTAAATACGTGCAGGGCTGGCGCAGTGCCCTGCACATTCATTGCTGCTTGCTGAAGTCAGATTTGCATTTCCTCTTCAGCGCTGTTAAAGCTTAAATAGCACCAAACTTTGTCTGGACAAATGATGTCACCTGACAAAGTCACCTTCCTCCCCTCCAGCAGTGGTGCTGAGGACGGTGGTGTCCATGCTTGCGGTACCCAGGCAGCTCAGTGTTCCCTATCTCCGCAGTGACCGCTGGTTACTGCGGGTCTGTAGGCTCTGACTGGTGAGGCCAAACTAAGCCCGTCCTGTGGAACCTGGAGTTCCTCGACATTTGGGGTCTGGTGGGAGAGCACGCTTGCCACTAGACTTTGGAAATGGCAGCTCATTTGGTGGGTTGATGGTGGAGTGCCTTCAAGTGCAGTCTGCTCCAGTTAATGTTTCTCCTTCTTTCCAGGACTCACCAGACAGTGATGATGAAAGTAAGTCGGCGTTCTCGTTTGTTTCTGCACACCATGCAGCAGGACGAGTGCTTGCTGAATGCTCGTAGTTGAGCGAGAGCCTCGAGCAGAGCCAGCAGATGTTCCGTCCTGTCAGTCTCGCTAAATCCTGGCTGGGAGCTAATGCCGGTGCCTTGCCCGAGCTGTGTGAGACTATATAATCTAGTGAAAGCCTTTCCACACAAGCATGAAATACCAGTTTGACCTTCCCAGCCAGCTGTAGTCCTGGAGAGGCTTTGGCTTTAAGAGCAGCAGGCACGTGCACGGGGCATCAGTGTCTGTGGTGCTGGCCCTACTCGAGTAACCGCTGTGCTCCAGAGCGAGAACAGGGGTGAGGTCAGACCTGAAACTGCCCCGTACCCTTTTTGGTCAAGGGCTGGGTCTTGCTCCTGTCACTTGTGACATAGTGGGGCTCCTGGTAGCTGTTTTAAAAAACAAAGCGACAAAAAAACCCACCTGCTAATGTTCTTCTCTTTCTCTCTAGAAATGCCAGATCTGGAGTAAGGAAAACTGTCGTCTTCAGGGTTTGGGGAAAGAACTTCATCACAACATTTCATAATTGAGATAAGAATTCCTGAGTTGATAGCCCTAAAGGGAGATCCTGCATCCTTTAACCCATTTTCAGTCCATTTTAAATGGCTTCACTGATGGTAGGTGTGTACCATTGCACGGGGCGGTCTTAAGCCACGAGAGGCAATAACGTTATGCATGAACCGTTTTCCAGACTTCCAAAAAAAAAAAAAACCAATTGAGGTGTAGGCAATCGATAGAGAACAGTCGCAATAAAGTTTACAGAGCCTCCTTGCCTCGTAGCGGATGTAATTACAATGGGAGAATCCTGAATTTACACCAAGTGGTAAACAAGCATTTTTCCCCTCTGCTGCCTAAAATTGTACATTTGTACCGGGAACAAAACTGGCTGGAACAAGGCTGTTGTCATTGGCTCACAAAATTCAGCAGTCGCTGCGCAGTACCTCTGTGGTGTCTTCAGGTCTGTTCCACTAAAGTTTGTATTGAAAAGGAAACAAATTTCTCCTCATTTGGTGTTAAATTGACCCGGCGCGGGTGGCTGGAGCCTGTCCCCCTGTTTGACCCTCAAGCTTTACATCTCCTCGTCCGGGGTGCGAGTGGCTGTACATTGTTGCTTGTCAATCTGTACGTTTAGACCAAATCGTATTTGCACTGTGGGTGTGGCAGCGAGTGACCGACCGGCCGGCGGGTGGCTTCGAACCGGGCTGAAAAACCTCAATTTTATGTTCAGAGCAGCGGGGATTTTTTTAATGTCTACATTCTTTCTAATAAACTGTTGAAGACTCCCTGGTTCTCCTTCTGCCTAGGCCCCGTCCCTTCAGCCACGTGCAGCGAGGGCTTCTCTTCCCGTGGGGGACGGCCCCGGGGCCGGTAACACCGGGGGTGGGGGGGGAAACGACACCGGCCCGGCTCGGTGCTGCGCGGCGGGAGGGCCTCGGGGCGGTGCTGTGGCCGCAGCAGCCGCCCGCGCTGTCCGCACCGAGGCGGGGGCGGGGAGCGGGCTCCGGCGGGCGGCGAGGCCTAGGCCGCGGTCACGGCGCCCGCCCCAAGGACAAGCGCGGCACACGTGCGCCGCCGCTTCCGGTGTCCTTCAGGCGGGGCCCGCCCTTTCCCACCAATCCGGCCCTGTCCATTTGTGGTATTTATTGACGGAAAGAGCTGCGGCCCAATCGCCAGGAGGCGGAAAGCGAGCGCCAAGGCAGGCCTGGCCAATGGGAGAGCGAATGCGGACGGTGTGGCTCAGCGCGGCGCTCAATGGGGACGCGCGGAGGTGAGTGACGTGTACTGCGGACCCGCCCCGCGGGGGCCGTGTGGGGCGGGCGGGGCGCTGGGCTCAGTCGGCGCCGCCATGTTGGGGCTCGCGGGTCGCTGCTCGGCCGCCGCCGCCGCCGCCGCCCGGCCGCTGCTGCACCGCCGGGCCGGGCCGGCCCGCGACCTCCTACCGCTGCTCCTCAGCCGCGGGGCCGGCCCGGCCGCCGCCGCCGGGGCGCGTGAGTGTGGGGCGGCCGCGGGGTCACCTTGGGGCCTGCGCGGGTGGGGGGTGCGGGGGCCGTTATCGGGGCCCCGTTATCGGGGTGAGGTGGGTCGGGCTGTGAGGGGGCTGCAGGGGGTGCCGGGGGTCCCGGGTGCAGTGAGGGGGTGCAGGGGGTCCTGGGCAGATCGAGGGCTGCAGGGGGGTCCCGGGTGCTCTGAGGTGGGGCCCGGGGCCCTGGGCACATTCTAGGGGAGCCAAGGGGTGCAGGGGACCCCCGGCTCCGCACCCCCGAGGCACGTGGGAGCCCGGAGCTGCCCTTTCCGCGTCCGACCTTGACTCGTCCCTCTTCTCCCCCAGGACGGGACTATGCAGCCCAGCCGGCCCCCGCCGCCAAGGCCGGCTCGACCACCGGCCGCATCGTGGCCGTCATCGGTGCGGTGGTGGACGTGCAGTTCGACGAGGGGCTGCCCCCCATCCTCAACGCCCTTGAGGTGCAGGGCAGGGAGACCCGGCTGGTGCTGGAGGTGGCCCAGCACCTGGGTGAGCATCTGCCGCAGAAGGGCTGCAGAGGGTGGGAGGGGTCCTCCTGTGATGATGTGTCTGGATGACTTTCGTTCTCCTGAGCTTGCTGAAGCCACGGATTTCAATCTGAGGAGGAGAAGGAAAATGGCTGCCGGAGGGCTTTGGCCTGCAGGGCTGCAGTTTGAGCGTGGCCTGGGCTTGGTTTTTCTCTGTGATACTTTGTCCCTGGGTCCTGTTGCTGTTCTTGATCCTCCTCCCAGTATACTGTTGCCTTGGCAGGGCCTGGGGAAGCCACCAGCAGCTGTCCGCAGGGTCAGCTCGAGGGCACTGCTGTGACACTGTCCTTGGGCCTTGGCAGGGGAGAACACTGTGCGCACAATTGCCATGGACGGGACAGAAGGCCTGGTGAGAGGACAGAAGGTTCTGGACTCTGGCGCGCCCATCCGCATCCCTGTCGGCCCCGAGACCCTGGGCAGGATCATGAATGTCATTGGGGAGCCGATCGACGAGAGAGGCCCCATCACGACGCAACAGTGAGTGATGCTCCAGGCTGGGAGATGAGCATTGTGTGGGGTTTGGAGGTGGGGACGCAGATTATGGAGTAGCAGACACATGTGTGATCAGGGATGTGGCATGTCCCTGCTGCACTGGTGTTCTCCTGAGTCGCGAGCAGGGACCGCACTCGCACGGTCTCCTGCCAGCACCAGCCTTGGTTTGGTTGCTCAGCTCCGCTCTACCTCTTGCTGCAGGTTTGCTGCTATCCACGCCGAAGCCCCCGAGTTCGTGGAGATGAGTGTTGAACAGGAGATCCTGGTGACGGGGATCAAGGTGGTGGACCTGCTGGCTCCCTATGCCAAGGGCGGCAAGATTGGTACGTTGCCCCCAGAGGAAGGGGGGGGATCTGGGGAGGGGAGCACCCTGCTAGCCCCGCTGAGGCTCAGGACCAGTCCCTCTACAGTAGTTTCCTTCGCTGATGAGTGACCATTTGACTTTCGTTCTTCTGAGCTTGCTGAAGCAACGTTTATTGATCTGAGGAGGAAAGGGGTGAAGGGAGACACCAGGGGCAGCCGGATCAGCTTGGAGTTGAGCGGGATTCCTGTTCCCTCCCAGGTTTGTTTGGAGGTGCTGGCGTTGGCAAGACGGTGCTGATCATGGAGCTGATCAACAACGTGGCAAAAGCTCATGGCGGTTACTCGGTGTTCGCTGGCGTGGGGGAACGAACCCGTGAGGGCAATGACTTGTACCATGAGATGATTGAGTCTGGGGTCATAAACCTGAAAGACGCCACTTCCAAGGTGTGCTGGATCTCCTGGGGGGGTTGGTGGGGGTGTGGGCGGCAGAGCGGTGCCGTGCTGACACCTGGGTCCTGCCCGCAGGTCGCCCTGGTCTACGGGCAGATGAACGAGCCCCCAGGCGCCCGTGCCAGAGTGGCTCTGACAGGATTGACGGTGGCCGAATACTTCAGGGACCAGGAGGGTCAGGACGTGCTGCTCTTCATCGACAACATCTTCCGCTTCACCCAGGCTGGCTCAGAGGTCTGTGCTCAGCGCGGCACGCCAGCTCCTGGGGCTGAGCGTGGTGGTGGCTTGTGCAGTGTCTCACGGGCTCTGTTCCCTCCCAGGTGTCGGCCCTGCTGGGCAGAATCCCCTCTGCCGTGGGCTACCAACCCACGCTGGCCACTGACATGGGCACCATGCAGGAGAGGATCACCACCACACGCAAGGGTTCCATCACTTCGGTGCAGGTGAGGGCAGGGCCGGCCGTGCTGCGCAGGGGAAGCCACGGTGCCCACCTCGGGCCCACTGTCCCCTCCCGCCTCCCCAGGCCATCTATGTGCCGGCCGACGACTTGACCGACCCAGCCCCCGCCACCACCTTCGCCCACTTGGACGCCACCACGGTGCTGTCCCGTGCCATCGCCGAGCTGGGCATCTACCCGGCTGTGGACCCGCTGGACTCCACCTCCCGCATCATGGACCCCAACATTGTGGGCCCCGAGCACTACGACGTGGCCCGGGGCGTGCAGAAGATCCTGCAGGTGAGGGGGCCGGGGCAGCCCCCCGCGGGGGTGCTGGGGGGGGACGGGCACAAAGCCCGGCACTGGCCGCTCGCTCTGCCGTCTCCCCCCAGGACTACAAGTCCCTGCAGGACATCATCGCCATCCTGGGCATGGATGAGCTCTCAGAAGAAGACAAGCTGACGGTGGCCCGGGCTCGCAAGATCCAGCGCTTCTTATCCCAGCCCTTCCAGGTGGCCGAGGTCTTCACTGGCCACATGGGCAAGCTGGTGCCGCTGAAGGAGACCATCAAGGGCTTCAAGCAGATCCTGGCAGGTGAGACAGCCCCCAGGGGGGGCCCTGAGCTGGGCTGGTCGCCCCGCTCCCCCCGCTGACACAGCGTCTCCCCCCAGGTGAATACGACCACCTCCCGGAGCAGGCCTTCTACATGGTGGGGCCCATCGAGGAGGCGGTGGCCAAGGCGGAGAAGCTGGCCGAAGAGCACGCGTGAGGAGGGTCACCGCTCTCCCCTGCACCCCCCCTCCGGCTCTGCCTGGGGCCGGAACCCCAGTATTTAACATTTCCAATAAAACATCGGTGAAAACAACCTGGGTGGCCCCTGTGTGCTGCGGCCTCCGGTGCTGAGGGGTCAGGGGCCCGGTGAGCCCCCAGCCCACGGGCTGGCGAGGCTGGGCTGGCCTGGGGGGGGGCTCTCCTCTGCTGTGGGACGGCTGGGGGGGACAGGGACAGGCCTGCCACCAGCAGCCCAGGGACCCTCGGCCCTGGGAGGTCCCTGGGAGTTGGAAGAGACCCCCCGGCCTGTGGGGGGTGGTGGCAGTTGCTGGTCCCGTTGTCTGTCCTGGCCCCGTCTCTGTGTCGTCCCCCCCCTCCATTCCAGCTCCACCATTTCGCAGCACAAAGAGCCGCCCCGGCCCCGCCAGCTGCGGCTTTGTCCGCAGGGTCCCGGGGGGGCCGCGCCGGCCCAGCCCTTCCCGGGGGCACCGAGACCCCCCCCGCCCGGGGGGGCCGGGCCGAGCCCCTCCACCAGCGGCTACCCGACGGGGGGACAGAAGATCCCGGGGATCCCGCAAGGGCGGCAGCCGGGGGGACCGTGGGGTGGCCCCTGTGCGGGGGTGACCCCAGCCCCTCTTCCCTCCCCGGCCGCGAAGGGCCGCGGTGCCTTTAAATGGCGGCGCGTCCCGCGCGGCGGAGGGCGCGGCGGCCGCTGACATCACGCGGGGCCGGGAGCACCTGCGCCGCCGCCCGGCTCCGGCTCCGCCACCGGCACCGCACCGGGCGGGCACCGGGGCTGGCGTCGGGCCGGCACCGCCGCCCCCAGGTAGGCACCGCGAGGGACAGGCCCTGGAGACAGGTCACACCCCCCTCCCCCCCCAACCGGGCCGCACCGGGACCCCCGCGGGGCTGGGC
>VFFE01007137.1:132677-145351 GCA_008921705.1 Burhinus oedicnemus | reverse complement strand
GGCTAAACGTCACCAACGGTCCCCTGACCCGCAGCTCTGGGTCCCCCCCCGGCTCCGGGGGACGGTCCCCGCTTGCGGGTGCCCCGTGTCCCCAGCCGGGCACCCGCGGCTGTCGGCAGCGTGGGGAGCCCGGGCCGGGTGCCGGTGGGTGCTGCCGCTGCCAGGCTTGGGCTTTAACGCCGGGGCGAGCGGGTGCTGCCACGTCGGCTCTGCCCGCTCCGGTGGGAGCCGGGATCAGCCCCGGGGGGAGCAGTCCCCGCGCACCCCCATGAGACCCCGGCGGTGCCACCAGGCCCAAGGCTTCTGTTCGGTTGCTGGCGCATCCTCAGGCCCAGCCGTGTCCCTGGCCCTCGCCCTCCTCACCTCGCCCGCTCGCCGCCGGCTCCGGTTACGTGCCGTGGCCCAGTTTGCAGCTCCGCACTCGGTCACGTGCTGCCTGGCGGGGGGAGCAGGGCCGCAGCGGGCAGGAGCCCCAGCCCCGGGCAGGAGGCGATGGCCTCTGCCCGCACCGCGCCCAGCGCTGGCCAGGCTCCCGGTGATGGCGAGGGCGGCTCCGGCACCCACAGGGCTCAGGGTGTCCCCACACCGGGGCTGGGCCCTGTTTGTCCCCAGAGCAAGGGCAAGCCGGAGCGTGCGGCAGTGCCACGGCCACCGGTCCCCATCCTGGTGCAGCCGCTCCCTGCCGCCGGCGTGGCTGGTGCTGCCGCGGCTGGAGCCCAGCCCCACAGTCTGCCCTCTCCCAGCCCCTCTGCCCTCACCGTAGTTAATTCCCACTTTCTCGGCTTTTATTTTTCCCTTGCAGTCACGGCACTTCTCTCCCAGCCGTGCTCCCTGTGGCTGCCTCCGCTCCGGCCCCCTCCCTGCACCTGGCGTGTGCCCAGTCCATCCCAGTCTGCCCAGTCCATCCCAGCCTGCAGCGCTGACCTGCAGCCACCACCTGTCCGGTTCTGGCATGTCCCTTTGCCGCCTCCTCTGACCTCCAAAGCCGGCAGCGGCGTTGCCAGCCGACGCATCACACGCCGGCTGGGACCGGAAAGGTTTTTTCTTTTTTCAGCCATGGTTTCCCTGTGCTGGCTGGGGGTCCCGGCTGGGGTCGCGGCAGGGGCCGGGCTGCACCAGCCCCTGGCTCATGGGCTGCGGGGGGGGGAGGCTGCAGGGCCACCCTGGGATGTCCGGGAGCGATGTGCGTGTGGCAGCCGCGTCACCGCCCATACGGGTTTCTCTGGCGGATGAATCACCGGTGTCCCCAGCCGGCCGGGAGAGCGCTCGGCAGCCCTGGTCCCTCCGGCCCTGCCGGGGCACCGGCCGATGCGGGTGAGGGTGTGATGAAATCCCTGCCTGGGTTTCGACACGGGCTCTGCCATGAGCTGCTGCTGAAACGCCGCATCTGCCGAGTGTGTGACGGCATCGGCCCTTCCGGAGAGGTCAGCAGAGCCCGTGCCGCCTCAGCTGATGGCAGGTTGGGCGTGCTCGGCAGGACGGGGAGACACTGGCCACGGCAGCCCCGTGGGGTGTCCCTGTGGGTCCCCACCAGCACTGGGGTTCCAATCTCATCTGCTGGGCCTGTGGGGCCTTGGCTCCCCCACACCATCTGCTCCCCTTCGCCATGTGCCAGGGACCCCTCAGGTGGCTGCCGGCCGTGCCGGTGGCACAGGAGGGTCCTCTCCTGTGGCTAGCCCCCACCGGGAGCCCTCCTCCTGGTTCTTGGGTTTGGAGGGAGCGTTTGCTCCTCCTGGGCGGTGAAGGTCACCAGTGGCTCCTGCCCGTCCCCAGGCCGGGCCATGCCGAGCCAGCTCCGCCGGGCCATGCCGAGCCAGCTCCGGGGCTCCAGCTCCTGCTCGCTCCCGGCTGTGACGAGAAGCCAGCCCGGATCCTGCCTTGGGCAGCTGCCGCAGAAGCGTCCCTGGAGCTGCGCCTGGGGAGGACGGGGCTCACATCCCCTCCGGCTGGGGGGATTGCGGCTGCGGTGGGGGCACCGGCTGTCGCCACAGAGGCGTTTCTGTGCAGGGAGCGCAGTGTTCCCTAGGGAGCGCCGGGCTGTGCCGTGGCCCCACGGGGTCACAGAGCTGCTCTGGGAAACGTCCCCCGTGGCTCTGCCGGCTGGGAGCCTGACGGAGCTTCTGTGGTCTCGCCCTGTGCCGGGGCCCTGGGATGGCGGCGCCAGGGAGCCAAGCGCTTGAGTTCAATGCGGGAAGAAGCGCGGGCGGGCGGCAAGCGGGGTTTCTCGGTGACGGCCGTCCCTGGGGACACTGGAGCACGGTGACGAGCTGTGCTCATGCAGGTGGCGGCTCATCCTGCGGGGGCTGCCGGGCCTGGGCCAGCTCCTGGCAGAGGCAGCATCGTCTCTGCTGCGCTGGGGGGCCCGGTGAGGGGCGCCACGGTCCCGGTGGGCTTTTGCTGTCGCTCCTCGCTCTCCCAAGCGCCCCCCACGTTTCCATTGAGCTCCAGGTCAGGAGCTGACCCTGCCCTGGGCTGGGGACCCGGCACTTCCCTGGGCTCCCTGCCACAGGGAGCAGCCCCGGCATGGCCGCGGAGAGTCCCCATCCTCCCCGGTGGCGGGTGGCAGGGCCGGACGCTTGCCGCGTTGGCAGCCCCGGTCCCCACCAGCGGTTGACTCTGGTGCCTCTTCTCCCTTCTGCAGAAATGGAAACAAACAACCATTTTAACTTCACTGGCCTTTCCTCCGCACCCGCTGCCTCAGGACCGAAACCCACGCCTGCCTCAGGGGACAGCCCCTTCGCCCACGGCTCCCCGCTCAGCTTCCCCCCGCAAGGGAAAAGTAAGTGCCCCCGCGGGGCCGGCACAACCCAGCCCGGGATCGTGGTGGTGCAGCCGGCGGCAGCTCCCCGCACACGGGGCTGTGGCCGGGGGTCTGTCGCGTGCCCATTGTCGCCTTGGCCTAGAAAAGCAGCCATGCTGGAACGGGTTCTCTGCGTGGATTTGGCCGGTCAGCTGATCCAGCGCAGCCCTGCCAAGCGCTTGGCTAATCCCCGGCATCCTGCGGCTCTCGGCCCAATGCCGGCGAAGCCCCGCGGCAGGGCCGGTTTCGCCGAGCGGGGAGCTGTGCCAGGGGCTCTCGGGGGTGCGACTGCCCAGCTCCGTCCAGGTGCAGGCAGCAGTTGGGCTGGGGTGGGGGGGTCACCGGTGGGGTGGGGGGGCTCGATGGCTGCTGAGGTAGGTCGTCCGTCTGTCCTCAGACCCTCTCATCCACCGCTGGTGGGGCCTGGCCAGATCTGCGTGGGGGAGGGTGTCGAGAAATGCCCCCGCGGCACCACTGACCTGGTTGTCTCTCCTCTGGCTCCCTCGCAGGTCTGAACGGGGGCATGAATGTCAATGGCTTCTCTACTGTATCTCACCCCAGTACTTCAGGGACCTTCACCCCCAGCTCGCCGCCCGCCGGCACACCGCCCCTCCGCACTTACGACTGCCTCTGGGACTACGCGCCCTACCCGCCCGCTGGTGGCATCAAGGACGGCAGCCCTGCCACCCCTTCGCTCTCCGGCCTTGGACAGTTCCCACTCAACGGTGTCGCTGGGGGGTCCCGGCCGGCATCCCCGGGGCACGGCACTAACCTGCGGGGGGCCGGGCAGGAGTTCTGGGGCAACGGCACCCCCGGCCCCATGGGGCTGAACTTCGACTCACAGGAGCTGTACGACTCCTTCCACGACCAGAGCTTTGAGCTGATGCAGAACGGGCCGGCCGGCTTCTACACGGCCACCCAGCCCTCCCCCATGCTGGGCTCTGGCACCCAGCCGTTCTCGCTGCCGCCGGGCCCGCCGGAGGAGCCGGGCGCTGGCGAAGGAGATGCCGATGCCGCAGCCAAAGAGATCCCCCCCACCATCGCGGAGAACGGGGGCGGGCTGGTGGGCAGCATGGAGCTGGAGGAGGCACAGCCAGGTAGGAGCCCGGTGCAGGCAGGCAGAGCTCCGGGCTGGGGTGCCGCGGCCCCGCCAGGCTGGTGCTGGATCCCTGGCCGGGATGGTGGAGTTGGGCATTGCACACCCCTCCGACCCACCTGCCCCGTGTCCCAGCCGGGGGTTTGGCCTGTCGCAACTTGGAGTTGGTGTTGGGATCTCGTTAAACCAGGCTGGGCGCAGCCCGCGGTGTCACCGCCGGCAGAGCAGCGTTCCCTCGGGGCGGCTGGGTGCCGGGAGGAGGCCTGGCAGCCAACCGCCCCGGTGTGGGGAACAGCGGCAGCTCGTGGCAGGCGGTACCCTGGGGTGGGGTGGACAGGCCCCGGGCTCCGTCACCATCCCGTCCCCCTGTCACAGGGTCTGTTTTTGTTCGGTTGTTCCCTTTAGACTTGAAGATCTGCAGCTACAACGGCTCTGCCCCCGGCACGGTGTCGCTCGGGCAGGAGGGGCCTGTCCTGGCCCCCGGCACGGGCAGCGGCTGCCTGGGGGATGCGTCGCCCATCGCCCCTCGGCTGGAGGACGCCCACATCCTCAGCGAAGACCCGCTGGAGCCCTTTGAGTCCCTGGCCGGAGGTAGGGGGGCTGCTGCCCTGCTGGGCTGGGGGTTGAGGGGGGGGTTATCGGGGACCATGGCGGGCAAGACAGGCAGCTGCCTGCACACGGCTGCCGCCTGTGCCCGAGGAAGTGCTGCCAGGCCCCTCTCTGTCCCCTCCGGGCAGCGGGTGGTGACGATGGCGGTGGCGATGGCGCTGGCGATGGCGGTGGTGGGCCCGCAGCCCTGGGCAGGCGCTGCGGGCAGGGGCGGGCCCGGTCCCCTGGCGTCCCTCCCGCGCCAGCCTCCCCCGCGCTCCCGGCCTTCCCTCCCTTCCCGGCTCCGTGACGAGGCGGTTACTCAGCGCCTGAACTTCCGCGCTGGTGAACATCACCGCCACTGCCACGGCCATTTTGGGCTCCTCCGCTTCCCAGAGGAGGGGGCGTGGCTGGGGGCGCCGAAACCCCTTAACCCCTCTTCTGCCGGAGCTTTTTCAGCCGGGGGGGGGGACCCGGCTGCCCCCCGGGAGCGGAGATGTGGGTCTGTGTGCCCCCAGCCCCGGTCCTGCTGCTTTCCCCCCTCCCAGACCCTGGCACCGGGGACCTCTACGCGATGGACGACTCGCAGCTGGTGAGCGACCAGGCCCCCCTGGAGGAGCCCCCCGACCTGCCCAGCCTGCGCTGTGCCGCCAGCCCCCCCCTCCACGCCGCTGGCCCCTTCAGCCTGCTGCCCGCCGGCCCCCCGCCTGCCCCGCTGCTCGCCAGCCCCGGCTCCCCACCCGCCCTGCACGGTACGTGCCACACCAGGATGGGCTGGTGCCCCCCGGCCGGCCACTTGCCCCCCATGCCAGCTGGCCCCCGTGGCTGGTGGGGCGGGCACACTGCTGGCCTTGTTCTGCCTCTGCAGCTGCCGCAGCACCTTTGTGTCCAGACAGAGCGGGGACCCCGCGTGTGCCAGCGCCGGCGCCAGGGAGCTGCAGCCGGTGCTGGTGGGGAGCCCGTGGGATAGCGGTGCCCCTGGCTGGGTGCGAGCCCCTGTGGGGGTCTCCTCCCCCCTGCAGATGCCCCCGGCCAGCTCGGGGAGGGGATGTGCAGCCACATCAGATGAGCGGGGACTGTCTGGTGTCATGGGCGGAGCAGAAAGGCGGCCGCACTCAGTGGTGACGTCCCTGACCTTGGCTCTACAGATGGCAGCGTCGACCTGAACAGCAGCAGCCACGCGGGGCCGGAGGAGTCGGGGTCCCTGGAGCTCGACCCTCCGCTGGAACCGGAGTCCCCGGCCCCGTCTGCAGAGGAGGAGGAGGAGGCTGCTGATAGCTGTCCGGAGATTTCGGCTGTGCCAGAAGGCGAGAGCGAAGAGGCCGCCCCGCTGAGCACCTCAGCGGCAGGTAAAGCCCAGAGCCTGCGCGGGTGCCCCCCTCCAGCCAACGTGCCCGAGCCCAACGTCCCGTCCCCTCTCTCGCAGGTGATGTCCCCCGCCGGCGCATCGCCACCCAGGAGGAGGTGCGCTTTCCCCTGCAGCACGGGTACGTGGCCCCCGTCCCCCTCCCTCCCTCCTTCCCCGTGGCTGCCCCGCGGCACCGGGCTGAAGCTCCTTGTGCCCAGGTGGAGGCGAGAGGTGCGGATCAAGAAGGGGAACCACCGCTGGCAGGGCGAGACCTGGTACTACGGGCCCTGCGGGAAGAGGATGAAACAGTTCCCGGAGGTGATCAAGGTAGGGTCCTCGGGGAGAGTGGGGTGGGGGATGACCCGGGGTCCTAGTCCACCACAGCACCCCCCCAGCTCTGCCAGAGCCCCTGACTGCAGCAGACGGACGTTGCTGTGAGCCAGGAGCTACAGGGCCCAGAGCGCTGAGCCTCCCTCACAGCCTTCCTCCTCCTCCTCCTCCTCCTTCCCTCAGTACCTGAGCAGGAACGTGGTGCAGGACGTCCGGCGCGAGCACTTCAGCTTCAGCCCCCGCATGCCGGTGGGAGACTTCTATGAGGAGCGGGACACGCCGGAGGTGGGTCTGGGGGGCAGCTGAGCCACCCTGTCCCCCTGACACTGTCCTGCGGGAGGTGACCCGAATTTGTGCTGCAGGGTCTGCAGTGGGTGAAGCTGAGCCCCGAGGAGATCCCCTCGCGCATCCAGGCCATCACGGGCAAGCGTGGACGACCCCGCAACACCGAGAAGGCCAAGCCCAAGGAGCCACCGGCTGCAAAGCGTGGCCGGGGCCGGCCTCCCAAGGTCAAGATGGCCGACTTGCTGAGCAAGACAGACGCACGGCTGCTGAAGAGGCTGGAAGCCCAAGGTACCCCCTCCCCAGCCCCACCAGCTCGGGGTGGCTGCTGCAGCCCCGCGCAGCCTGGCTCTGGTGGGACCCTGACGGCCGGTCCATCACCACCCTTGGTCTCTGCTTTCGCAGAGGTGCTCAGCGACGAGGACAAGCTGAAAATGAGCAAAATCAAGAAGAAAATGAGGCGGAAGGTACGAGCGGCTGCTCAGGGCTTGGGCTGGCTCTGGGGCCCCTCTGGGTCTGGGGTAGGGGCTTCCCTGGGGCAGGAAAGCCACCACATCCCTGAGCTGGTCTTGTCTCTTCCAGGCCAAGAACAAGCAGAAGCAGGAAGCCAAAGCCCCCAGAGCAAAGGAGGCCAAGAAGAAGTCCAAGGTGAGTGTGCAGGGTACGAGGGGGGCCGGGAAGGGGGCAGGAGATGGAGCCACTCTCCCCACGCATCCCGGGGTCTGTCCTCAGGCCAAGGAGAAGAAGGGCAAACCGGAGAAGGGCAAGGACAAAGCACGGCCCAAGGAGAAGAAGGGCAAAGGGGCTCGGAAGACGGACAAGGGCCTGCTGGCCCAGCGGCGCCTGGAGGAGCGGCGGCGGCAGCAGCTCATCCTGGAGGAGATGAAGAAGCCCACAGAGGACATGTGCCTCGGGGACCACCAGGTATACTGGGACACGGGGCGCCTGGCTGGGCCAAGCTGGTGAGCCAGCAGTCTGCCCAGCGCCTCGCTAGCCCCGACTGCCCCCTCTCCTTCCCTGCAGCCCCTGCCAGCCTTCTCCCGCATCCCGGGCCTCATCCTGCCCAGCCGCGCCTTCTCCAATTGCCTGACGGTCGTGGAGTTCCTCCAGAGCTACGGCAAGGTCCTGGGCTTCGACCCGGCCAAGGACGTGCCCAGCCTGTGCGCGCTGCAGGAGGGGCTGCTGGGGGTGGGCGACAGCGCGGGCGAGGTGCAGGACCTGCTGGTGCGGCTGCTGCAGGCTGCGCTCTACGACCCCGGGCTGCCACCCTACTGCCAGGTGAGCCTGTCCCCCAGCCCCAGCCCCTTCCCCAGCCCCTTCCCCAGCCCCTTCCCCTGCCGGGTCGGGGGTGTCAGTGCCTGCAAGGCCCAGGCTGCAGCCCAAATTTGGGAGGTTGCTGCTCTTGCTGCAGCCTCCTGCACCCTCTCCCTGTGCCCGGCTAGCTCCCGGTCCCTGGGAGTCCTTGGGGGTGTCTGTCCTGCTGCAGGGGCCTGGAGCGTGGCGGGCAGGCAGCCCTGCCTGGGACACCCCTGGGCTTGTTCCTGCTGGGGCTTGGGTTCCTGGCCCTGGTTTTCCCATCCATGGGGTGCTCGTGTCCCCCACTTCTTGGTTTTTTTTTTTTCCTCTCCTGGCAAACCCCCCCGTGGGGCGGGAAGAGTCTCTCCAACCTCATCTCTGTTCTGCCCAGTCCCTGAAGATCCTGGGGGAAAAGGTGTCGGAGATCAGCCTGAACCGCGACACCGTCTCCGAGATCCTGCGCTGCTTCCTGATGGCATACGGGGCGGGTGAGGACCTGTGCGACGGGCTGCGGACCAAGCCCTTCCAGGCGCTGCCCCCGGAGAAGAAAGCCGCCATCCTGGCGTTCCTGGTGAACGAGCTGAACAGCAGCGCCCTCATCATCAAGTGAGTGTGGGTGGGGGGCAACCACGTCCTCTGATCCCAGCCCCTCCTGCCTGCGGGCACTGTGTGGGTGTGTTGGCACCCGGCGTGGGCCCCTCTCCTTCCCGGAGAGCTGCGCGGAGCCGCCCACCGCAGCCAGCCCCCGTCTTCTTGCAGCGAGATCGACAAGACCCTGGAGAACATGTCCAACTACAGGAAGAACAAGTGGATCATTGAGGGCCGGCTGCGCAGGTGGGTGGGTGGGTGGGGGCTGCCTGCGGCTCCTGCTGCCCGCACCCACTTGGCTGGTGGGGGGCTGCCCTGCCGGACACGGCTGGGTCCCGCTTGTGACCTCTGCACCTTCCCCTCCGTGCACTGGAGCTGAGGGGGGTCTCGGGGTGACTTTTTCCCGGTGCTGCGGTGTAACCGCGTGCCTCGGCTTGCCAGGGAGCAGGGTGTGCGTGGGGGCAGGCGGCGGGGCAGGCAGCGGACGCCTCTGCTGTGTCTCGGCAGGTTGAAGGTCGCCCTGGCCAAGAAGACGGGACGTCCCGAGTCGGAGATCACAGGCCTGGAGGATGGGCGGCGCCGGCGCAGCTCCCGCCTGACAGAGGAGACAGGTCTGGAGATGGAGGAGGAGGAGGAGAGCCGGGGACGGAAATCCCGCAGGGAGGAGGAGGTAGGGTGGCCACGGGGATCTGCAGGTCGCAGGGGGACAGAGGTGGGGACACAACCCTCGGGGGTCTCTTCGCCACCCGCACTTCTCTGACAGGTCCTGTCCCTTCCCCAGGCGGACACGTCTGCGTCCAGCATCCCAGAGCTCGAGAGGCAGATCGAGAAGCTGGCCAAGGTGAGTGGGTGGCGGAGGGCTGGGGGCTCAGCCCCCGCTGCAGGGCCCGTCACCACCCTGCGCTCTCCCCACAGAGACAGATGTTCTTCCGCAAGAAGCTGCTCCATTCCTCACAAATGCTGCGAGCGGCTTCTCTGGGCCAGGACCGGTACCGGCGGCGGTACTGGGTCCTGCCCCACCTGGGCGGCATCTTCGTGGAGGGTGCAGAGGGTGAGCTGGGAAGGGGCTCCTGGGGGGGGGGATCTCACGGCCAGGAGAGGACCCTGCATCTCACCTCCTCCTCCTGCCCTTGCAGTGGCTGAGCCAGCTCCCCAGGAGCCCCCAGAGGAGAAGGCGTCCCCCCACTTCTCCCCAGTGAAGGAGGAGCCGGTGGACGTGCCCATTCCCAGCCGGATGAACTGCACGGCCTCGCGCTCCCGTGGCCGGCCCCGGAAGAGCAAAGAGGAGCTGTCGCAGCACTGTGGGCCCAGACCCCCCCCTGTCAACGGGGTCCTGGAGGAGTCGGTGCCCCTGGGGCAGAGCCAGCACGACCTCAGCCAGTCTGCCTTCCTCTCCTGGCTGAGCCAGACGCAGTCGTCCCTGCTCAAGGACTCTGTCCTCACCCCGGACAGCAGCCCCGGCAAGGGGGACACGGGGCTCCCGCCACTCGAGACCCCATCGGACCCTGCAGAGGAGGAAGAGGAGGAGGAGAGTGCCCCAGAGCCTGCAGAAAAGCAGGGGCCCTGGTTCAACCTACTGCCCCGGACACCCTGCGATGACCGAGCCCCCCTCACTACCTCCTCTGCCGAGCCTTCACCACGAGCTGCCACGCAGCCCCGCAGTCAGCCCCGCGGCGAGCTGCCCAAGGGCTCAGCCAGGCAGGTACGTGCTTGGGTCTGGCCAGGGTGGGGGAAGCTGTGCCCAGCCTGCAGGGACTGCGTTGGAGGGGGAAACTTCCCTGGGGGTAGAGGGTTGGGACCCTCTGCCTGGACACTGGACACCCTGGGGCTGGGGGATGCTGTCCTCGTGGCTGCATGCCGGCAGCTCGGTCCTGCTGCCCCCAACCCTTGGTTGAGCCCACAAGCGAAAGAGCCACAGGGCCAGGGGACCGTGGGGTCTGGGGGCTGCGGATCAGGTGCATGCTTGGCCCCGCTGACACACTCTGTCCCCACCAGCTGAATGGTGTCCCAGCAGACGACGCCACGGCTCCCCTGCTCGCTTCCACGCCAGTGCACGCTGGCGCCAGGACCCACGGTGCCTGCCCCAGGAGCCGGGGCAGCCTGGAGAAGCTCCAGGACCTGCCAGGGCAGCCCAAGCGCCGAGGGCGACCCCCTACCAAATTCTTCAAGCAGATTGAACAGAAGTACTTGACCCAGCTGACAGAGCAGCCTGTTCCCCCTGGTGAGAGGCCAGCCCAGCCCCGGGACCCCTGGGAGAGGGGGTGCCAGTGCCCCCAGCGGGGTGCTGAGTGCTGCCGTGCTGTCTTGCAGAGATGCAGAGCGGCTGGTGGTGGCTGCAGGACCCCGAGGAGCTGGAGGCGGTGGCTCGAGCGCTGCACCCGCGGGGCATCCGGGAGAAGGCGCTGCACAAGCACCTCACCAAGCACAAGGAGTTCCTGCGGGAGGTCTGCCTGCGCGCCACCACGGGTAAGGGCTGCCTGTGTGCACCGGGGTGTGGGGTCACTGCCCGTCCCCCCGTTGAGCCCACCCTCTGCCCCCAGACCCCATCTTCCACCTGCGCCCCGAGGCGGCCAGTGCCGCTGTGTCTCAGGAAGCCCTGGCCCAGTGGTCGGTGATGGAGAGAGCCTACGAGACCGACCTCTCCATCCTGCAGTGGGTGGAGGAGCTGGAGCAACGCGTGTTGATGGCGGACCTGCAGATCCGGGTAGGGGCCGGGTGCCGCGGTGGCCTTGGCCAGGTGCCATGGTGCGGTGGCCTTGGCCGGGCACCCGCGCTGAGCCCATCTCTCCCACAGGGCTGGACGTGCCCCAGCCCCGACTCCACGCGGGACGACCTGCAGTACTGCGAGCACAAGGTGGAGCCCCTGGAAGACATCACCATCCGGAGCCGGCGGGATGGGCTGCCGCTGTGCCGGGAGCGCACCAACCCCCTGGACCTGGCAGTGCTGCGGCTGGCGGCGCTGGAGCAGAACGTGGAGCGGCGCTACCTGAAGGAACCGCTCTGGCCCCTGCACGAGGTGGTGGTGGAGAAGGCCGTGCTGAGCAGCCCTGAGGAGCTGAGCCTGGGCCCCACCGAGATGTGAGCCCTGTGCCCCCCTCGCCCGCACCGCTGGGATGCCGGCAGCTCCGGCTGAGCACCTCCTTCCCACTGCAGAGCCTACGAGATCACACCCCGGGTCCGGACGTGGCGGCAGACGCTGGAGCGGTGCCGCAGCGCAGCCCAGGTCTCCCTCTGCATCTACCAGCTGGAAAAGTCCATCGCTTGGGAGAAGTCGGTCAACAGAGTGGTGAGAGCCCGCGCCACGCCGCCGGGTGGGAGGGCCAGAGCTGCCCACCGGGGCCGGGCACCCCGGGGTGGTGGGGACCCCTGTGCCAGCACGGCTGAGCCCCGCTCCCCGCAGACCTGCCTGGTGTGCCGGCGCGGGGACGATGACGAACACCTGCTGCTGTGTGACGGCTGCGACCGCGGCTGCCACCTCTACTGCCACCGGCCCAAGATGACGGAGGTGCCCGAGGGTGACTGGTTCTGCTCCGTCTGCGTCTCCCGGGTAGGTTGCGAGGCAGCCCCCCACCCACCAGGGCCGGTGCTCGCCCTGGGTTCTGGTGGTGACCCCCATCCCCTCTCCGCAGGCAGGGGAGTACCGGGACCCCATCTCGCCCCGGCGAGGCAAGAAGCGGAAACGGGGGCGTCTCTTCGCGGGGAGCCTCACAGAGGAGGAGGAGAGCCCGCGGCGCCGGCCGGCCTCACGCCGCCGCGAGGGTCTGCCTGTACCCCGCTATGCGGGTGAGGGGCTGTCCCCCGCCAAGCGGAGGGGCACGACGCTGCGGGGCCAGCCCAGCGACCTGACCTTCTGCGAGTGAGTGGGGCTGGGGGGCGCAGGGGGGGTACGGGGCCACGTCCCCGGGGGCTCCCCTGACCCTGCTGCCGTCCCCCAGGATCATCCTGATGGAGATGGAGTCGCACGAGGACGCCTGGCCCTTCCTGGAGCCCGTCAACCCCCGCCTGGTCCCCGGCTACCGCAAGATCATCAAGAACCCCATGGACTTCGCCACCATGCGCACGCGGCTGCTGCGGGGCGGGTGAGCAGGCGTCCCGGGTGGGATGGGGGTCCCTCCTGGGGATGGGGGTCCCTCCGGGGTCCGCAGGGTCGCCAGCCGCTACCGACCGCCCTCCTGCCCGCAGGTACTCGAGCTCGGAGGAGTTTGCGGCCGACGCCATGCTGGTGTTCGACAACTGCCAGACCTTCAACGAGGACGACTCGGACGTGGGCAAGGCCGGGCACGCCATGCGCAAGTTCTTCGAGAGCCGGTGGGAGGAGTTTTATCAGGGAAAACACGCTACTAACC
>VFFE01007137.1:93585-107088 GCA_008921705.1 Burhinus oedicnemus | reverse complement strand
CCCCCGCGCTCACCAGGACCCGGTGCGGCTCCTTCAGGGTCGCCACCAGTCGCGACAGCTCCCGGGAGAGGCTCCTGCAGGCGGCCCAGTCGGTGCGGGGGGCCGGGACCGGCACCGGGGCCGCGGGCGGCGGCAGCAGCAGCGGGAGGCAGAGGCAGAGGAGGAGGCGGCGGAGCGGGGCCATGGTCGGTCGGTGCCGCCACCGGCGCCGCCACCGGGCTCTTATGGGGCGACGGCAGGTGGGGAATCCCCGGGGCAGGTGGCACCCGCCCCCCGTTACTGCGAAATCGCCGCCTCCCTCGAAAGCAGAACCGATACCGGGCCGGGGTCCCCGGGCTGCGCCCCGCCGCGCCCGGCCCCGCGCCGCGCCGGGACGGGACGGGACGGGCAGGAAAACCCGGGGCAGTTCCTGGCGGCTCCGCGCCCGCGGGCACGGCGGCGGCGGCGGCACGGGCGGGACCGGGACACGGCGACCGTCCCGGGACCCCCCCCGCCCGGCGCACCTGGGCCGCCGCGCCCGCCCGCCCCGCCGAGCGCACCGGGACCCGCCGGCCTCCGGCGGTGTCTCCCCGGTGTCCCCCGAGCGTCCCCTCGGTGCCTCCTCCCTGTGCTCCCCGGTGTCCCCTCGGTGTTACCACCTGTGTCCCCCGTGTCCCCCGCTGCCGCCCGGCCGCACCGGGACATCAGCCTGGACGGTCCCGGCGCGGCGGCCGGCGGCTCCCTCGGCCGCCGTGTCCCGGCGGGACTCCCGGGGGACCCCCCCCCACCACCCCTCCGCAGACCCCGGCAGCCGCGGTCCCCGCCGGGTCGGGCCGTGCTGCCCGCGGCGCCGCAATCGCGGCGGCCCCGACGGGGCGGCTCCGGCGCTTCCCGCTCCCGCCCGGCGGGGCTGCCCCCGGCCTTTCCCGGGCACGCACCGGCCGCGCCTCGGGCACCGGCCCGCTGCGGGGGGCGAGCGGGGCCGCCCCCCTCTCCCCTCCCTGCCCGCGGCGTCGCGTCCCCGGTGGGTTTGGGAGGGGGAGGCCGGGGGCCGTGGGGCTCGGCACGACGGCCCGGCCACGGTGCGGTGCCCTGGGGACCCCGCGGGACACGGGGGGACCCCGTGGGATGCCAGGGGACCCCCGCGGGACACGGTGGGACCCCCTGGGATACCAAGGGACCCCCGTGGGACATGGTGGGATGCCAGGGGACCCCCGTGGGACACGGTGGGACCCCGTGGGATGCCAGGGGACCCCCGTGGGACACGGTGGGGCCCCCTGGGATACCAAGGGACCCCCGTGGGATACCAAGGGACCCCGCGGGACATGGTGGGACCCCGTGGGACACCAAGGGACCCCGTGGGACACGGTGGGACCCCGTGGGATGCCAGAGGACCCCCGCTGGACACGGTGGGGCCCCCTGGGATACCAAGGGACCCCCGTGGGACACCAAGGGACCCCGCGGGACACGGTGGGACCCCGTGGGATACCAAGGGACCCCCGCGGGACACGGTGGAATGCCAGGGGACAGCGTGGGACGCTGGGGGGGCATTTGAGGACACATTGGGACCCTGGGGGGACACACGCTGTATGACACCAGTGGACACAGTGAGACCCCATGGGGCACTTTGGGACCCCGTGGGAAGCCAGGGGACCCCCGTGGGACACGGTGGGACCCCGTGGGACACCAAGGGACCCCCGCGGGACATGGTGGGACACCGCTGTACGACACCGGTGGGCACGGTGGACCCCCGTGGGACACAGTGGGATGCCAGGGGACAGCGTGGGACGCCAGGGGACACACTGGGACCCCGTGGGGGACACGGGACCCCTGTAGGACACAGTGGGACCCCGTGGGATGCCAGGGGACCCCCGTGGGACACTTTGGGAGCCAGGGGACAGCGTGGGACGCCAGGGGACACACTGGGATGTCCTGGGACACCGTGGGATGCTGTGGGATGCCACAGGACTTTGGGCTGTGGGACACCCGTGGGCACAGGGACACCCCCGTGGGACACCGTGGGAGACTTTGGGACCCCGTGGGATGCCAGGGGACCCCCGTGGGACACGGTGGGACCCCGTGGGATACCAAGGGACCCGTGTGGGAAACCAAGGGACCTCGTGGGACACGCTGGGACCCTGTGGGATACCAAGGGACCCCGCGGGACACGGTGGGACGCCAGGGGATAACCCCCCCCTCGGCCCCGACACGGCCGATTTCAGCCCTTTTGTCCCCTCCGCCGCGCCGTCCGGCACGCCACTCGCCGCGCCGCTTAGTCCCGCCTCACCCAGGTGCTGATTGGCCGACGCCCGCGGCTCCGCGCTGCCAATTGGCCTGCCGGCTCCGGGGGCGGGCCAGTTCACCAGGCGGGAGCGCGGGGGGCGCGGTTGCCATAGCGACGGCGGGAGGGGCGGTGGCGGCCCCGGCCAGGCCGCGGTGGCGCAGCGGGACCGGCCCGGGAGTGCGGCCCTGGCGGGGCTCTGCCCGCGGCTGCTCGGTAACGGCGGGCGCGGGGCGCTGTGGGTAACGGCCGCCGTCGTCCCGGGGCGCGGGGCACTGTGGGATGCTTGGCCGGAGCGCGGGGGGTTGTGGGTAGCGGCCCCGGGCCCGGAGCACAGCGGTGAGAGCGGGGGCCCCGCAGCGCCCGCGGCTCGGGTCGGGCCTGGGCCCCCCGTGCCCTGCCCTGCCTCGCCCGGCCCCGCCGCCAACGGCAGCGGGTCTGCGGCCGCCGATACCGCCGGTGCGTTCGGTGTCGGCCTGCGGAGATAAAGGAGGCGGGTGCGGAGCTGGCCCGCTGCCTGCCGAGGGGGGCGGGCTGCCGAGGGGGAGGCTCGGGGGTGTCAGCGGGAGCCCGGCCGGTGCCTCGAGCTCCGGGAGTGGCCGGCCCCAGGTGGGGGTCCGGCTCCCGGGGGAGGCTGGCCGGTGCACCGGGGCTGATGCCAGCGCGGGAGCGGGGCTGCTGCGGGCTCCTTCCCCCGGCGGCTCTCGGCCGTGACGGGGCTCTGAGTGTGTCCCGGGGAAGGGACTTTACCGGCCCGGCTGCCTGCGTGGGCCCGGTGCTGCCGGTGTCCCTGGCTGGAGCGCTGCACCTTACACTCACTGGAGATTCCAGCCGCCTTTTCCATCCCTCGGAGTCACCGGGCCTCTGCCGCTGATTCTAAGAATCGGGTGGCCCTGGTGTTTCTGACTGACCAACTTAGTTCCTTTTCGGTTTCAAAGGGCGACGCTGGTTTTCACCATGAATTTTGAAGGTCTCGACCCCTCCCTCGCCGAGTATGCTCCCCCCCTCCACCCCGCCCTGGACCCCGTCCTGGACCCCCATCTCAACCCCAGTTTGCTGCAGAACGTGGAGCTGGATCCTGAGGGGGTGCCGATAGAGGGTATCGCGGTGCCGGATTCGGTGCATCTCATGGAGGGCATGTACAGCGAGCTGCACACTGCTGTCTCAGAAGTGGGGGTGCCTGTCTCCGTCTCCCATTTTGACCTGCACGAAGAGATGCTGTGGGTTGGGAACCACGGGGTAGGTGCCCTCTCTGGGAGCAGGGCAGGGAGGGTCGCTGCCCCGAGCCGGGCTGTCTGTGCCACTCTCGCTGCTCACTGTGACCAGCTCAGGGCAAGCTGGCTGTGGGTGGAGAGCCGAGACGTGGGGAGAGTCCTGCTCAAACTGGGGTTGTGCTGCACCGGTGCAGAGCTTCTGCTCAGCGGTGGCTGATGCGTCTCAGAGCATGAGTCTCCTGGTGTTTCCCAAGTAACTTCACCACCCCGATGTGGGGGGCTGCTGGAGCTTTTGGTTCTTTACTTGTGTCTGCACGTATCTGCCTGAAAGGGAAAAGCCTGAGCAGTCTTCCACAGTTTGGGACACACAGGGGGGCGGGAGGCCCCCCCCGTAGGCTGGGTGAGGCCGTAAGGCAGCCGATAGCCTGCCTCCACCCGGGAACTGGCACAGGGCAAAGTGGCGTTTGCCTGTGTTGCATTCAAGTGAAGCTGGGGTGAATCTTGACAAGCCTGTCCCTGGCTGGTTTTAGGGCCACGCCACCTCCTTCTTTGGCCCAACGCTGGAGCGATATTCCTCCTTCCAAGTGAACAGCAGTGATGACATCCGCCAGATCCAGAGCCTGGAAAATGGTGTCCTTTTCCTGACCAAAACCAACCTGAAGTACATGTCACGAGGGGGCCTCATAATTTTTGACTACCTGTGAGTGCCTTCCCCTGGCAGCAGGCGGGTCCTGCCGGCCCTGTGAGCTGCCCCTGGGCTGGGGGTGTGTGCCAGCCCCTCCGCCAGGGGCGTAAAAGCTAAATCTGGGAGAGGGCGAGGGCAGATCCTCTGCCCACGTCCCTGCTGCCTCCCCAAGCCGGGCAGGAGTGTGAGGGCTGTTCTCTGCCCTCTCCCACAGCATGGACGAGTCCGAGGACATGCACAGTCTCCTGCTGACAGACAGCAGCACGCTGCTTGTTGGCGGGTTGCAGAACCACGTCATTGAGATAGACCTCAACGCTGTCCAGGAGACGCAGAAGGTACGTCCGGGCTGGGGGCTGCTCCCTGCTGCGGGGAGGTGCTCTGTTCTGGAGCTCACCCCACGCTTCTGCCTCCTTCCCAGTACACTGTGGAGGTTCCTGGCATCACCATCATGAGGCAATCAAACCGCTTCTTTTTCTGTGGGCACACCTCAGGGAAGGTAATGCCAGCCCCATCCTACCTGGCAGCCCTGCTGATGCTTGGCTTCCCTCTGGGGTACCCTGGAGTTGGTGTCCAACTTTTCCTAGAGCTCAAGGAGCTCTCGAGTAGCCGGCAGCTGCCTGTGTGGCACCCAGCACCCCCATCTTACACTCCCAGGTCTCCCTGCGTGATCTGCGCACGTTTGTGGTGGAGCACGAATTCGACGCATACTCGGGCAGCTTGTCTGATTTTGATGTCCACGGGAACCTGCTGGTGACCTGCGGGTTCTCCAGCCGAATGAATGGCCTCGCCTGTGACCGATTCCTGAAGGTGTATGACCTGCGCATGATGCGGGCCACCACCCCGCTGCAGGTCCACATCGACCCCTTCTTCCTCCGCTTCATCCCCACCTACACCTCCCGCCTGGCCATCATCTCCCAGACAGGTGGGCAAAGCTGCGTCCCCCACCCGGCTGGGCTCCGCTCCCCTGACAAGAGCGAGGCGGTGGTCCCAGCACCCCCCAGGCTCAGGGTCAAATCCCAGTGGGATAGAGTTGGCCCTGTAAGCGAGATCTCTGCTGGGTCACCATGTGCTGATCCGCCTGTGTGCTCCCTGGTGCCATGTTGCTCTGTGCTTCCCTCTTGTGCAGGTCAGTGCCAGTTCTGCGAGCCCACCGGCCTTGCCAACCCCGCTGACATCTTCCACGTGAACACCGTTGGGCCCCTGATCATGACCTTCGACGTCTCAGCCAGCAAGCAAGCCCTGGCCTTCGGCGACTCGGAGGGGTGCGTCCACCTCTGGGCCGACTCCCCAGAGGCCACCTTCAACGCCTACTCCCGGGAGACTGACTTTGCCTTGCCCTGCATCGTGGACACGCTGCCCCACTTGGACTGGAACCAGGATCTTGTGCCGCTCTCGCTCATCCCTGTGCCGCTGACCAGTGACAACCTGCTCTCTGACTGGCCCGCTGCCAATTCTGCCCCCGCACCCCGGTAATTTGCCTGTCTCTCCCAGCAAAAACCAGTACAGGAAGGCTGGTCCCAACAGAGTTCCTCTCCTTTGCCGGGTCTTAGCAGTAGGAGAGAGGCTCTGTTGCTCCCCATCTCGTGGCTGGCACTGCCCTTCCTCATCACGTGCCCTGTGAAGTGCAAGATAAGTTCCCTGTGGCGGAACTTAACTGCTGAGATGCAGTAACTGAGCAGGTCTGAACACGGCGGGGGTACGGTCAAACCTCCATCTTCCTTCTGGGGAGATCCCGGTGGGATCCTGGCTGCATTCTGCCTGTGTGGAAACTCTTGTTCTTCCTCTACCTGAGCCCTGTCCTAAATACACTTGTGCTCAGGGCTGCTGCCGTGTTCTGGCATAGCCCAGGTGTTTTGTTGTGATGGAAAATGAACGCTGAGGTCCTTGGGAAAGGACCGAGTGGGGGAAGCCCTCATGACCCACTGATGGGTCCCTGAGCACACCCACCAAGGCCCTTGGTTAAATGATGCTGCCAAACAAAGCAGCCTCTGAGTCGTGGTGTGTTTTACAGGCGAGCACCTCCGGTAGATCCTGAGATTTTGCGCACCATGAAAAAAGTTGGGTTCATTGGCTACGCCCCAAACCCAAGGACCAAGCTCCGCAACCAGGTACCCACTCTCAGGAGGTGATTGTGCGGAGCGTGGGTACTTCTGCCAGCAGTGGAGGTTTGCACTTTGGGGAGGGATGGAGCTCTTGCTGCATGCTGAACGACCTCAGAGCTTTCTGCAGGGCTCTGGACAGGGGTGGGAGATGAAGTTCTCTGGCTTGGGGTGTCGCAGGAGGCAGGAATATGGTTTTGAGGTGACAGGTTTTCTTCAGCATTGTCGGCGGGTGAGCCAGCCCTGTGGGAGGGCTGGAGTCCCCCCCCTCAGGCCAGAAGCCCGGTTCTATCGATAACTCGCTCTGTGGTAGGAAAGGTTTGAGCTCTCCGGTTTGGAGGTTTATGGCATGTCCCTCGCCCTTGGGAAAACACTGCTGTGTTCCGCCCTTGCCCGCAGCGCCGCTGTAGTTTCCCACAGTGATAAGTCCCTTGCAAGAAGGAAGGTGTGGAGGCCTCGTGGAGGCCTCGTGCAGGTTAAGGGAGGGCCCCTCTCCTTTCTGGTTTATTCCTTTGCTCATTCGGGGAGGCAGGAAAGCCCAGGAGTTGCTTGTTTCAGTACATGGTGCTTCGCTCTGCCTCAGAGTTCAGCTGTTCTTCCCTTCTCTTCTCCCTTGCAGATTCCCTATCGGTTAAAAGAGACAGACAATGAGTTCGACAGCTTCAGCCAAGTCCCTGAGTCCCCAATTGGGCGGGAAGAGGAGCCACACCTCTACATGGTGGCCAAGAAGTACAGGAAGGTAGTGGCCTTCTGGGGCATGGCAGGGGGGGCTGGCTGGGGCGAGGGACCCACCTGGGCCCAAGCAGGCGTCCACGTCTCTGTGAGGAGCACCTGGGCGTTTTGCCAGTGTCCCGTGATGTGGGAAAGTGTCTGTTTAACACATTGCGTCTCTTCTCAGGTCACGATCAAATACTCCAAGCTGGGGCTGGAAGACTTTGACTTCAAGCATTACAACAAGACGTTGTTTGCGGGCCTGGAGCCCCACATCCCCAATGCCTACTGCAACTGCATGATCCAGGTGGGAGATGCCCCAGCCCTGCCCAGGCCACTGCGGCCCGTGGGACCTCCCCTGACTGCTCCGTCTCTGCCAGGTGCTGTATTTCTTGGAGCCGGTCCGCTGCCTGGTCCAGAACCACCTGTGCCAGAAGGAGTTCTGCCTGGGCTGTGAGCTGGGCTTGCTCTTCCACATGCTGGACCTGTCCCGAGGAGACCCCTGCCAGGTCCGTGGTGAGCCCAGGCGTGACATGAGGCCAATGGGCTGGGCTGCCTTGGAGGGTCAGAGAGATCGCAGAGGAGCAGGAGCCGAGTGGTGCCGGGTCCTTGGGTGATGGCATCAGACAGGGTGGAAACTCCTGTCACTTGACCTCAGTGACATGCCACTCTTGCCCCATCCCCAGGGAAGCAACTTTTTGCGGGCTTTCCGCACAATCCCAGAGGCTTCAGCGCTGGGGCTGATCCTGGCTGACTCGGACGAAGCCACAGGGAAGGTGAACCTGGGGCGTCTGATTCAGAGCTGGAACCGTTTCATCCTTACTCAGCTGCACCAGGAAACCCAGGAGCAGGAGGGACCGCAGGCGTATCGGGGGGCTGGCAGCAGGTAAATTCCCGTCCCGGGGACAGGATAGGGAGTAACCGAACCAGGGAGGGGGTCTGGCTCCCAGAGGCCCCATCCATCCCTCAGGAAGAAGCTTTCTTGCCACTCATGTCTGCCCTGAGGGCTGCATGGGAACACACGGAGCTGCAGGCTACCCTTCCAGCAGGGTTTGAACCCCGTGCTGAACTTCTGTCCCTCCTAAGCCTAAATCCCCTGCTTGGCGGGTTGGGACTGTGCAGAGGGCACTGCCTCTGGAAGCCTGATGGGTGGTTCCCCAAGAGCTGCTGGAATTTGGGTGCTGGCCCTGAATGGCCCCTGTGCAGCCCGAGATGTGTGGGTCCCCAGTGCTCAGCTCAATGTACCAGCCAGCCCCTCTGGGATCCCTCTGCAGGGATTGCTGGGATCCTGCTGACCCTGGTGCTCTTTTTCTCCAGCAGCTTTGGGTCCTCGGGGGACTCTGTTATCGGGCAGCTGTTCAGCTGCGAGATGGAGAACTGCAGCATGTGTCGCTGCGGCAAGGAAACTGTCCGAGTGTCCTCCACGCTGCTCTTCACCCTCTCCTACCCCGAGAGCACTGGTAACAGGCAGGGGCGGGCAGGGCAGGGCCTGGCACATTTAATGTTTAACACTGCTGTGTTTCCCCGGCCGGGTGGGGTTTGTTATCCATATGGATGAGCCATGACTTTTCCAGGTGATAGACACCTGCAGTGAGGAGCTTCTGCAGTGGTCTGGCCCGGGGTTGCGGCAGACCTGGCAACTGAGGTCTAGTGGTGGGTTTCCAACCAGCCAAGCTTTTGGCTACAGAAAGGCAGATTTGGGGGTTGACCTTCTCACTGGTGGTTGTGAGGAAAACCCCAGAGGTTTGGCTGAGCTAAATTGGTAAAGATTTGTGTGTTGGAAGATGACGTTATTCTCCTTTCCCCCTTCAGAAAAGCCAGTCAAAGATTATGAGTTTGCCCAAATTTTAAAGCGAAGCATCTGCTTGGAACAGAACACGCAAGCCTGGTGTGAGAACTGTGAGAAGTACCAGCCCACGGTGAGCCCGGGAGCAGGGTGCGAGCACGTTACGCTTCAGGGGCTGCGAGGGGGTGTGGGAGAAGGGTGTGAGCACCCCGTGCCGCTGGCTGAGCAGGGGCAGTTTCTCCATTAGTCAGTGGGGAACCTCCTGAGCGGATGCTGGAGATTCGGTTCCTGGCCTGGATGTTGAGCCGGTGTGGCCTGGGGTATTTCCTAGGCTGTGTGAGCGCTGGAATGCGTCTCTCAGGTTACACGGATTCCAGCTGAATCCCCCTGGGGTAGGGGGCAGGGGGAAACCCCCAGGATCTGAGCACACCTGCTGTGAGGTGGCAGCCTGCTCCCTGCCTCAGTTGCTCTTGCAGTGCCCCCAGCTACCAGGAACCCGGCCAGGCAGTGGGGAGGAAGCTTTGCTGGCAAAGGCGTTGGAGGAGGGAAGAGGGTAGCATGTGCCAAATCCATTTTTGAGCCTCTCCAGGGCTCTTAGTGCTGCCTGGCTTCCATCTCCTGCTTTCTCTGCAGGTCCAGACTCGGAACATCCGCTGCCTGCCAGATGTCCTGGTCATTAACTGTGAGGTGAACAGCTCCAAGGAGGCAGATTTCTGGAAGACACAGGCTGAGGTGGGGGAGACACTTTGGGGCAGAAGCAGGCTTGATCTCCCTGGCACACAGGGTTCGCTGCGTGTCCAGTTCTGCGGAGGTGTTTTCACTCTGATCTCGCTGTCTCTAAGTCTCTTGCTCTCCACCTGAGCGTCACCCTACTTTGTGCAGAGGACATGTTGGTATTTGGTCGTGCTTGTAGCATGAGCCATGCGTTTGGAGTTGGAAAAGACAAGATCTCCTGCCTTGACAATGCTGACGGGACTGCAGTAGAGTCACTCTTTCATTCCCCCAGTCCCCCAGGACCTAGGAGCAGCAAGGCAGTGCCTGCTTTCCAGAGCACAAGCCCAGCAGAGAGCAGGCGGACAGTTGGGTTTCCCTCGCTGTCTTTTTCCCTGTCACTGACTTTAAAGTCCCTGTCTTTTCCCCACTTCTGGCCTGGCTGTTGCCCACGTGTTCCCAAGCCCAGCCTGTCACTCCGTGCTGATGCTTGCCTGTGTTTCGTTGCCAGTATGCCTTTCAGAGAGCCATGATGAAGAGAGGAGGCTTCGAGATCACCAAAGGCAAAGAAATCTCTCTTGGAGAGTGGTAGGTGACCGTTCCTTGGGTAGCAGCTCTGAGCAGTGACACCTTCTGGGTTGTTCTCTGGGCCTGGGAGAGCTCAGGGTCGTTTCTCGTGTGATAATGATAATTTGATAATCTAGCCGTCTGTAGCTCCTCATAGGCTCTGAACTGGAACAGTCTCATTGCTGCTCTTGAGACTGTGACCCTGTATGGGCGCTCTGCACAGCATCCCCTTCAGATACCCTTGTGACCAAACTTGTGATCCACTTTTGAGTCCTCAGCTCTCATTCCCCTTCCCTTTTCAGACTGACAAAAGACCCAGGGCTGTGTATCAGCCCTTTCTGGCAGATATTAGCTGACCACCTTTCCCAGAGTCCTGCTATAGGCAGCTGTGGGGAAGTGGTACGGCTCTGGCTTCCCCGTCTGTCCTGTGGAAAGTTTAGGAATAGGCTGGCGAGTGGGTGGGGCGGTGGGGATCCTGCCCCAGTGAAGTTGGCCTGGATGACATCTCGTGAGTCCCTCCGACTCGGCCTTCCATAATTCTCCGTGCAGGAAGGAGCTGGGGAATCTCAACACAGGGCATTCATATCCTTCCGTGGAGGAACTGAAGAACATTTGGATCCCCCACGCCATCAAGATGAGGCTGACCAAGAGCAAGGAGCTAGATGTGTGCAACTGGAGTGAGAGCGATGAGGTAAAGGCTGATGAGATCCCTCTGGGGCTACGTGGTTGTGTGCACGTGGGGCTGTGGGAGCAGAACGGCTTCAGAACCGCTTTCTGCTGAGCGTGTGTGGTCGAGAGATAACGAGGCTGTCTCGGAGACACCTCGGGTGATGCATGGAAACCTCTGGGCTGGTGGTGAGATGGCATGTCCGAGCTCTGGGGTTTGGGTTGGAGGCCTGGGAGCTGCCTGGCAGACAGTCGGGGCTCAGACGTTTCCCTGGGGCTGGTTCCTCTTGCAGTTGAGCCCAACTGATGACCCGGAGTCAGTGTATGTCTACGATCTAATGGCCACCGTCGTCCACATCCTGGATTCCCGCACGGGGGGCAGCCTGGTGGGGCACATCAAAGTGGGAGAGACCTACCACCAAAGGAAGGAGGTGAGAAGCCCTGTGGGATGGGTGGTCTCCCACCCACAGCTGCCGTACCCACAGGCTGCCAAGAGCAGCCCTGCTGCCCAGGAATTCTGCCTTGCCACGGCGTCCTCGCCCACAGCTTGCTCAGGGGTCGAGTCATTGAACAGACCCGTTCCTGGGTCTCTTAGTCAAGTGTCGAGTGTTTGGGTGAACGTGCTGGGCAGCCCTAAAGAGCCAAGTGCTGTTTGGGCACCTTAAAGGGAGGGAAGGGCTGAAGAAGCGCTCTTCCCACACTTACTCGGGCTAGTTCCTCCTGGTCACGGGCATGTTGCCAGCAGGTCCTTGTGCTTCCAGGTAAGGGCTGGGACATCATCTCCCTTCCTGAGGAAAGGGGGCTAGTCTGGGCAGTCTTGTTGTCTGGTGGAGACGCTCAAGCCAGGAGTTCCCGGAGTGTGTCAAGGCTGCACTCCTGTCTCTTATCTGTTGCATCTCCATGGAGTTTTGGTTAGGAGTTGGGCACAGATGGTGCCTGTCCAGCCCGAGTGCTTCACGTACGCATCGTCATCACCCAGGCCAGCAGGGATTTCCCCACGGTGTCCCAGGAAGGGTGGGAGTTCCCATATGGCATCGTCACACCCCTCTTTCCCTGGTAACTGGGTGGAGGAGTCATTGCGTTTGCCTGGGGGGGGCCCCCTAAGGCCATGCCTGCGTCTCCCCCCCTAGGGAGTCACACACCAGCAGTGGTACCTCTTCAACGACTTCCTCATCGAGCCCGTGGATAAGGTGAGCGCTCGGGGCAGTGCCACCGGCCATGTGTCGAGGCTGTGGGGACCCTGTGGAGGGTGTTTCCTGCTCCACGTGGGAGCACCCTGCCCCATGCCGGGCTGCCCCTGCACTGTCCCCCCCGTTCCCTGCAGTGCGAGGCGGTGCAGTTTGACATGAGCTGGAAGGTGCCGGCTATCCTGTACTACGCCCGGAGGAACCTCAATGCCAAATACAACCTCGTCAGTGAGTGTCTGGGGTGGAAGTGGCTGCGTGGCCAGCAGCGCCGGCTCGTGGCTTATCTCCCTTCCCCTTTTCCTGCAGTCAAGAACCCCATCGAAGCCAGCGTGCTGCTGGCAGAGGCCTCCCTGGCTCGCAAGCAGCGCAAGTGCCATGCCACCTTCATCCCCCTCATGCTGAGTGAGATGCCGCAGGCAGGCGACTTGGTGGGGCTGGACGCCGAGTTTGTCACGCTGAACGAGGTCGGGCCTCGCTGCGGCAGGGAACAGGGTGCCGGGGTGACCCCTCTGGGAGCGCCCAGTGCCTGGGGACTGCGGGAGCTGTCGGTCACTGAGTTTCCTCTCGCCTGTCGCAGGAGGAGGCTGAGCTGCGCAGCGACGGGACCAAATCCACCATCAAGCCCAGCCAGATGTCGGTGGCCAGGATCACGTGTGTGCGCGGGCAGGGCCCTAACGAGGGCGTCCCCTTCATTGACGACTACATCTCCACCCAGGAACAGGTATGGGGCTCCTGCCTGGCCTCACGCAGCTCCCCAGCCCCACAGGGAGGACACGGACCCACTCTGCCTCCTGCTCCACAGAAGGGCACCCGTAATAATGACAGCACCCTCCCTGCGATGCTGGCAGGGGATTTGGGGAGGGGGCAAACCCCCACGGCTGCCCCTCGGCCCTCCCAGCCCGCCTCCATGGGCCCCGGTCTCCGCAGGTGGTGGATTACCTGACCCAGTACTCGGGGATCAAGCCGGGAGACCTGGATGCCAAGATCTCCTCCAAGCACCTCACCACTCTCAAATCCACCTACCTGAAGCTGCGCTTCCTCATCGACGTGGGAGTCAAATTTGTGGGCCACGGGCTGCAGAAGGACTTCCGTGTCATCAACCTGATGGTGACAGCACCGAGCCCCCCTCCCTCAGCCCAGGCACGGGGGTCTTGCGATGGGGCTGGCAGGCTAGCTGCAGCGCCGCGCTTCCCCCCCTGCCCTGCCCTGGCAGTAGGACCCTCTCTGCTTTCCAGGTGCCCAAGGACCAGGTGATCGACACCGTCTACCTGTTCCACATCCCGAGAAAGAGGATGATTTCCCTGCGCTTCCTCGCCTGGTATTTCCTGGGTCAGTGGCCGAACCCTCGGATCCGGGAGTGGGGGCAGATCCCCCCCAGAGTCCCGCCGGCCTGACCGGGGCTCTCCCCGCAGACCTGAAGATCCAGGGGGAGACCCACGACAGCATCGAGGACGCGCGCACGGCGCTGCAGCTCTACCGCAAGTACCTGGAGCTGAGTCCGCAGGGCGCCGATCCTGAGGACTTCCGCAAGGTGCTCAAGGGCCTCTACGAGAAGGGACGCAAGCTGGACTGGAAGGTGCCCGAGCCCGACAGCCAGAGCAGCCCCAAGCGTAAGGC
>VFFE01007137.1:60619-80825 GCA_008921705.1 Burhinus oedicnemus | reverse complement strand
TTTTTTTTTTTTTTAATGTCTTAACGAGTGATGCTGAGTCTGCTGCATTCCAGGGGAATGACTCACGCGTTCCCTCTGACCCGGGATGTGTTCCCCGTGTTTAACTGCTTTTACTTTGATGGTGGGGCGAGCAGATGAGCGCGAGGTTGGTTGGGCAGCAGGGATGAGAAGGGATTGCCTTGAAAACGAAGCTCTGTTGTTCCTCCGAGAGGTCGAGATAAGTGGGGCTCGCCGGTTTTAACCGTTAGATCCAGCCTTAGGCGCGTGGGCAGAGCTGGAGGGGGTGGGCTGGGGCTCGCTCGGGGTCGCAGCACCCTGAGCTTAACGTGCGAAAAGCAGCAGCGGCTCGGCCGGCCGGAGCAGGGAAGCGTTGGGTTTGGCAGGGATCGTGGGGTGCCGTGTGCTGAACGGACCTAGAGCAGCTGCAGCCTCTGTCCTGAAGAACCTGCTGCGTGAAAATGGCATTTTCAGGCCTGTGAAACAAGAAATGGGGTTCTCGGGCGATGCCTGGAGGTTGGGCAGCACCTAACCCCCCGACCTGCCCCACCGCACGAACGGCTCTGGCAGCTCAGGCCGTCGGTTCTGCAGCCCCCGGCACCGGCTGGCGCTGGGACCTGGGCTAGGGCTCTGCTCCCGGTTTTGACCAAGGTCTGCAATGTAACTGCTTTGAGATGTGGGCAGCAGGAAACAGGAGGAGCTCCAGGCTGGGCTCTGCCAGGCTGGGCTCTGCCAGGCTGGGCTCTGCCAGGCTGGGCTCTGCCAGGCTGGGCTCTGCCAGGCTGGGCTCTGCCAGGCTCTTTGTGCCATCGGAGCCAGCGTAGCATCGGAGGTGTTTCTCAAAAGACAGGAGAGCAGCAGTAAGTTCACAGCCTTCTGCAGGAGAGCGTGAGGCATCACCTAGTTGTGCCTTGGGAAACCTGATTCACTGCAAAGATCTGTCTCGTACCAGGAGGCTTCAGCCAGCTCGGAGGGAGGATTTTCTGGCTGTGGCTAAAGCTTTGGATAGCGGGAGCTGGACCTGCCTTCCCGTGGCTGGGCGCTGCGTGTGGCGAGCTTAGCCGTGCCATGGGCACGCTGCTGGAGGCTCTGCAGGTGGGCTGCCGGTGCCATGATCAGCACTGCTCCTTGGACTTGGGAAGCCGGGAGGCTTTTCCAATGATTCCTTGGTCTGTTTGCCAATGAAAAACCAAGAAAAGTACCTTTGGCTGGCTTGAAACTTGGTCCCTGGTGCTGGCGGAGCCACGGACGTGAGGCAGCTGTTGGGTGCTGCCGGTGGGCCCGGCTCTGGGAGCAGCCGGCACGGGGGCTTATTTGTGGAGCAAGGTCCTGGCTGAATCGGGCTGGTGTAAAGTCTCTGACGTGCCATGATGCTGCTGGTTCTCCTCCCTCTTGTGTCCTCCATGTAGTGCCACCTTCATGACTTGCTTCTCTTGTCCTTTGTAGCCTCCTCTGGTCCAAGCCATCTTCAACCGCGATATAGAGGAGGTGCGGTCGTTGCTGAATCAGAAGGAGAACATTAATGTACTGGTGAGTGCTGCCGGGCCGTGCTCGCTCCCCGTCCTTCACCCAGCTCTCCCCGTTCCCTTCCCTGCAGAAGGGTTCTTTAGCAGAGGGGAGGGCAGAGGCTCAGCGGGTGAGATGTGGGTGCTGTCAAGGGGGGCTCTTTTTGGCGAGGGTGGTCAGAGCCAGAGTTTTGAAACAAAGAAAAATTCTGGATTCTGCTCCCAGCTCAGCCGCCATTTGCTGTGCAGCTTTGTCCCGTTGCCTTGATCTTGCCATCTGTAAAATGGGGCATGTGGAAGACCAGGACTCCCGCCTCTCCCCAGGCGATGGCGAGAGCCTCCTAAAGCTCTCGGCCGTGCAGAGTGTCGCTGAGGGGCCGTGGGGTGTGTGGGAGGACTTTCATGGAGGCTGCGCTTTGCTGCCTTGCCAGTTTACCTTTTTCTTCTTTGGGATGGTGACCCAAAATAGTTTGGTGTGAAGGCAGCAGGTCTGCCTTGGGGTAAGGTTGTTCCCCAGAGGGGAAGGAGGATTTGAGCCGCTCAGCAAAGCCGAGTTCACCTCACAAGTGTTAGGAGGGGTTTCCACTGCGCTTGTCTTAAGCCTGATGGCAGAGGGTGGTTTTGATGCTCGTTCCAGAGCAGGCGGGGAGGCCGGGAGCGGCGGCTGCAGTTCGGACACATCCCTCTGTGTCCCGTGAGCGGCCAGGCTGGCTCCTGGGGAAGCAGCCCTCGGTAGCCCCAGTCTGATGGTGATGAGCGTGGTCTGTCCTCACGTGGAGCGTGGGGACCAGGCTCCGGTGAGGAAAGGGGGTGAAACTTGCCTGTGAGCGTTCCTGTCCGACTTGTCAGCGCGCCTTCCCTTGATCTGGTTTACGAGCTTCCCGCTAACAAATCAGCAGCAGATGTGCAGATAAGGAACGCAGCCTGCTGTGACACAGGCTGGCGGGTTGGCTGGCCCTGACTGCACCGGCCCAGGTCCGCCTGACATGGTGGCACAGTTGGACTGGTGCCGGCTCAGCAATTCCTGCGCTTTCAGCCCAAAAGCCGGGCGAAGTTGTGAGCTCTAGGCAAGAGCAGACTGTTCTGGTTCACCGTCTCCTCTGAGCTGTGGCATTAACTGGGGCTTTGGTCCGTGCCGCTCCCGGCTGTGCTGCAGGCAGCTGCCGGCTTTTTGGCACGCTCCTATTTGTTTCGCCGAGCCCTTCATCAGGGCGTTCTCCTGACCCAGCCTGCGGAGCGGGGGTCGGTGCTGGTGCACACCCGATCCTCGTCGTGTTAAACCCTGAGGTCAAGGGCGGACGCTGCGGACGCTGGCCGGCGTCCCGGGAAGGTGAGGGCGGCCCACACTGGTGCCCGTGTGCCAGCAGAACTAACGATTCGATCGTATCTTAGCTTATTACACAGAGATAGCGTGGGGATTTTTTTCCATGACTGCTTCGGCTGGGGACCCAGCAGCTCTTCGTCCTCTCTTGTTAGGAGAGAGGGTTGGGATTGTTTTGCTGAGCTCTCATGCAGCTGCTGGAGGAATAAAACCACAATTGTTAACACTTAATTTCCTTTTTGTGTGCAGGTTTAGAAATGTTGTTGCTTGTTCAGTGACCTGCCAGCTGAGTTTCACTTTCACATCCTCCTGCCTGGTTGTGCCAGCACAAGTTGTTACCAAAAAAAAATGAAACCACCACCATTTTCCAAATGGTTTTTAACCCAATGAAAAGCAATTACATTTTTTTCCCCCCAAACACAGAATCTGGGGCTTGAAACGAGTTGTGCTCTTCTGTCTCTCTCCTTATTTGCTTCCTGGCCTTAGTACACGGCATATTCCCCAAGGAAAGCCTGAACCAAATGCCTGGAGGCAGAGGTTACCCAGGGCCTGGCCCTGAGTAAACTGAAGTGAAAGGTATTTTTTTCTTCAGCTAATCCAATCTAAGATCAGAGAGGGGCTTCTGCACCTTCCTGCCCTTCAGCAGCCGGCAGGTCTGTGTCTGGTGTTGGAGCTGTCTGTAACTCTGTGGTTTTTATTGTTGGCTGAGAGGATAAAAGTGTGCAGAATGGGACAGCCTGTGCACTGTCAGAGCGCAGCCAGGCTTTCATCTCGGATCGCAGAGTGCTTTGCAGACGTTCATTAAGTCCAGCAGCGCCGGAGCTAGGTCGGGTCGGTCTCCAGGGGGTCGGTGGGGGGATGAAATGAGTGGCTGGAGCCCTCACAGCATCCTCGTCTCGTGCTGGGGTTATGGCCCAGGTACCCTCTGCTCCCCAGCACCCACGGAGCTCCAAAAGGGCTGCGCACCCCTGGAACACCGCAGGAGGGTGCTGAGTTTGAGCAGTTTTCCCCCTGTCCTGTGGCCTGAGATGCTGCACATGCTTACGGGGGGTGTTGGGGCAGACTGGAGTGGAGGAGGGATCTCCCTGCCCTCGAAGCTCATGGATGGTTTTTGTTTCTTACATCCCTGCTCAGGACCAAGAAAGACGAACGCCGCTGCATGCTGCTGCCTACATAGGAGATGTTGCAATCCTCGAGCTCCTAATACTGTCAGGTAAGGGCCAGGGCTCAGAGCACTTAGCTCCAGTGCTGGCGTTGCCTTGAAGGCGCCTTTCTGATCTCCTCCGGCCTTAGGGGTGCAGAGCAGTAGTTTTTGGTCACCTTCCAAGGAACTGTGTGCTCATGCTTAAGCCAGTGGGGTTGCAGCCAGGGGAAGATTAGGAAATGTTGCCATAATCCTAAGAGGTTTGTTCAGACAGAGAAGTGTCTTGGAACTGAAATAGCAGAGGTAGAAACCAAGCCAGGAGGAGGATGTGTGCAAGGTGTTCAGCATTAGAAGGAGGTACTGGAGGAGCCTGCAGCGGGGATGCACGCCTTGCAGATGCCTGGAACAGCAGATGCTCTGGGGTCTGCTGGAAAATCAGGGGATTTTGCTCAGTTTTGGCTTGTGTTACTTGGCATAAAGCTGCCCTTCGTTTCCCTCCAGAGACATTCATCCCTGTGCTTGGGTCCTGTGCCCGTGTCATGCAGACAGGGGAGTCTCCTCGTCTGCTGTTCACCAGTGCAGCCCCTCGGGGCACCGTGGGCTTCGCAGCTGCTTGCTGGTAGTGTGGAGGAACCCTGAGGCTGGCGTGATCCTATGTCACCCTGAGGAGGAGAGACTCGGGGAAATCCTTTGCTGAGGGCTTGTTAAACAGGATTGGGGATGTTCAGCTCCGTCTGCAGAGCATGGAACACCCTTCTGTGCCCTGTGTTGATTTTTTCATGCCTGTGTGTTCATTTCTCAGCAGCAAAGAAAGGCAGGGGCTTCAGGGGTCACAGGACCTAAGTGCCTAGCACAAATCTGGAGCTGGGATGGCAGTAATCTGTCACCTTTCCTTTCTAATACAGAGATACAGCCCACAGCGACCACAGCTCCCAACGTGAAATGCTCTGTTGTTCTGTCTCAAGTGGCCTTGTTTTAAAGCAAGGAGCTGAACTGCTTGCTGGATCTCTGTTGTGTTTTTTTGGCTCAGTGGGGAAGCTGGCACTCTGGGAGATGTAGTCTCTTCAGTCTGTGCTTTGCCATGTCCTTTGCAGTGCACCAGCACGGTCTCCCAAGAGGCGTAACTTGTTCCTCTTGCAGTTCACAGGGTCTGTCCCACCTAAAGCTCGGTGCAAGGTCCCCTTTTGCAGCAGAACTGGCACTCTTGCCCGGCAGGTGCCTCAGAGGTGGCTGCAGACCTGCCCTGGGACTCTGGAGCAGGGGCAGCCGGTCACTTGTCTGCCCCCTGACCCCTCCTTTTGTTCCTCCTCAGGTGCTAATGTTAACGCGAAGGACACTGTTTGGCTCACCCCGTTACACCGCGCTGCGGCTTCTCGTAATGAGGTAGGTTCCCTCTGGCTCTGTCTGCTCCTTGCATGGGGGTGATGGGTGCTGATGGGAGGACGGGACCGTGCTTCTCCTTCTCTTTTCCATCTCTCCTGGTTTTGGCTGAGATGGGTGGTGTCATTAGAGTGGAGAGGGGACGAACGCGTAATTCAGAGGTTGAAAATGAGAGCTGGAAAAAAAGTCTCCTTGGTTCCCTTCGCTCCATGCTTCAGGAGTTAGCACGTGTGTTTTCCCCACAACATCCTCCTCCCTGCCTTTCCCTCCTTCCCCAGGGCTTTGTCTAATCCAGCTTTACGTTTCTTTGAGGGATGATGGGGCTCTCACCCTTTCTCTTGGGAGCTGATTCCAACGGATCCTGTTGGAAAGATTTCCTGACGTTTAGCTTTTGTGGGCTTAACTTCATCCCACTTAACTTTGTCCTGTTTTGAGTTGCTGGAGAGCAAGAAACTCTGTGGTCATGTTGGATGGAGCCAGGGGATCCAAAGCCCTGGCTCTGACATGCAGGGCAAGTTACCACACATCAACTGGTTGCACGAACTGTCTTAATTGGCAGCAGACACGGGATGAAACACATTAGCGTAAACGTCTACTGAGGGCGTTTGCTGTGAACATGTGTGGACAGTTACTGTGGGTCGCTAAAATACGGGAGCTCAGCAAGCCGAGACTGTTTTGCTGTCAGGTCTGAAGTGCTGCTTGTCTGTGAATTTGAGCACGCTCGTTTGCTTCTCTGCCTCAGCTCAGATGTGTTGGAGAGTCACCTCCCTCATTCTGTTCTTCCCTGGGGTGCTTGGCACAGGGCTCCGCCAGTGCCCTGCGTGCCCAGCTCCTGAGAGGAGCCTTCCCGAAATGCCTTCTTCACGGCTTTTCCTGCCTAGAGGCTGCTCTCTAGGATTGCTGGGTTTATGTACTGCCCGGCCGTTTCACGTGCTTCTCCCAGCCGGGAGTGGTATTGGCTAGCCCTGGGGGAATAGAGCAGAGCAGCGAGCCGTGGGGCTGGGATCATTGGAAGCGCTGCCCCGATGCTGCGTGGAAGTTGGCAGCCTGCAAACCATAGCAAGGAAAACGTGGGGTTGCAGCAAACAGCCCTACCAGCAAAAGGGGGAAATAATTACCAAATATAGGTCAGTGGGTCACATTTGTCATCCCCCGGGCGCTTCACACCTCGTGAGTCATGGATGAGCGCTCACTTACAGTTAAATCGTGTGGCTCGGAGGTATTTCTCCTGTGCCGGTACCCCTGTGCAGCCACGTTTCACAGCTGCAGTCGGGTGGGATGAGCCCGGCTCATTCAGGTCCCACACACCAAACTCCAGCCTGGAAGGAGCTGGAGCAGCCCAGCTGAGGGCTGGAGGATTCGTGTAGGGAAGATTCCTTCTCCCTGCACATTCTTGGAGCCTCTCTCACACTGTCCTGACCTCTCTCACCCTTTCTCTGTGATAACATGCTGAAACACAGCCATATGCAGGCTTCAGAATGTCATTGGGGACACGAAAGCAAACAAGTCCTTTCCTTTGACGGAGTGGGGAGAAGCCGTACCTGTGAGTGTGCGGTGCAGTTTCAGCTCAGCGCCCTCTGACTCTGGGAGCTGTAGGCTGGTGTGGATCTGGGCAGCCCTGTGTCTGCTGAAAGCGTGAAGCGGACCGAGCTGCAGCTTCCCCCACCCGGCTGGAGGGCTTCTGCAGGCTCCAGCAGGTTGGGTTAGAGCTCTGCTTTCCTCTGCTCCTGCTAGAAGGCACTTCACCTCCTCCTGAAGCACTCGGCAGACGTCAATGCCCGCGACAAGTATTGGCAAACGCCTCTGCACGTCGCCGCTGCCAACCGGGCCACCAAGTGTGTGGAGGCCATCATCCCCCTGCTAAGCACTGTCAATGTCGCGGACCGCACGGGCCGCACAGCACTGCACCACGCCGTGCACAGCGGCCACCTCGAGGTAGGTGAGGCGGGTTGGGGCACAGGGGACCCCGCGCCTGTCCCCGTTCCTGGGTCCGGGCCTCACAGGTGGTGAAGGCATCTCTGCCTGCACAAACAGGGAGGAATCGCAGCCTTGCCTCTCACTGTTTCTCCCTATCTAGATGGTGAACCTGCTGTTGAACAAAGGGGCCAGCCTGAGTACTTGCGACAAGAAGGACCGCCAGCCCATCCACTGGGCAGCTTTCCTAGGTAGGTTTTCCCCACGGGCATTGGTCCAGTTTCTTCTCCCATGTTGCTTGCTGCCTATGGATTCACCTTCCAGGGTGGTGAGGCTCCCCAGAGGCCGCTGTGCCTAGGTCTCCATTTTCCGGGGTCCCCTGGCTCTTACCGCTGTCTCCTGGACAGGGCATTTGGAAGTTCTGAAGCTGCTGGTGGCCCGAGGAGCTGATGTGATGTGTAAGGACAAGAAGGGCTACACCCTGCTGCACACTGCGGCAGCCAGTGGCCAGATCGAAGTCGTGCGTCACCTGCTGAGGCTGGGAGTTGAGGTAAGACCCCCGCGGCTGCTAGCAGGGTGGGCTTGTGTGCAGGCCAGTCTGGAGCCAGGAGTAGGAGAGGGTGCTGGGTGGCAGCAGGAGCCCTGGCTGGTTCTCAGCTGCCTGTTTTTTCTTCCTGAATCCCTAAATCCTCCGGGGTTTGTTGCTCCCACAGATCGATGAACCAAATTCCTTCGGTAACACTGCACTTCACATTGCCTGTTACATGGGCCAAGATGCCGTGGCCAATGAGCTGGTCAATTACGGCGCCAACGTCAATCAGCCTAACGAGAAGGGCTTCACCCCTCTGCACTTTGCTGCCGTCTCCACCAATGGGGCCCTGTGCCTAGAGCTCCTCGTGAACAACGGGGCTGATGTCAACTTTCAGGTCTGGCACTGAGGGGATGGGGGGAGCGAGGACCCGCTGCCTAATGGGGGAGCTCAGGGAGGGTGGTGGGAAGCCTGATGCGACCTGGCTTCTGCTCTCTGCAGAGTAAGGAAGGGAAGAGCCCTTTGCACATGGCTGCCATTCACGGACGGTTCACGCGTTCGCAGATCCTCATTCAGAACGGTGAGTGGCTTCTTCCTCTGGCCCTTGGGTTACCCCGGCCCTTTCTTGTGCTTCTCAGCACCTGCCTCCAGGACCTCCCTGCATGTTTGCTCGGAGTGTTTAGGAGCTCTACAATTATCACTCAGATTCATTTCTGTGCTCTTGGGGCTGTTGCCAGCAGCCCTGTGCTGCTCAGGGGTGGCAGGGAGCGTGCGTGCCCTTAAGGGCAGCGAAGTGCACACCAGGGGACTGAAATTCCAGCCAGGTCAGAGCTTCTGCAGTCAAAGAACATTCCTGCTGCCACGTCCAGCCTGAAAGACAATATTCTTGTAAGAGGGCTGCAGGCTTGGCAGGCACCCGAGGGGTTCAGCTGGAGACCTCCAGGGCTGAATGCATCCCCTCCTGGGGCAAGGGGAGAGATCCAATGCCCCAGGTTTGCAGGATACAAGTGGGCTCTCAGCTCAGAGAGCAGTTTACAGTCTCCTTCTACACGATGCTGAATGGACTCGAGTTATTAGCTGTGTCCCTGACACGGGGATGTGGCTGTCAGAACAGTCTGGGCTGCTCAGGACTAGAATGCAGAGACTCACTGGCAAAGCCCTTGGCTTTTCCTTTCTAGGCAGTGAGATTGACTGTGCTGACAAATACGGCAATACCCCCCTCCACGTTGCTGCTAGATATGGCCACGAGCTGCTAATTAGTACTTTGATGACGAATGGTGCTGACACTGCAAGGTAAGGAAAGGCTCTTCCTCCCCTTCCCTGCCCTGGGCTGGAGGATGCAGAGATGATCCATCCTGACTCCCTTCTCGTCTCCTGGCAGGCGTGGGATCCACGACATGTTCCCTCTGCACTTAGCTGTTCTCTTTGGATTTTCAGACTGTTGTCGTAAGCTACTTTCCTCAGGTGAGTGACTCGGCTGTCCGTCCTGCAGCGCGGGCACTTGGGGGACCCTCGAGCTTTCCCCTGACTCCCTGCCCCTCCTGCCCCCCAGGTCAGTTGTACAGTATCGTCTCCTCGCTGAGCAATGAGCACGTGCTGTCTGCAGGCTTCGATATCAACACGCCTGACAACCTCGGGAGGACTTGCCTCCACGCTGCTGCTTCTGGAGGGTGAGCTGTGCGTGGGGCGCTGGTCCCACACTGCGTGCATGGAGGGCAGTGACCTCACTGCCTGCCCCCAGCCTAAACTGTAACCCTCCTCTCCGTCCGTGAGCTACAGCATGGGCAGCCCAGTGCAGCGCTTTGGTCAGGACTGGGAGTCAGACCCCTGGGTGCTGTTCCTGGCTCTGGGAGAGAGCGGAGACCTGTGTTTAGAGCAGGAATGGAAATGGAAACCTTTTCGTCCTGTTCTGCTGCTGACTCTGTGACTCATCCCGGTCGCGTCCCTCTCTGGCTGTTTACCGTTCTTTAAAATGGGGCTAGAATGCTTCCCTGGCTAGGGGTTTGTACAGGAGTCACAAGCTGATGCCTGAAAAGCAGCAGGGATTTAGCTGGCTGTGTAAATGCCTCGTATTGTTTGCTAGGGAGTTTGATTTCACGCGGCGTGTTGAGAGCGAACGCGGCTGCAGCGATATGGCAGAGGTGTAGTCTCGAGCATCGTTACGTCTGTGCGATGCCTGAGAGCCAGTCGCGGAGCTATCCCTCGGCATCGCAGCTCCGTTACCCTGCCTGAGCGGCGGGAACAAAGCACTGACGCAGAAGCCAGAAATCCTAGATCTTTTTTGTAGCATAAAATCCAGCGCGTCAGCTGCACTAATGCCATGGCTAATGTCTCTCTGTAATTGCTTGGTTGTTTGAGAGCTCCACGCAGTGCGGGATAGCGCTGGTAAGGCAGGAAGCATGAAGGGTTATTTCACTGGAGAGCAGGGAAGAGCTTTGTGTATGCAGCATCCAGCCATGGCTGCGGCTCTTACGGTGCTCAAAGATGAGAAACTGAATTGAGCTTCGGCACGTCCGGGCTGTGCGGGTGAGAAGCGTGGCTAT
Source organism: Burhinus oedicnemus (assembly GCA_008921705.1). NCBI lineage: Eukaryota > Metazoa > Chordata > Aves > Charadriiformes > Burhinidae > Burhinus > Burhinus oedicnemus. The sequence goes on along the minus strand of VFFE01007137.1, from coordinate 70,492 downwards.
CTTGTTTGCAGCAAGGAGGAGTTTGCATTTCTGCTGTGGTCCCTTCTGATCTGTGTCTAAATCATCTCCCTACCTCCTACAGGAACGTTGAATGTCTTAATTTGCTGTTGAGCAGCGGTGCTGACTTGAGGAGGAGAGATAAATTTGGAAGGTAAGTGTGCTGTGGGGCTTGCAAGGGAGCAAGGGTGATTCCTCTCACCCTAAAACAGCTGGAGCACACCGAGCCTGGGTTTGGGTTGGGACATTCCTAAGACCTTTGCTGCATTTGGTATCTAAAGCTGCTTCCTTCATCCCCTCTCACCCCAAGGGGTCCATCTCTGGCTCTTCAGAAGGAGCTGCTGACCCAAACCCTTGAGCCAGAGCAGGGCGCAGCTCAGCAGCCGGGGGGTGGCTGGCTCCCTGGGTCCTGCCTTGCTGCCAGGCGAGTTTCTCCATCTGTGTGGCAGGCAGTGCTGCTAAGCCCCCTTCTCCTTTCCCCCTTCCCAGGACTCCACTGCACTACGCAGCTGCCAACGGCAGCTATCAGTGTACGGTGACGCTGGTCACGGCAGGAGCCAGTATTAACGAGGCTGACTGTAAAGGCTGTACCCCCTTACACTATGCTGCTGCTTCGGACACGTACAGGAGGTGAGTGTCTCGGGGACGCGCGCTCCTCGCTGCCGGGGCTGGAGACGATGGCACACTGCTGAGTGGTGATGCTCTGCTGTTCCTTGGCCACCTCCCTGCAACTGGTGCTCAGCTGGTTTGTGAAGAGGGGAGCGCTTTGAGGAGCGTGGGTAGGAGGGGGTAATCAGCAAACTGATGCGGGTCTCTGACCTTTCAGAGCAGAGACTCATTCAGGAAACAGCCATGACACTGATGAGGAGCCACTGAAGGAGTCCAGGCTGAAGGAGGCATTCTTGTGAGTCCGCACCGCAGCCCCATCTGGCAGTTGTTTGTTGTTTACCCCTTCCCTGCACCCCTGCATGCAGTCGCTAGGAATACCTTGCTTCTGCTTACGCTGAACTGAGCAGTGGTGCCTTGGAGGAAACATCTGCTGGTTTGATTCTCGAGGCAAACCTGGCCATCGCTTCCTGGTCCCCACTTCCAGCGCGCTTTGCATGCGCTCTGTATCTTGAGGGGATTCGTACAGCATCTGCTCTGGGATCGAAGCGGGGGGGTCCCTGCGAAGCTCTGCTTCTCCCGTCGCCTCCTTTTCTTCATCTCCCCTTTCTCTTGCTCGTTGCAGTTGTTTAGAGTTCTTGCTGGATAATGGTGCTGACCCATCCCTCCGGGACAAGCAGGGATATACCGCTGTCCACTATGCAGCTGCGTACGGCAACAGGCAGAACCTCGAACTGGTGAGTGAGCCAGAGAAAACCCTCTGTGCTGCCAGGAGAGGGGGGGGAAGCCCCCACTTAAGGAACATGTCAAGCCCTACGGTGTCCAGGTGTGGCTGAAGGACTGTGTGTGTTGTACGCACTACAGTGTCAGGGTTTGTCCAGGAGGAAGGGAGATGGGTTTGGTTAAAAAGCATGGGGACTCTTGGGGAGCTGCTGTGCTGGGAATATCATGGAGGAAAGACCTGGGTCTGAGCGAGATGCCAGAGAGAAAGGAGCTCTGTTACCTGGCACAGGGGGACGCATGGATGTCTTGCTTAAACCCCTGGCAATAGAGCAAGGTTGGGGTTTTAAAAGAAAGCCTGGAGACCTGTGCCAAGGAAGAGGTCTTGCAGTGCTGAAAATGCCTTGTAACTCTGTCTGAAGTGCCTGCGTTGTTACAGGGTAAGCTTGCAGCCGTGTGGGCATAGGAAATCGTATGAGTAGTGGGGAGGCTTCGGGATAGCAGGGACTTGATGTGACTGCCTATGCAGGGCCCAAAGCTGGTTAAAGAAGGTCCCATCCTGAAATTCAGATCATTCTGAAGCAGATGAGCAGGTTTTCTAACCCCTCTGCAGCCTGTTGCTGGACAGAGTGTCTGTCAAAGCCACCGTGAGTCCAGGATCAGTTATGGGTTTGTGTTGTTGCTGTTGCAGCTCCTGGAAATGTCTTTTAACTGCCTGGAGGATGTGGAAAGCACCATTCCAGTCAGCCCTTTGCACTTAGCTGTAAGTACGGCTGGCCCAACCCCAGCGGTGTGGAGGGCGCTTGGCTCCGTGCAGGGTTCACACTGAGTCCTGGAGAGGTGCCTGCTCCCGGGCAGCCCGGGCTGGGTCCCTGCAGCCATCGGTGCTGAGTGGGGCAAGGGAGGAAAGGTGCCGGTGGCTGGGGAATGGCTTTCCCCGTAGGCTGTTGGTCAAAGTCCCTTTGATTTGTATGTTAAACTCCCTGCTCTCTCCAGGGCTTTCTGATTGCTGCGGTTCGGAGCCACCTCCCTTGTCTGAGTGTGGGCAGGGGCAGGAATGGGTGAGGGTTTTGTGTGGGACCCAACTGCAAACAAGAGGCAATGGCCAGGCAGGAGCCTGTCTGGCTGGAGGGACCCAGGGGGCAGGAATTGTCCTGGGGTGGACTTCTGGATGCCGCCTCTCCAGGCACCGCTTTAATGTGGTCTGCTTTGTCCTCAGGCCTATAATGGTCACTGTGAAGCCCTAAAGACACTTGCCGAAACCCTCGTGAACCTCGATGTGCGGGACCACAAGGGGCGGACGGCGCTGTACCTCGCCACGGAGAGAGGCTCCACGGAGTGCGTGGAGGTGCTCACCAGCCACGGTGCGTCCGCCCTGGTGAAAGAGAGGAAGAGGAAGTGGACCCCTCTCCATGCTGCAGGTGACAGAGGGCAGATGGGGCTGGGGACGGTTGAGGGCAGCGAGGGAGCATGTCCAGAGCCCTTCCAGCCATCAGTGCCACCGCTGCCAAGGATGCCTGTTCACCGGATTGCTGTTTGGGGAGAGGGAAGGGGCTGTGGTTTAGGATGATGCTTAGAGGCAGGATGGGGCCGGTGCACCCTGCTGTGATGTGCCAGCAGAAGCTTGAAGGTCCAAGTGGCTCAGCAGTGGGCTGGAGAGAAGACACCAGCAGCTTCTGCACACACGTGTCTTCAGCTCAGCCTGTGCACGTTCTAATCAATCCTGTGGCCTAGCAACCACATAACAAATTAGCTCAGCCACGTGTGCCTGGCTGCTGGGCACGAGCCCCTTCCTTTGGTTTGTGGTGGTGGCTGGAAGGAGGGGACCCATCTGTACGTGTGTGTGACTCCTCCTTTCCTTGTGCGTTGTCTCCAGCTGCCAACGGGAACACTGATTCCCTGCACCTCCTGATAGACAGCGGGGAGCGGGCAGACATCACCGACGTCATGGACATCCACGGCCAGTGAGTTTGTCCAGACGTTTCTCTTGGGATCTGCGTGGCACAGGGTCGGGCCCCTTGCAGGGTGGCTGGGACAGGGTAGAGAGGGCAATGCTTGGACACAGCTGATTTCCATGCCCTGCTGCCTCTCCTCCTGCAGAACCCCACTGATGCTGGCCATCATGAATGGCCACGTTGACTGTGTCCACCTCCTGCTGGAGAAGGGATCCACAGCCGATGCAGCAGACAAGAGGGGAAGGACCGCCCTGCACCGAGGGGTGAGTGCGTCCCTGGGACCCTGCAGCTTCTGCTCGTCCTCCTGCGCGGAGGCTGCTTGGAGAACAAGCAGGTGGTTTCTTTTGTTGCAAGAGTCCTCAGTGAATGAGCCAGTTTTCCCTTCCTGAGGTGTGCAGCATTTGAGAAGGAAGGTGTGCAAGAAGGGGCTTCTGTTGTTAAATGATTGAAGGGTGAGACCTGACCTCCTGGTCCTCTTTCCTGACCACAGGCTGTGACGGGCTGTGAAGACTGCCTGACTGCCCTGCTGGACCACGATGCCTTCGTTCTGTGTCGGGATTTCAAAGGCCGGACCCCGATCCACTTTGCATCGGCGTGCGGGCACTTAGAAATCCTGAGGACCCTGCTGCAGGCAGCCCTCTCTACTGACCCTCTGGACTCTGTGGTGGACTACAGCGGTTACTCACCGATGCACTGGGCTTCATACAGCGGTAAGGAACTGGGCTGGGCCCCTGCCCACCTCTGCTCTGCTCTGGCTATTGATGGGGAGGAGGGAGCCAGGAAGAGCCAGGTGATCCCTCTGTCCCCCTCTGCTTTGGGAGCCATCAGCCCAGCAGTGAGTTCAGCCTGGTGGAAAGGACGGCGCAAATCTGGGAGGGAGGCAGGGAGTTTTTCTCCCCCTGCCAAGCTCCTTAAAAAAGGAATGAAATATGAAAACAGCTATTATAGAACAGCTGAGACTGCTTCCTCCAGGACTGCTGGATTTATAGGATTACTTGGCCGTCACCCTGGCTGCAGGGAGTGGTGGGACTGATACGGCAACAGGAAGGGATGTCTCAGCATTTCAAAGAGAAGCTAGCAATGTGGCTCTGAAGTCCTTCAGGAGATGGTGTGGAATTAGAAACCTCTGGCTTTGCTGCCAGAACGGAAACAAACCCACTGCCCCTGTGCTGGGGAATGGGTTGGTTTGGGTGGTTTGGTGCCGCTTGTCCTGTGTAGCCTCTGGGGCCTCTGGGTCCCCCTTTGGACGTGGGGAGAGCCAGGGGGGCCTTCAGTCCCTTCTTGCTCTGTTACACGTGAGGAACCGCAGGCTGGGTACTGATGTATTTCTATCCCTCTCTCCTCACAGGACATGAAGATTGTCTTGAATTGTTACTTGAACACAATCCGTTTGCGTACCTAGAAGGAAACCCCTTTACTCCATTGCACTGTGCAGTGTAAGTGGCGTCTGGGACCCACCCTGGGTTCTTCCCAGCCGGGTGATGCGGGAGAGGGGATACACGGTCTGAGTGGAGGACTCCAAACCCTGCCCTTATTGCCAAGGTCTCTTTCCTGGACAGTAGCAGCTCCTCAGGGTGGTACCATCCCAGCTCCCGTGTGGCAGGGAGGCAGTTGCTGGATTGCTGGAGGTCCTCGGGGAGCTGTAAAGCAGCTATCTCGTTGGCTGCACGCAGCACAGCCAGCGCTGTCGTGTACCAGACTCCCATGCCAGCAGGCTTTCAGCTTGATGGAGCTAATGGCGCTGCCAAGTGCTGGTGGTTCAGCCCTTGCTGGCCCCCTTGGATGGTTCATCTCTGCTCTTTGCTTGTGGAGCATCTCAGGAAATCCGCAGGCTGCCTGCGAGGCTCTGGAGATGGGCTTTACTGGGAGAAGGGCTCCACGTTGTCCCAAGCCACCTTCCTCAGAAGTTGTCGTGGTTTAGGCCAGACTGCCCACTGAGGCAGAACGACAGTCTGAGGCAGTGTGAGCATGATCCTTGGGGTCCCGCAGAGGGGTTTGGGGCTGACGGCGATTCCTTGGCTTTGCAGCCGGCAGAGGAAGGAGTGTGCTGCCCTGGGCAGCTGCGGAGGGGTGAGGAAGGTGGAGGCATTGCCGCGTTCTGCCTGGGGTGGGTCTGGTGCATCCTTGGGACCCGTAGCAGCAGAGGGATGGGCAAGGCTGTTGTCTGGCATGGTACTGTGTTTCCTTGAGTAATACCAAGAAGGGTGAAGGGGTGTTTTACCCTAAGCAACTCCAGACCAGCTGCTCTTTGCACCCAAGCCCCAGGAACGCGCTGCTCACTCCCGCTGCCGACGTGCTAATGCTGCTTAGTCTTGTTCTAACTTTCCTTCTTGTCCCCACTGCAGAATTAACAACCAGGACGGCACTGCTGAAATGCTGGTGGAAGCATTAGGTGCCAAGATTGTTAATAGCAGAGATGCCAAAGGAAGGTGAGCGCAGACTCGTCCCTCTCTTGTCACCCACTCCCCAGTGCTGCTGGGTGGTGGCTGTGACTCCCGCAGCGACTTCCACGTGACTTCCCATGGCACAAAGGGACTCTGACGTCCCCAAACATGTCTGTAGGCCTGGGCAGGTGGGGTGGGTGCTGTGCCCTCCTCTTTACCCGCTCTCTCGTCTTCCCAGGACACCCCTTCACGCTGCTGCCTTTGCAGACAACATCCATGGTTTACAGCTGCTTCTGCGCCACCAAGCCGAGGTGGACATGACTGACAAGCTGGGGAGGACTCCCCTCATGATGGCTTCTGAGAACGGGCACACTGCAGCAGTCGGTACGTGGCTGGTAGCCACTTTCCTCGGTGTGGGTTGTGAGCCTCCCTGTGCCTCCTCCGTCACCGGGTCCTGTGGTAGCCGGGCTGTCCCTCTCCTCATGGGCACACTGGGACAGCTGCCCCACTCCTGCCCCCTCAGCACATGGCCACTGCCCCACATTGCCGGGCTTTGTGCTGCTTCTTCTCAACAGCAGCTGTCCCTCCTCATTTCAGAGTTCCTGCTGTACCAAGCAAAAGCAAATATAACTGTGCTGGATGTCAACAAGAACACAGCTCTTCACCTGGCCTGCAGCAAGGTAGGGAGCCGGCCGCTCACAGCCGTGATCGCAGTCACCATCACCTTCAGCCTTCCTACCTTAATGAGAGGGGTGGTCTGCCTTCTCCTGCCCCGCCAGAGCATGGGCGAGGGCCCTGGGCTTGCTCTGCCTGCCTGCTTACCTGTCTTGACCTGTACAGACACTCCTGATTCAGTTTTGAGCAGCTTAGGTGGTAGCACAGATCCGTCTGTGTTTTTGCTGGGGGTCCCCTCTGAGCTCGCTGTGCTTCCTGGGGCGCGGTGGGAGCAGGAGGTTTGTGATCAGTGTGTCCACGCAAAGAAGGAGATGCTGCAGAGGAGATGGAGGGGACACGGCTTGCCTTCTCGGGCCCTGCCAAAGTGGTGAACTGTTGTAGAAGGTTGGGTTTAGGGAACGTTTCCATGTCCTAGGCAATCGCGTTCCACTCGGACAGCACCAGGTCCCCTCCACTGCCCCTGCCTTCCTGCTCCTGCACTATAAACAGTCTGGTCTCCTTTCCAGGGTCATGAAAAGTGTGCCTTGTTGATCCTGGGGGAAACCCAAGACCTTGGCCTTATCAATGCAAGTAACAGTGCTCTGCAAATGTGAGTATTTGGACAGCTGGCACCAGTGGGGGAAAAACAGGGCTTTGCTGGGTGGGGGTGATGCACCGGCGGTGGTAGGAGCTCTGCCCCTGCTTGGTGCGTGCAGTGAGCGTGCAAGCAGGTAAGCTGAGGAGCACTCAGGCCCTGAGTGTCTGCCCTCGGAGCTGCTTGTTTTAGCAAGAGGTGTTAAGGCAGGTGGCTCCGCTGTCGGGGTGACGCTGCCTTTCCCTCTCCTCCCAGGCCGCTCCACATCGCAGCTCGGAATGGGCTGGCCTCCGTCGTCCAGGCCCTGCTCAGCAGAGGTGCCACTGTGCTGGCTGTGGATGAAGAAGGTGCGTGTTCCTTGCGGGTATCCGGGGGGGGGTTCAGTGTGATGTCCCTGGGGGACGGGGGCTGCCTGGGGAAGCGCTCAGCTGGGATTGGAAGGGTTTCTGCATCCTTTCTGCGGCTGAGCAGCATGTTCTCAGCTCGTGGCGTCACAGGAACAGCCTGGGTGAGGACATCAGCACCCTGCGAGCCCCTGTAAAAGCATTCCCAGGTCCCACAGGTGTTTGAAATATGTTTTTTGCCCCCCGTGCGTCTTCTGGTGGCTGTCTGGCGCTCCTGCCAGGCACAAAACCAGCCCAGCCTGAGCCAGCAATAAGCTGTTGACTCACTTGCAAGTTGGCAGAAACTGGTTGTTGTAGCCAGAAGCTTTTTCTCCCAGCAGAGTTCTTGCTCTGCTGGAATACCTTTAAGTCGTGAAAAATATCATTGCGTCCACCGTGCTGCCAGGGCTTCTGAGGCTTTTTATTTGTCTCCTGCCGATCCTGGCACACTTCAGAGTGGTTGCTGCAATTGCAGGGGTTGCCGGTGCCCAGAAGCAGGGTCTTTTGAGATAAAGACAAATAGATGTCCTGACCCCTCAACGCAGGGGTGAAAACTGCCCCAGTCGAAGCGTTCCCCGGGGAGGACGCCCGTCCCGGGGCGGTTCTTCACCCCCGGCTTTGTTCTAGGTCATACCCCAGCCTTGGCATGCGCCCCCAACAAGGACGTTGCCGACTGCCTGGCACTTATCCTCTCCACCATGAAGCCTTTCCCACCTAAAGACGCCATCAGCTCTTTCAGCTTCAACCTCCTCAAGAACTGCGGCATTGCAGCCAAAACGGCCGCCTGCGGGGCCCTGCCCAACGGCAGCACCTGCCCCTACAGCAAGGACCGGCACAGTGCCATCGGCTTGGACGGCTGTTACTCGGAGTAGCTTAAACTATGGGTGACCTAATATCTTATTATATTTATTTAGAAATTCTATAAATATAGGGCACTTTAAAGGAGAACAAGACTGGGCAGGCCTTCTAGCGTGGCCGGATAGGCCAAGAGTTCAGAGCTTCCTCTTCTCGCTGGGTTGCCAGCGCGGTGCCAAAGCTGTTAATTGGTCTAACGAGCAGCTGGCAGTGCCGTTCCCGTTCCCTGCGCCTCCTCAATCCTCTCCCCGTCAGGGTGCGCTCGCACCCCTGCGATGGCAGGGCAGGAGAGGGATGCTGCAGGCTTAGGGCTTCGTCCGGCCAAGGCGAGGCAGGTGCCACCATCGGCCGGCCCGCAGACGGGACGGGGTTTGTCCCCCAGCTTTCGGGGGGTGGGTTGAAATCGGTTCCGGCGTTTCCCAATGCCCCACGCCAGCCTCCCACCCTGCCTCGCCTCCGGGACGCCCCCAGGGCTGCCCCAAGCCCTCGCTGCACCCAGCCGGGACGGGGAAGCCTGAACTCTTGGTGGGATGGGGGGGTGGGAATCTTTGGGAATTGGCTGGTCTCGCAAGCGCTGGGGTGGGTGTTAGCTCCTGGCCAAGTGCCACTGTAACTGCTCCTCTCTCGCAATCACTTTTTTTCTCACGCTTCGATTCCAATACAAACACTTGAATCAAGATCTACTGTACCTGGGACACTAAAATATCCTTTTGGCAGCTGTCATTTATATGCAAAAACGGGTGCTGCTGCCCAACCCCGCGGTCGGCTGGCTGCGGATGCGCTGCTGGAGCCTCCCTCCCCACACCAGGCACTTTAGGGATTCTGTTGGTTGGTTGGGTTTTTTTTTTTCTTGGCAAAATGTCGGATCCTAAGAAACGATTCTTTTTTGAATTTTCGTTCTCTGTTTTGCATGGCCGTTTCCATGCAAGAGTCAGTGTTGCTTTTTTTTTTTAAAAAAGAAAAAAGTTATTTATAAAGAAACGAGCATTTACCTTTAAAAAAACAACAAAAAACGTAAAAAAATATTCTGAAAGTTTTAGCCTTTAAATAAGGAAAAAAATGCACTTCAAAGTCCTTATTCACAACCCTAAGTAAGTCTGTGTTTATTTTTCTAATGCAGCATCTTGGCAGGTTTATTAGCGTGCGTGTACGTGAGATCATTGTTTTTTGTTTTGGGTTTTCTTTTTTTAATTTTAGAAATCATATTTATAATGCAGGTTTGAAGCATTCGAGAATGTTGCACTGTTTTGGGGTTTTTTTTCCCCGTTGTTGGGGTTGTTTTTGGTTTTTTTTCCTTCTGAATTACTGTAACAGTATCACGTGCAAAAAACAATACTCTTTCTCCATATCACGAGTCTGTTCAAAGCCAAAGACGGGGATGCAGAGAACGAGAACGGGCTGACAGGGCAACAAGCATTTCGGGAACCATCTTCTCCCCCCACCTCCTTTCCCTCCGCAGCCTGGCTGAAAGTGGGGCCGGAGCTGAGGCTCCCGCCCAGGGGCATCCCAGTGGGATCCCTGTGGGATGGGAGCGGGGAGAGCAGGATCCCTCTCTCCCACTGAGTCCTCAGTGGCCGCTCGCCGCCTCTTTGCGGGCGAGACTGCGATGGGACCGCACGAGCCTCGCGCTGCGGCTCTTCCGCCCGGCGTTTCAGAGAGAAAAAGCATTTCTGTAACCAAAATAAGGTATTACGTCTTTTTTTTTTTTTTTTTTTTTTAAAAAA
>VFFE01007137.1:25094-46817 GCA_008921705.1 Burhinus oedicnemus | reverse complement strand
GGGGGCGGGCGTGAGACCCACCGAGGCCGCGGGGAGGAAAGTTTGAGCGATGGGGAGGAAGGGGCCCCGGGAGGGGGGTACGGTCCCGGTACTGCGGGGTCTTTGTGCTGCCGGGCGCCTTTGGAGCCCGGCTGGGTGTCGGTCTAGGGAGTCTCTTGGCTTTGGTCTCTGGTAACGTGTTCTGCCCCCCCTTCCCCACCCCCTGCCCGTGTGTCCCGAGTGGGCTCAGAGGCACCGGCAGGGCTTGGCCTGTTCGGTGCTAAATGGTGGCTGAAAAGGTGGAGTAAAAAACCAAACTGCCATGGCCTGCGAAGGTGCTGGTTCCACCTGATGATACAGTGTCCTACATATGCCTGGGCTTCACCAGCAGTTCCTCTTCCAGCAGCTTCTGAAGGAAAGACTTTAATTGCGCTGAAGCGTGCTCCGATGACAAATTATTTGCAGCCTCTGGGCGCTGCTGTAGTGCAGCGAGGATTGGGGCCAGGGTGCTCCGGGGTGAGGGGTGGGGACCCCTCTGCACGCAGCAGCCATGGAAGGAGAGCGCCCGTCGCTCACGACAAAGGAATGTGGGGAACACGCGCAGCTTCCCCGTTCTTGGAGGCCTGACCTTCAGAGCACATCACGCAGCCTGCCTGGCTGTTTGGGGAGGGTAGGAAGTAGAAGGAAGTCGGTAATTACATGGGATAAGGCTCTATTTACGACGAGGTTTCACAAAGCAGCCGGGTACTGCTGCTCGTCTCGACTGTCGGCGCCTGAGCTCAGCAGTATCTCATCATACAGGAAGGGCCTTAGTCTTCATTAATACTGTTTTAAGTGATAAATTTAAAAATCTCCAAAAATGCAACAGTGTCAGATGAACTTTTTTGTTATAATAATAATAGAGCTGCTTGTGGTGGCTTCGGGGGCCGGGTGTCATCGTGCCTGGTTCAGTGTGGCAGTAATGTCCAGGGGTGTTTCTGAGCTGGTTTTATCCTTGTTGCCGAGACCAGCAGATAAAACCAAAGCAGTTTTTCCAATTCAGGCTTCCCTGCTGTCAATTTTTGCAACGCTAGAGCGAGCAGAGGAGTTGTAAGAAAAACTTGGATTTGTGTCAGAATATCTTAAGGTGGCATTTGGGGAAACTATTTTTAGCAGGATTGTGTAACTTAAAAGCTGAGACTTTACCTACTGGGCAAATGTTTCTTTCCCTGCAGACGGTGCACTCCTGCAGTGCAATGATCCTGCTGGAAAGGCCTTTCATCCCAGCGAAGCGAGGTGGGGGTTTGAGGCGAGCGGAGTTCTGGCTGAGCGCTGGAATTTCCGAAGCAAAGTGCCACGGGGAGGCAACCAATGTTTAGATCACCGCCTCGGTCGTGTTTAGGCTGTCGGGGAGGCTGGGATGCATGAGGGCTCTCTAAGACTGGCTGGGGGCTCTGGAGAGACCCTTATTCTTCCCATTTAAATAAAAAAAAAAAAAGGCAAGGCAGAGTAAGTTTTTATGTGTCTGGAAGACAAGGTAAGGAGCGGTCTGAGATGCAGTGGTGGTTCTCTGTTCTCGTGACCAACTTCAGACCCTTGTCCCCAGGGGAACATGTATCTGCATCGGAGGCGTGTGGGGCTCGTGTTGCAGGTGCTCGATGGTTTCTGCACAGGTTATTGTGCTTTTTAGGAGATTTGCAAAGGCTCTTCAGGAAATGCAAGTTTCTCTTCTGTGTGGCTGAAGGCCTGGGTTTGTGTGTGGAGGAAGAGAGGTGTCTTCATCTGGGCCCTGAGAGGGGGTGAAGGGCTGGGCACAGCCTCCCACCTCAGTTTTTACCATGCTCATCTTTCCTTCCTTTTTTTCTCCCCTCTGACTAGATCTGTCCTGTCTGACCTTATGACTCCTGTGTGGCAGCGGCTCTTGGCCCTCGAAGAACGACATTTTAAACTGTAGAAGAGGAAGGGGAAAAGATGGGCCATTGGGAGCGTCTCCCTGAAAAGAGTAAACCCAGCCCAGCTCTGCCTCTTTGCTACTTAGGGAGGAATTCTGCCACGGAAGGTAACTCAAGTACCTCTCAGAACTTTTTCCATCTGTGCACGGGGGACGAGTTTTAAGTCCTTCCTCCACACATGTGGAGCCTCTGACACGTGAACTGTTAGCGTTACATCAGCAGTTTTATGGGGTGTTGCTTTATATACACTTTCAGGGCTTTCAGTTGGCTGCTGCCGCTAACTTTGAAGTCCTGTTTATCCGAAAACTTTGTTTTTGCTCTGCTAACAAGAAAGATCTCTGTATCTTCCCCCTCTGTTGCAGCTGACAGTGCAACACATACGGCTGTTCTCCCAGCTTGTAGCTGCCTGATCTCTCCCCTGGCAGATTTACCTAGATCACCCTTTAGAGATCACGGGTCTGTGCAGGTTCGTAGTGAAGGACGCAGCTCTTGCTCTAAAGCCGTTAAAGAATCTTCGTTGTAAATTAATGTCTACAGGGAAATAGCAAAATCTTCCTTAAATTTCAGAGGTTTAAAATAAGCCCTGCCAAACTGGCTTAAAAACTGCCCCTGCCTGATTTCCGTATCTCTTGTTTCACTTGGTGCTCTAGAAGAAGGGCAGACACTGGAATTCCCAGAGCGCTCTTGAAAGAACGAGGTTCCCTGTGACTTGCAGGGAAAGTGCTTTGTTAACGAAACCCACTGATGAATCTGGAGTTCTGGAAAGGCATCCTAAAAGGCTGCAGAGACAGCTGGAGGCAATGCAAAGCGAACTTCAAACAGAGCTAAAGGTAAAAGCGAGCCCTGAGTTGCGCTGCTCAGCGGTCTCTGCCTGCGTTTTCTCGCTGGTGACTGGCCAGCTGCTGGGGCTTCGCAGCTTGTGTGGGCTCCTCGCAGCAGAAAACAGGAAACGCTTCTTACTGAATAGGATCCGTGCTGTTCTGCTGTGAGGATGGGATTATTCACTGAGTCTAAAGAGATCCCTTGCATCCAAATGCTTTAGACTGAAGGCAAAAAGCTCTTTGGTCTTCTCGTGTTACGATGTCCGTGTGGCAGCTGGGCTGGGCTCATACGACAGTAGTGCTGATAATCAAAGGTGGGTCTGACCGGGAGCATGGAGACTTGGCTGGGCTGGGGAGCTGTCTCAGCGAGGGGCCAAGCTTCTGCCCTGGGCTCCTGGGAATCCTCTCCTCCTGTTTGAGGAGCTGGGACCTGCCCCTGTTCTCGGTGCTGCTGTTGGAGGCAGCGGCTGCCGGGCGTCCTCCTGCCTGCCAGGTACCGGAGCAGCACTTCTGCCCCTGTTTAAACAAAACTGCCCAGCGTGGCTTCCTTTGGGACAAGGCATCGCTTCTGGTGGAGCAGTTAGAGTTGGGAGGGGACAGAGCAGTGATGTGGGATGTTTTTTATAACTGAGTGGGTATTCAGACGCTTTGTTGGCTGTGACTTACATCTGTAGTTTCTAGGGGTGGGGAGGGGGGAAGAACCCCAAACATAAACTAGTTTAACTTCAGATTTAGGCTTTTCATTTTCTTGGTATCTTGGCACTGTAAGAAACGGACCAGAAAATAAGAGGCTTGGCAGAGCTGGGTAAAGCTGTGCTGTGTAATTCCAGCATGGCCCCAGCTGTTCACAAGTGGCTTGTTCTGCTTATCTAATGAAGCAAAACCCGCCTCGCAGACCCTTGCATCCTTCTCTGTCTTATCTGTAGCTATGAATGCTCTCCAGAAAAACCACTTCTCGTGGGTGCGGGGCACACGTGCATGAGGCCCCGTCCTGGTCAGAGCCTGCCAGTGTCTCTGCCGTCGCAGATGAGGAAGGTGCAGCCCCCCAGAAGTAGGCTGGGGCGGGATCCTGCCTCTGGGCTGTCGGTGCCAACATCTTCCTCTGGTCTTGCTGCATCTGCCTGTAGCAGCGCTGCGGGCTGCGGCATCGTGCTGCACCACATTCCTCCGTGATCTTGGGTTTGTGGGATGTGTCAGCTCAGGTGGCAGCTGGGGAGGGCAGCCGGTGCCCCGGCAGCTGGTGGCTCAAGTGGTTTTTAATGGGAGCTCATACCCGAGGTCACAGGACCTTGTTTAGTTCCTGCCTGAGCTCTTGGTAGGCAGGAGCTTTTGCAGACAAAGCTCAAGCAAAATAAAGAGCCTTTGCAGTGTTGAAATGCAGCAAGTGGGAAGAGTATTCTAAGCTCGTAGCAGAAAGAACAAAACCTGAAATGTGTGTTTCTGCTTGGATCTTGAACATTTCCCTTCTGATAAACCTGGGGCGCAGGAACCTGAGGCCTGGGAGGCTGCAGTTCTGTTTGGGACACCCGGACCGAGTGTATCCCCCGTTCCTGGGGGTGATGGGTGACAGTGACAGCCCTTGTGTGCCGGGAGGGTGAGGGGCAGCGTCTTGCCCTGGCGCTGCAGCTGGGGTACTGCAAGGCAGGCGAGTGCTCGACTGGGCAGGAGACGAAGCGTGGGTGTAGCCCTGTCACGGAGTGCATCCCCTTCCTGTTGAAATATTTTTGGAGGAATATAATGCTGTCTAGTAGAAATCTGCCACAAAGTTTCCTTCCCCGGCACAAAAACGGTGCTGACCTTTGGGTATTCTCCCAGTCATCCCCATGTTGTTGCTTATCTGTGGGGTTTGGTGTATTATTTCTGCGCTTTTGGCAGTCCTGTCTGAGGCATCAAAGCCCCTTCACAGTGCTGTAGATCGAATTCCTGAGCTTTGGAAGGGCTTGATCTGAAAAAAACTACAGAGTGGAAGTGACAGGAACTGGGTGGGCAGCTTAGCAGCTCCAGGTCAGGCCACCCTGTCAGAATGTCTTAATAAAGAGTAAGGCTTTGATGTTCCTGAAACAATGTGTGATTTTTGGGGTGGTTTTTTTTCCCCCAGAAGTCATTGCTGTGGCTTAGCAACCTGCAGCAACAAACTGTTTCCTGAGCTGCTCTCAGTTGCGAGGCAGAGGCTTGCAGTCAGCTTCAATTCTTGATTGTGCATTTCGTAGGGCTGTAGGACTTGATGCCGCACCAAGGACTTGGCAACCCTGGAGATCTTGTCATGTTCTTCACAGGCTGAAGGTAGGGGTGGCTGGAGCGGAGTGGGGGTTTGATGTGGTCTGTGGATGTTGTTTCCACTCATCCCACGGCTCTGGAAGAGAGCTGCCGTTTCAGTTCCCCATCCGATGGGATGGATAAAAGCTGTCTTGTGCTGAGCGCACGCCAGCGAGCAGGCTGTGCTGGAGGCAGGAGGGATGCGGCACCGCAGAGTTTTACCTGGGCTGCTTGGCTTGCTTTTGCAGCTGAGCCTTGCCCAGTCCAAGGGGATAACGCCCTTGCCCCGTGGCTGCGCACAGGGCTGTCCGCCTCCCTGTTAGATCGTCCTTTGCTTCTGTAGGTGCAGAGGTGACACTGCACAGTGCGGTGTGAGCTCGCTGTGCTGAGAGCTGCTCTGCTTCCAGCAGCTGCCTCAAGGAACTTCCCAAAGATTTTTTTTTTTTTGCTTTCCTTTCTCGAGGTGGCTGATTTCCCCGGCAAGCTCTTCTGCCTCCAGCCTCTTTCACTTAAATCCTTTCAATGCATTAAAAGTACAGAAAACAGGGTGAGTTTGGTCCCAGCCAGGAGAGGCTGCAGGTTGGTTATGCTTTTTTGGTACCGGTAGCATTGTTTCATGTCGTGGGATTTTGAGGCGCTGCCAGTGTTAGGCACGATGCCTGTTGGTGTTCCCAGGGCTATCAGCTGGGTTTTACTGATCCTGAAGAGCTTCCCAGAATAAGGAACGGCCTTGCTGGGTGGCAGAGCCCTCTAGCCTGATTCTGCAGGGGTTAAGCAATAGGAGCTCTTCAACATGTTTGTCCTTCCACCAGCTACCGAAACAGGATCTTGAACATGGGTAGGGCCTCACGATTGATGTGTTTTCCTCCTATTATACAACCGAGAATGATTGTTTAACCCTGCTTTCCTTTTGATCTTGTTTGCCTGTGTGTGCTTGGGCAAAAGCTTCCTTTGACTTGTGAGAGGCTTTTTAGAAAAGGGGATTTAAAAATTTTTTTTTCCTTTACAAAGTTTTGCTCTCTGGATGTGAGCTAATGTCAAACAGAACATCAACACTGGAGGAAAAATCTTTATGGAAAGAGCTGTTAGATTCGTATTCTCAATGCTTTTGCCTCTTAATTAGCAAATAATGAGTAATATTTTCATGTTTTGCCTGTGGCCTCTAGAATCAAAATAGTATGTACTAAAACTCTGTGCATTACAGTCAGTCATTCCTGAAGTCTCTGCTAACTGGTTAAAACACTTTGAAGAGACATCTCCACCCACGAAAAGTTTTAGGCCTGGGGGATATCGATTATTTCAGGTATGGGAGGGACTGCAGTGAGCATGCTGAATCCATCGGGTTTTGTTCCTGCTGAAGGAAACATGGTTCGGAGAAGGAATGAATTAACTCATGTCACCATTGTTCCAAAACAAGTACATTAGCTCAACAATTATGTTGAAGCGGGTGGTAACCCTTTACGGGATTAGTAAGCAAGACTCAAGATACCGGTTAGCGTTGGGTAAATCGGTCAAACGCAGCTCCTTGGTGTAGTTGTTCCCTTTGAGCCTGGAGTGCGGCTCCGCTCCGGTACCAGTCTGTGTGCGGAGTCTAATGAGTCACGGGGCAGAGCGGTGCTGCTTGAACGCTGCTGTATCGCAGAGCACAAAGGCTTGCTGGGCTCTTCCCTGAAACTGGAGTTGCTGTTAGGATTGCTTCGCTGGCTTTTCCTGCGAGGGGAGCGTAAATTACTTTAAATTACTGTCTGCTTCCTGGGTATGTGCAACAGCAATTAGAGGCCCCGTGGATTAACACTGGAGAGGAGTGAGAGTCACGTTTCAGCTGAGGCTGTTTGAGTGCCTGATCAATTTTTTGGTGGGGAGGGAGTACTGCTGCTCCCTGGTGTCATTAGTGGGGTGGTTAATTATGCACATGCCAAACAGCTGGTGGTTACTGGTGGTGTGTGTGCAGGCAGAACTGGTTTGTTGTATCTGCTGCTTTTCACCAGTTATTCTTGATGGAGAAGCTGAAGTCAGGCAGGTGAAGCGACTGTCCTGGTCTGCAGACCAGCACTCTCCTCTGTGCCAGCAGCTTTTAAGCTCGTGGCCCGTAGGTGTCTCGAATGCATGCAGAAATTCCTGGGAAAACCACTAAACCACACAGGCTCATTCCACACATGCAGGCAAGCCAGATGCCAACAAAATGGGAAGAAGAAAGGAACAGGCAGAGCAGTGCTACGGATCTGATCCTGAGTCGCCTCTCCAGACCTCACTGGTAGCACTGAGCACGAGACTGCGTGTGGCTGAGCCCGGGGATTGCCCGTGCCGGGTGGACTCCGGACCCCGCTCGGTTTTGGTGCTGGCATTTGAAATCAGATCTGCTCTGTTGAGCAGCGCGTAACACAAGTGGGCGCAGGGTGTAATTTTGTACCGGAAAAGACAAGGTAATGATTAGAAAGACCAGGAAGGTCTGACATGGGTCAAGGCTGTAAATGCAGGCGCTTGGAACGGTCTGCCCGGCTCTGTGGGGCTCGACAGAGCTGCCAAAGCCCGTCTTGAAAGTGAGGATTTGTTCTTGCTGCCTTCGCGTTTCCGGAACGCACAACCACAAAACTCCCACCCATGTGCCTTGCTGGGTGTGCAGCCCCGGGCGGAGAAGCCGTGGGGGATACAGCAGCCAGACCTGCACTGCTGGTGTTTCATTTCCAAAGAAGCTATGGGATGTATGTTGTGTCAGCTCTTCCTTGCTCTTAAATCCTTCTGGGGCCTGTATCTGAGCAGAGAGCTCGTAGTTCCAGATTAGGGCAAAGTTTGGATTTGTGCTCAGCCTGCGTGCCAGCAAGTGCCCGCTTCGGTTCCCTGCCAGGCCCAGCAGCGCAGGGAAGTCGCTCCGGCCAGGAATGCACAGCATGCGCTGGACTTGTTTCTGTCCTGCTGTACTGCGTGGTTTAGAAACTGGGTCGCTGGACAACTAGGTCAGGCAGAGGGACTTTTAGCCAGCTTTAGATTATACTACGTGTTTGGATTCAATATTGTTCTTGTTAATCTTCACTTTCAGACCATTCTTCCTTTCTTGTGTGACGTTGGGGGCTGTTGCGAGCGCTGGCTGATGGGTCCCCAGCACCCTGCGGCTGCCGGGTGGCTCTAACCCGGAGCAGGGTGGCCGTGCGCTGGGCACTCATCTCAAGTATGTGGCTTGCGGGGGCCTGGCAAGTTTGTCATCACAGCTGCTGACCGTGCTGTTCTCTAAAAGGTACAGACTTCAGATGCTGGGGGATGTCGTGAGCCGCAGTGAGCGGTGCTGGCAGGAGGGCAGGCAAGTAATCACCCGGGCTTGGCAAGCTGCCCCTGGCCAGCTGGGCTGCACTAACTGGGTCGCTCGCAGGAGAGCGACAGACCGTCTCGGCTCCGCACGCTGACTGTCGTCGGGCTGGTGAAACCTCTGCCGTTGTACGGGAACAGACTGCTGTCACCGGAGCCAGCTCTGGTTGCTGACATGAGGGTTTCCCGTGAAACTTCCATGGTGTCAGGTCAGGAGCTGCTTTAAAGCTGCAAGGCACGGGCATGGGCACAACTTCAACACTGATGACTCTTCCGTCTTCAGTCTGCTTGTCAGACCAGAGATCCGGCTGAGCAGAGCCCTTTCGCCTGCGTCCTGGCGCCAGCCCTGATCCTATCCGAGCAGGCTCCTCACCTGGGCTGCGTGATGGAGCCCAGCAGATGCCTTCAGCCAAGCGTCAGAGCCCCTGCGCTCCCTGCCGGGTACCAGCAGGGCAGCTCCTGCTGTTGTCCTGGTTTGAGAGCTCTGTCCTGGCGACTGGCTGTCCCTGGTCTTCTGCTGGCAGCCTCTTTCCTTGGTGTGACCTGGGCTCCTGGGAGCAGAGGTCATTTTAAATGGCTGCAGATTCTGGGGGCTGGGAGACGGTTTCTGCAAAACTTTGATTTCTTTAAGCTTCTGGGTCACTTTTTCCCCCCCCCTGGAAACTTTCCAGCAGCAGCAAGACTGCTTCAGAAATTGTGCAGCCCCCTGGAGATGTTATGCATTTACTCACAGCAGGGAAACCGAGACAACAAAGCCTGGTGCCCCAGAACACACACAGTGCAAACCAGTGAGAAGATCGCTGGTGTCCTGGCTCCCATGCTGGGCTCTAACTGCTACAGAACAGCCCCTCTTGCATCCATATGTTGTTTTCTCTCCCTTTCTTCCCTTCCCCCTTGCTTTCTGGTTTTAATTCTGTTTCTTTTGGCTCACAAAGCTGATGAAATTAGGAAAGATTATTAAAAACACCATTGCTCACAGAACAGGTTTCTTCTGAGCTATCCCAGCTGCAAAGCGGCTCTGGTATCTGTTGGCAACACTCATATTGGAAATAATGAGAAAATGGTGTCTTTTTTTTTTTTCCTCTGAGAGCCAGGCGAAGCCTGATGCTGGAGACTTCCAGCACAGGCTAATTAAGTTTGATTTGTTTTGTTTGTTTGTTTTTAATTTTTTAAGGGATTCTGTCTGGTCTTCTGTATTTCCAAAGAAGGGAAGGGCTTCCCTAGTGAACTGGCACCAGACACTGGTTCAGAAGAGGGGCTGGCTGCGTGGAGCTGCCGCTAAAAGTCAGGCAGGCAGCGGAGCTGGCAGACGCTGCCAGCGGCTGGTGTTCCTGGGGAGGAGCTGGACACCTCTGCGTTTGAACACAAAACCCTGGGGTGGTTGCTGCTCATCGTCCAGCCCTTGGCTTTACTGACCATTGTGCTCTGATTTTTTCCAGGCATATTTTCTGCTGTGTGTTTAGTAAGTAGGTGCTGGCTCCGCTCCCATCGTCACATTGTTCTTGTTTTTGTCATTTATTGTTTGCCTTGGACCAGGTTGGTTTATCTGAGAGAGCTCTAGCGCGTGTGCAGAGTCGTCCCTGTCCCTGTTCTCTTGGCACAGCTGTGTGGGTCGAGGTGGGTCAGTGCCTCTTTCAGACCTTCACTTTCTGAGGCTCCAGGCGGCCGGGGGCCCGGGGAGTTTTGTAGCCAGCACATCGTTCACCTGGGTGAACCTCGCTTCCCTTCCAGCGCTGTTGTCTGCCTCTGCGCTGGTCCTTGCTTGTGTTGCTCATCCTCGTACTCGTCAGCTCCTGGGAGTGAGTCAGTGTCTCCCGACAGCCTGGCACGCTGTTTGCATGGCGCAGGTGGAGGTGTCTGCTCCTGCCCTGGGTCCTGTGGCCAACGGTGCCGGTAAGATCTCATGGAAGATGCTGCTTTCCCAGCAAAGCTGTCTGGGGCCAGGCCCTTTGCAGGTTGCTCTGGATCCTTGCCCTTGCCCAGGTGTGCTTGTAGCCTGGCACAGCTGTCGACCGAGGAGAGCCGGCTGTGTGGGTGAGCAGGAGTCTGGAAGTACAACCCTGCGAGCTCCGCATGAGTCAGCTTCCCTGCACCGGGAGAGTGGAGAGGTCCTGCGGAGCTGGTAGATGCTGGCTTGTTCCACAGACTGTGCCTGGAGCAGTCGACCAGGCAGAAAGCTTGGCTCCGCCGGAGTGTCTGGGATCCGGCGGCTTGAACATATTGTGGCAAAAAGGAGGGAACATGTGAACATGTGCTTTGGGGGCTGTGGAACAAATCCACAGGCTCCCATGCAGACTTTTTTATTTTTTTTTTCAAGGAGGAGGGGGAGCTTTTTTAAGCCATTAATTCTCCTGTTGTCAACAGAATAAAATTTTGCAGCAATTGAATTTTCCTCTGGGGGCAGGAACAGTTTAGTTATCGTGCTGGAAGACAGCACGGTATTACCACGGCAAACTTACCTGTATGGTTGCTGCTAACGTGAAAGACAGGCAGATTGGGTCAGAGGAGCCCCAGCCTTGCCCGCTGTGATCCTGCGCTGCCATTTGAAGGGTGGAGGTAAGCTCATGCCAGACAACCAAATGAAGCCCCTTTTTGCCCAAGGTTTGGAGCAAAACTGCAATGCTTTGTATGTAGGAATGAATGTCCTCTTACCAGAACAAGGGTTGATGGTGATGGTCTGCCTTAATGTTTAGATGTCATATTTGCCTATTTAAATGGCGGGTTTGTAGGGAGGACGGAACAGCAGCACAAGTTGGGGCTTGAGAAGACATGCTGCCCCTCCGAAGCAATCGGGGAGCTGGAGGATCCCCGCCGTGGGGATGCAACAGGCTTGGGGCCGTCCTTAGTGCAGTGCTGCTCTAACCAGCTGGGGAGCGAGATGTTGCCTTCCTCTTTCCTCTACTTCCCCAAGGGCTTATTAGGAGCCTTTGTCCCAGCTGGTGGATGCTGAGGAGGCTTTGGGTGAGTGTAGGAATGTTAAAGTGCTTTTGACTTGTTAATTACTGATCCTCTCTGATAGCATCAAGCCCTTGTTGCTATGTAGATCTCTTCTGTGTGCAGGCACTTGAAGTCCCCAGGCCAAGAAGATGACAATCTACAAAGACAGGACAGGAGCGTGATGACAAGGGAAGCCGAGGGAAGGGGGGGAAAAAGTGACTTATCCCAGCTTTTCTCTGTAATTTGGGCTAAAGCCCAGTTCTGTGACTGGCCTCTGATCTGTGTGAGCTTTCCCTTCTCCCTGCCCAGCCCTAGGGAGGCTGATGGTGCTGGGGTCAAGAAGCCGTGCATATGTGGAGAGGGCAGGATTGGGAAATTCATTCGCTTAAATCAAGTATAATCATAGGTGGCAGTTGCTGTTTACTGCAGAAGCAATTTCCTGTAACAGTGGGTTTGTCTGGGGTCCTGCTCAGCCTTCTCTCTCCCGTAGCGTGTCTTGCCCATGTCGCAGATGGTTTGGCTCAACTTCACCCTGGTGCCTGAGTGCCCCTGCAAGCCCTTCCAGGAAAGGTATTTTCTAAGCTCTTTGTGCTTCGGATGATGGATCCCTGCAGCCTGTGAATCATCGCTCTTGCTGAGTAGCACTGCACAAGCAGGGCTTGCTCGTATTAGCTATGCGATACCTTCTTTGGGGCCATCCTGCAGGTTGCTGAGCCCAGGGAAGAATGAGTGTATCCAGTATCCTGCGGGGCCAGGTCATTAATTCACCTCTGGATCTAGCAGGAGGGAGATTGGGTTGCCAGCTTCATCTCACTCGAGCATTTGCCAATGCTTTCGGCTCTCCTGTTTCTGGTTCACGATAGCAGCAGGGTGCTCCTCACTTCAGCGTGCTGGCAGAGCCCCACAGATGATCTCTGGCAGAAGGGGGAACAGCTGGGTTGAGGAATGAGAAGAATTCGGAGGCGCTCAGGCTCGTGCAGGTGCTGAAATTTTTCTGGAGGAAGTTTTGATATGGCTTCTGTTTGGCAGATGGCAAGGCTGGCTTTAAGTGCTTGTGTTTTGCCCTCTGCTCGGCTCTTTCCCGAGTGGATGTGAAGACGTTTAGGGTCTTGCCCAGCTATTTGTTGGAAGGGCGATGCTGGAATTTGGAAGCTTGGAAGCAAAAGACAAAGCCGAGTTGCTAGGGAATGCGGTTCTGAAGACGCAGTGCCCAGTGCGGTTCCGCTTCGATACCTGAGTCCCCGTGCAGGAGCAGGTGCTGTGTCTCCTGAGCAGAAGGAACAGGCAGGCTGTTCATGGAGCTGCTTGTGCCTTCAGAGCCATGTTAAGACACCAGGGCATGCACCAGTGCCTGAGCAGGGAGCAATGGAGAAGGTCAGAGTGGTCCCAGCTGCAAAGTGAAGCGTCTCTATGGGGATGGCAGGCAGCAGGCTGCACGGGTGCTGTGGCTCAGCTGGCAGCCAGGAGCTGTTGCGCTGGGTCCTTCACATCCGTGTCTGCCCTTCCAGTTGGTTTGAACCCAATGTAAATGTGTTGGAGGTGCTGAGACTTGCAGTGTGAGTGGCTCAGGAAGGGATGGGAAGGAATTTGGGTCTCTTCCCAGTGGAGGAGAACAGCATCTGTCTAAAGGCGTGGGAAGGTTTAAGAGCAACCGATCCTGGTTGCTCCGAGATCCGTTCTCCCTCCAGCCGTTAATCTTATCTGAATTGCAAACTCCGACACAGGGACTTTCCCCACCCCAGCCTCCATCAGGGGAGTCTTTTGTCTGTGCCTGCTCTGTGGCAGCAAAGAATCCATCCACACGTGGAGCTGATTTATTGTCTGACTTTCCCAGTGTCCAGCGAGTTGATTAAAGTCCCTTCCTGCTGCCCTTTGGCTTGGGGAGGATCCCAAGGGCCAACCACGAAGCGATTGTGTTACCTACATCCTCCCTTTCTGTCCATCCATCACCTTCTCTCCTCCCTTGCTCCTCTTGCTGAGCAGACGCAGCGGTTTCCACAACCAGCTCTGCTTGCTGCGTCTATCCAGAGCCAGAGCTTTTCAGCTGCGGAGATCTGGCTGGGGAGGGACGCGGCGGAGGTGCAGGAGCTCGGCACCGCTGGCTGTGGCTGGGCGGCCACATCTGGCTGCAGAGCAGCAGCAGGGCAAGTTCCTACCTGCCCTCCAGCGCAGGTAGATGCTGCCGGTGTTTGCACAGCTGGAAGTGCTGCCGCGCCGCAGTCTCCTCACCACATGGATGGTGGTTGCAGAGTCTCATAAGGGGTCCACGTGCCCTCGCACACCTCTCGTCCCTCCTGGCTCCCGTTTGTGTTCAAGGTGGGGCCTCCTTTATCTGGAGTCAAGTGCAAGGTGAATCTCTGTGGCCCTGGCGGTTTGTTGCCGGCTTTGATGTTGGTGGGAATGGGAGAGGAGGAGCCGGCTCTTTAGGGACGAACCACAGAGGAACCGGTAATTGCCCGTGTGCCAGGACAGAGCTCAAGGTCGGCCTCTGGCAGATAGTGTAAGAAGTTAATGAACAGTGTTACCTGGGAATGCCATCCTCGGTGGGGAGGGACAGGGACTTGGTGCCTGAGGGCTGCTCGGGGGGCTGCAGGCTCTCCGTGCTGGGAGCAGGAGCCCCGACAGCTCTGGCGAGACGTGGGGGGCTCCTTGTCCGGGCGCTGGAGCACCCAGCTGAGGTCACGCTCTGCTGCGGAGGGTGTTGGGCGTCTTTGCTTTGCAATCTGCTTGGCCGAGTGGGAAAGCTGCTGGAGATGGCAGCAGAGGACGACACCGGCAGCAGGCACCTGGGGTGCCAGGAGCCAGCGGGGCCGTTGTCCCCTGGGAAGGAGCTGTTTCCTCCGCAGCCGATGCAGCGAGGCTGGTGGGTGTCTGGCTGCACCCAGCAGCAGTCCCTGGCAGGCGTCCTGCTGCTCAGCCCACAGGAGGTGCCCCTATGCTGTCCTCTCCTCTACAAACCAAATAGAATGGTGCAAAAACAAACTCCAACAACGAGCAGGTAGAAAAATTGCAGCAGGATTAGTAATAACATGTGTGGGGGAGAAGCAATGCCAGCAGCCTGTCAAAACGGAGGAGCAGTTCAGCACACACAAAGGGAGCTGAGACCGCTTCCCCCTGCGTACTCCTCGGTACGGTGCTTGGCTGTGAGCTCCAGCCGTGCCTGGGGCTACCACAGCTGGTCACACTGGGAGCAGAGAGCAGGAATTTGGGAACCAGGATGCTGTGAGGGCTGGGACCTGCTCTGGCCAGACACCACAGGATGCTCAACTGCTCTTCTTTTTCCTTCCACAGGGTTCTGGCATCGGTGATGAGCAATGGGGTATGATGTAGCACGTTTTCAGGGGGATGTTGATGAAGACCTTATATGCCCCATCTGCAGCGGGGTCCTGGAGGAGCCGGTTCAGGTAGGTTTCCGTCTGAGCACTGACTGTGGCTACTGAAAGCCTCCGATTGCAGCTCCAGACTTCTAGATGTCTTGATCAGATGATGGCCGCCGCACACAGCGTGTGCATTAGGTGAGCTCAATAGATTCTTAACTTTCCTACTAATGGTTTAAGGCAACAGCACGGGTAAGGAAGCAGCGCCAGGGGTAAAAGTCTGTGGTTGTGTGATTTCTGGTGGAAATAAACTAAAGTTCTGGGTTTGGGTGATGGCCTGAGGTCAGCAAGGAGGTGGGAGGAAGGGATAAGCTTGTGTTGGGACAGGTTTCCCTTACTCTTTCATTCCTTACTCCCTTCTTAACTCTTTGTACCAAAGCTCAATGCAGCTGCACACCCATGACCTTGTCCCAAGGCAGAGATGGCAGCAGCTATGCTAAAATCTGTCCCTTGCTTATGCCTTCGTGCTTGGTTGACCTTCTCTGCTTCCCTGCACGCCTGCTTCCTCCATGCTACACAGCTGATCCGTTTTACTTGCTGTTGGGAGCCTGGCTCCGCTCTCCTGCCACCAAACGTAGCTCGGAGGACGGACAGACCACAGCCCTGGTACCACACGCTGCTCTGCCCAGGTCCGGCACAGCCAGGTTGTTTGGTGGATTCTCCTCATTCTGCAGCTTGTGCAGCCGCTCAGGGAAGAAGGGTGTGCACGGGGAGCTGCTGCTTCCAGTCCTCCCTCTGCTTCCCGCGAAGCGGAAGGGCTGTTGGATGGGGCTTTCCTGTGAGCTCTATTATCAGCTCTTCCAGTACAGCGTCCCTCCGGAGCACTGCGTAGTCTCCAGCCCTCCTGTATCTCTTGGTTCTGGAAGAAGGGCTGTATTTGTCACTGTGTCCTGCTAAGCCCTGTGACTTGGGGACAGGTTAGCGGGGGCTTTTATAGCCCTCTCACAGCTGCTGAGCAGAGCTGGCTTTGATGTGGGACTTTGTCCCCCTGGTCCCTGCCCCTTCCCTTTGGGATCTGTATGCCACTGGAGGTGTTCCTATGCTGGCAGAGCTGTGGCTGCGTGCTGGGTAGCTCAGTACCCTCTGCGTAAATCCAGCTTCATTTGAAATAAAACGGATTAAAACAAAACTGAGCTAATCTGAAATGTGTGCATAATTATTGCAGTTTCATTGCTTAATAATGAGCTGCATCACAAAAGCTGTGACTTGTGCTGTGCTGGTAAGCTGCCCGATGGGCATCCTGGAGAGGCTGGGGCTGTGTGCTGTAGCCCAGCCTGTGCCAGTGGGCTGGGGGTGCATGGAACTGCCATCTATGGTAGTTAAAATCGTGTGTTAGCACCTTCCAGCTACACTAATCTCTTATGTCAAATAAGCTTTGATTTTTATTTTTTTTTTAAAGTCTGAGCATGTGAATGCAATCACAGGCCATTGCACAAAACAGAGGGAAAGCTGCAGCTTTCTTAAGCAGGTTTATTTAAATCTCCTTTTGCGAATGTGATATCACAAACTCCCTTGTTCCCAGGCTTTTCTCGAGCATGTTTAACAGCCTGTCTCTTGGATACCAGCCCTCCTGCTCCTGCCAGCACCCAGGAACTGGAGCTGCCATGAGGCTGAGTTTGTAGCTAGGCACAAGCCCTGTCCTCTTCCCAAGGGCTCTTTCCTTATTCTTCCCTTCCAGAGAGATTCCCCTGCCTGGTCAAAGCAGGGCCGCCTCCAGTGATATCTCAGAGGGCTCAGGGCTGTATCCAGCCCCAAGATCTCAGCATCAAAAAGGATGGAGGTTCCCCAGGGCCCCTCCCTGTGTTGTGAGCACGGAGTGACCCCCTGTCTGCAGGAGCCAGTGAAACTGGTTTGTTTTATTGTCTGTCACATCTCCCGCCTGCACTTGGGGGTATCCTGGGGTATCCTGATCCCTAAATCTCAGTGAGGCTGGACATAGGCTTGAGAGAATAAAGTGCTGCAAGGGGAGCAGAGGGGCCAGCTTTGTGGAGACCAGTGGAAAGCCAAAGCCTCGGAGAGAGCGGGGCTTCAGGAGAACTCGAGGGAGAGGAGTGGCTGTCCCTGTGCCAGAGCCCAGCACGTGCTGCCTTGCCTGACACAGACTGAGCTGCCCGCTGGCTTGGGGACACTGTGCTGGGCTGGTTGGCTCGAGCTCGATGCCACAGGGGCCGCGCTCAGACTCCCAAGATGGTCCTGTAGCTTGGACGGGTGAATCCCAATTCAGCGTACGTCCTGCAGTCATCATCTGCCTTTGTTGGCTGGGACAAGGCAGCCTGCAAGGCACTGTGCGCTGGGGGAGCGGCTTGTGAATGCGACAACCCTGAATGTGTCTGACCTTCCTGTAACTCCGGGTTCCTGCTCTGTGGAAGAAAGCTCAGTGTTGTCTGAGGAGCTGGCGTCTGTCCCGCTCTCCCTCCCCAATCTGAATACTCTTCCAACTGCGGCTCGAACACAAGAGTAGAGCCCAGCTGTGTAAATACAGTGAAGTAATGTTCTAATCTACCTTGGAAAAACGTTTAATTTAGCATCCCAGTCTGTCTTGCCCCCTCAGCTCTTTCAGGAGGCAGCGTTAGCTGGTGCGTGGCTCTGGTCTTTCCAGGCCTGGCTTTTGGCGTCTCATTCTCCTGTGCGGGCATCGTGCCTGCTTGTGTAATGCCTCTTCCTTTTGCTTTCCTCCCTCAAGGCAGCACGTAGCTGCTGTGACCCCTCAAAGACTCAGAGCCTTTCTCTGGTCAAGGTTGCCTGCCACACGCGAGCCAGCAAACGTTCCCCTGCTGGGTCTGAGTAACGCGTGGTTGTTCTCTGCCCCTCCGCAGGCTCCTCACTGCGAGCACGCCTTCTGCAATGCCTGCATCACCCAGTGGTTCTCCCAGCAGCAGACGTGCCCCGTGGACCGCAGCGTCGTGACGGTTGCCCACCTCCGCCCCGTCCCGCGGATCATGCGTAATATGCTCTCGAAGCTGCAGATCACTTGCGACAACGCTGTTTTTGGCTGTACGGCAGTTGTGCGACTCGACAACCTGATGTCTCACCTCAATGACTGCGAGCACAATCCAAAGCGCCCGGTGACTTGCGAGCAGGGATGCGGGTGAGGATCTCGGGGAGGGGCTCTGCCACAGAGGGTGGGCAGAGCGGGGACCACAGGCTCGGGGAAGGAACCCGGGTTTTGGTGCCTGTCACCCTTTTGCCCCCTGGGCGCAGAGCTCCGGGGGTAGCAGGGCTTTGAAGGCCATAGTGCTGCAGAAAGGGTTAGGAAGAATTTTTTAGTCAAGCCCAATTCTTTTTAAACTTGGTTCAAAGCCCCTGGCTCTTCAGCTCATTGCTGGGGCTCGGGTGTTGGTTGGCTGGTGGAAATGGGGTACTTTGTGAATCCGCCCAGAGCCATTCCAGCCCCCTGGGACAAGTTCCAGCATGAGCTCTGCTCCCTCCTACGTGTTGCCGAGAGCCAAGAGCGGTGGGTGGCTGGTCTGGCCTTGGCACTTGTGCTCTTGGTGCCGATATCCTTCCCACTCACGTGTTGTAAGCATCCAGCCAGGTGGTGACTGACTGTTGGCTTGGTGACTATCAGATCTCCTCGGATGAAGTCAGAGACTGGATCCGGCCCATGGGCCGTCTAGTGTGGGCCCTGGTTCTGAGCCCCGATCTCTTTGGAGGAGGAAAATCCCCATCGCCTGCCGACCCGGAGGTGGTTTGTTCCCGTAGCTCTGTCCCAGGCCGTTTGGCTTGGCCCTGAGAGACGGCAGGGAACAGGCCTTCCTACACCTATCGGAGGTTACGGCGCTGGGCTTCCCAGGCCTCTTGGCAAGTCCTCCGAGGCTGGATTTGTTCTGGAGACTGTTTACGTGCTTATGCCAAGTGCTCTGGTGTGTAACTTTCCCTAACGTGGGGCCTCCACCTTTTTCTGTAATGCTCCGCAGCTTGGAAATGCCCAAAGATGAGCTGCCAAACCACAACTGCATCAAGCATTTGAGATCCGTGGTGCAACAGCAGCAGACGAGAATCGCTGAGCTGGAGAAGACCTCAGCAGAGCACAAGCATCAGCTGGCCGAGCAGGTAGGTCCCTGTGTGCGAGGGGCTGTGCCGTGGTGTAACCGCAGCCGGCGGCTAGGACCAGGCAGCCGTTCGCTCGCTCCACCCCGCCGTGGGATAGGGAGAAGAGGGAGAAAAAGGAAAAAACAACCTTGTGGGTTGAGATAAAGACAGTTTAATAGAACAGTAACGGAAGAGAAAATAATAATAATGGTAAAAGAATATACAAAATTGTGATGCAATACAATTGCTCACCACCTGACGATCGATTGCCCAGCCCATCCCGAGCAGCAATTGTGGATTCCTGCCCCCCAGCCAACCCCCATTTATGTACTGGACATGACGTCTGTGGTATGGAATATTCCTTTGGCCGGCTTGTCCTGTCTGTGCTCCCTCTCAGCTTCTATGGGAAGCTGAAAAAGTCCTTGACTTAATATAAACATTACTTAGCAACAACTAAACAATATACATCATCGACATTATTCTCATACTAAATGCAAAACACAGCAGCTACTGGGAAGAAAATTAACTCTGTCCCAGCTGAAGCCAGGACAGGCTGTCTCGCAGCGGGGTCTCTCGTGGGAAGGGTCAGTCTCGCCTGCCTGGACACCAAACACCGAAAAAGCTTTGTGGACGAAGAAAGCGGCTGCGGAGCAGCCTGAGCAGAGCGCAGCCGGGGCTCTGCTGCTGTCGTCCAGCTGCTGGGGCGGTAGCTGAGCCGACGGGCAGGGACGTGTTACCCCCTGCCGCTGCACTGGGGTCTGGTCTCGTGACGCACAGACTCCTTTTTGCCTCTTGTAGAAACGGGACATTCAGTTGCTGAAGGCCTACATGCGCGCCATCCGCAGCGTCAACCCCAACCTGCAGAACCTGGAGGAGACCATCGAATACAATGAAATCCTGGAGTAAGTGCTGGTTCTCGTGCCCGGCAGGGAGGAGCTGGGGAGCCCTGCGTCGGGGTGCCAGCGGGGCTGGGAGTCTGCCAGCTTCGCTGATGGATCTGAGGGGGGGGTGAAGCACCTTCCCGAGGCAAAGGCGCAGTTTGAGAAGAAAATGCTTCACAAAAGCAAGGAGGCAGTTGCGGGGTGTTTGTGCTGGGGAGCGGCACGTGAGCCGCTTGCACAATGGGGTTGGAGCATTTTTATTCTTCCACCTGCATCCTGCTGCCGGATTCCTTCCTCCTTGGGAGAAAGGCTGGAGGAAGCAGCTTGGCATCTCGTCCTTTCTTCCCCTCCCTCTGAGGAGGGAGTAGCAGAGCTGAATGCTGCAGCTGGGTCCTGTCTGGGGGTGAAAATGGGAGGGAAAGGTGGGGAAAGGGCGGCGTTCCCCATCCAGCCTCGCTCCTGAGCGCAGTTCCCCGGTTTTGGTGGGAGCCACCGAAAACACGCAGCACTGACTGTTTGTCCCCATGTCTGTCACCAGGTGGGTGAACTCCCTGCAGCCGGCCCGGGTGACGCGGTGGGGTGGGATGATCTCCACGCCGGACGCGGTGCTGCAGGCCGTCATCAAGCGCTCGCTGGTGGAGAGCGGCTGCCCCACGTCCATCATCAACGAGCTGATCGAGAACGCCCACGAGCGGAACTGGCCGCAGGGCCTGGCCACGCTGGAGACGCGCCAGATGAACCGGCGGTACTACGAGAACTATGTGGCCAAGCGCATCCCCGGCAAGCAGGCCGTGGTGGTGATGGCCTGCGAAAACCAGCACATGGGCGAGGACATGGTGCTAGAGCCGGGACTGGTGATGATATTTGCACACGGAGTGGAGGAAATCTAAGGACTTGCGAAGAGAAACGCTTCGTGCTGACGAGGGAGAGGAGGGGGAAGGTGCAGAGGTGGAGACCGGGGGTAGCCGGTCAAAACTGCTGGTGTCCCCCGGTCACCGACATGGTTTTCTTAGGGCGCTGTTCCCTCGAACCTCTTGCTTCCTAGCTGACACGATTAAACGCCTCCGGTAAATACTACTCAAACACTTGGCCCAGCGGTGAGCACATGCTGCAGCCCCTCCACGTTCGCCCCTTGCAGATCAGCTTCCCCCTTCGATGTCTTTCAAGGAGAGGAGGAGCAACCGCTCCGCGTGTTCTGCCAGACCCCCCCAGCCTGCGTCCTGGGAGCACTGGTGCCTCTCCCAGCGCCCGGCTCCTGCTCCTGCCCGAACCCCAAGGCCCTGCTCAGCTCTTGCTGCGGACCGACCCCCCCCCTGCCCTGGCAGCTCTC
This sequence comes from Burhinus oedicnemus, assembly GCA_008921705.1. Lineage (NCBI taxonomy): Eukaryota > Metazoa > Chordata > Aves > Charadriiformes > Burhinidae > Burhinus > Burhinus oedicnemus. Next base: position 25,973 of record VFFE01007137.1, on the reverse strand, counting down.
GCTTTTCCGGTGGCCGAATCCTCCCTGGCCTTTCTCTCCCTCTCTGGATTTTCCGCCTCGCTCTCCGGCGTCTCTCTGCCACCGTCTCCCCAACACGGCAGCAGGGGGGTCCGCTCCCCCCTCCCGCGGGCTGGGGAAGGGGCTGTCGGTGTCGCCCCCCGGGCCCTGCCCGACCCTGCAGCCAAACCAGCCACGGACGAGCCCCCGGCACCGCCGAGGACTTGGGCCTTCCACCGCACGGCGGGGCTCGGTGTTGGGGACCCCAGCCCGGCGCCCTGCAGCCCTCGGGCCCCTCTCTCCGTGCATGTCCCCCGGGAGAGGCCGGATCCCTGCGCTCGCCCCCCCGGCGTCTCCCACCCTGCCCCGAGACGCCGTCCTGCCCTGTGTTTGCCGGTGTTTGCCTCCGCTTTCTCTGCTGTTACTGGTGTTACTTTTCCAGACACTTGTGATTGTGGTTCCGTATCTTTTTTTTTTGTACTTTTTTTGGCCTTTTCTTGTTTTTATTTCCCCCCTTTTATTTTACGTTTGAAGTACCGTGGACAGGCACCTCAGAACCTGGTTGCGTTTACTTGTTGGGAACTTAATTTATTTGCAATTTTTTTTTGTTTGTTTGTTTTTTACAGTACTTTCTCCTCCTCCGGTGTCTGTAACTGCTCGGATCCGGCCGCAGTTCGGTCCGGAGCCCGGCCGGGCTGGCGGCAGGCAGGGATTTAAGTGATCAATAAACAGCGTTCTGGTTGCTTTATGGGCGTCTCGGTGCCTTGGGGGTCTGCGCCTGCTCCCCGAGACCCCCTAACCGGGGTGGTGGTGGTGGGGGGTGACAAAGGGGCTCAGTCCCCTGTGAAAAATGGGTGGGTTTGGGGGGTGGGGGGTGTCCTC
>VFFE01007136.1:757552-855545 GCA_008921705.1 Burhinus oedicnemus | reverse complement strand
AAAAAAAAAAAAAAAAAGGGGAGTCAAAAAAAAAGCTTTACAAACGCCCATCAAGCCCAGAAATGTCAAGACTAAAGAAAAATAGAGGGGTAAAATCCCCTGGGAAGGTATTTAAAATATTTAGTATTTTTTAAAAATTCCCTGTTTTTTCAGTTCAGTGAAGCTCCCCTCGGCAAGATCAGCTCCTGCTTAGGGAAAAGTGTGAACTATGGTATTTGTTCAAAGCTAACCTTTCCCACTAATATAAAAAAATAACTGAATAAAGTATTTCAGAATTTGTAAAGACTGTTTCAATCTCTATTTTGTTTTTTAGTTTTCTTTCTCCCATTTAATACTGCAAGTTTATTCTTGTCTCTTCCAAAAGTAGACAAACAGGCAATCAAGGACATTATCCAAACCTTGGGTCCTACTGCTGGTGATCATCTGCCTGTTTTACAAAGTAGTTGGGACACAGCTTAACCTGGGATGGTAAAAAATACATGGGCATCAGGTGAACCAGGTCTGGACCTCAGACCCCAGCTAGATTTCCCAGATCACTGAACAGCTTTTGAAACAAGCAATACCTTCATGGTTACTGTGGTCATCTTTCAAATTTTACTCATTTTGTTTCGGGTTTAGTGAATAAATAAGCTTCTCTAATTATTGACAACATTTTCTTTATGTTCTATATACCTGCTGAATGTAGTCTCCTAAATGTTACTCTAACGTCTTCAGGAATTGGCACCTCTGTAACAGGGACCACTCTGCCTGATTTGTGGTGAACAGGAACAGTAGGTAAGTACTGTGAGAAAGCAAATCTTTTCCTTCATCCAGCACCTTTGTTTGACTAAATGCATGGATTGTTTTTGCATTTGTTCGCAAGGATCAATATTTCAGTTGCACTTTCCATTCCAGCTGTAGCAGTCAGACACTGGGACTTCTAAGTTTCTGCACCTGCTTCACTCCTAAAAACATCCTGAAACCCCTCTGTGCTTGTGGGAAACGCTTCAGTCACAATTCTTCCTCTTCCAAGTTCCTGAATTTTGATTTTCAGATACATGGCATCAAATAATAATTCCCTCCTCATAATAACTATTGCAAAGAAATTACATGCTTTGCTCCCAAGAACAAAGTTTTAATGACTGTGCAATAAATTTGGGTGACTGGTGTAAAGGCAAACTATCTTTCCAATGGTAAAAAGTACCCATTGCACTTACCTGCCTGAAAAAGTGCTGTGTTGTTATAGCAAAGACATCAAATCCACAGCTGGTCCTTTTAAGTTCATCTCGAATATTGCTTAATTGCCGGGACTGCTCATCACACTTTTCCTTCAATCTCTGAACGAACTGCTTTTCAGCATCTCGACTCTCTCCTGGTTTGGGGGAGAATCCATTCCTTGGGGTGGTTGGCCTTTGCTTGGGATGTCCTACGAAGACGAGAAGAAAAGACCATCGGGGTCACTTACTTTAACTGTATGGACGTGACATTTATGTGTTTCTAAGGCTTTTGGGACTCAGCCTTATAAGAGAAAAAAAGGTCTGCAGCATTCACACAGATCTGTAATGACTTTCAAAAAAGCAAGAGCACAGTGAAATATGTTTCCCGAGGGACCAAAGCTCAAAGCTTTGTAACAGTCATTTGACCTCAGGTTCTGAGCCTGAAGGTCTGCTATGAGTTGAGGAGAGCTCTCCTAAGAGTGTCTTACTAAGAACTGAGGTCCTTAGAGGAAGGATTCACTTCACCTATGTTAGACATCTACAATAAAGGTCTGCATCTTGATGTGTGTTGCTGAACTCTCCTGAACAGCAGTGACAGAAACGGACGCTTCCAGGTTGAGATTCACCTTATCCTGTTGTGGATGTGGAAAACAGTTGGATGACATTTACAGTCTACACATGATTTCTTTGGTCACCTGAACCTCAAGCTTGGTGACTTGACAGAGGTGCCAGATTTACTTTACCTTTACAGATTTTTTTTTGCCTCCAAATGGGACAACGTGGGGCTGGAGCTGTCTTTCCCTGAATGCAAACAGAGTATGGGTTGCTTTCTACTGGGATATCACTATTTATTTTTATCAACAATACTGCAGTCTGCCTTGCCAGTTCCCCTTGCTCTCCCCTTTATCACACTTCTAAAGTTGCAGCACAAAACAGATATGTATAGAAATGCCACCCGGTACCATGTACTGCTGACTGGTTACACCAGTGGCTCTGCATGGCTGCTCTCTCTGCACCATCGGTCACACCAGAATCACTCTATGGTCTGTCTGCACAAACGGGTCCAGACAGACTCTGGCTGCTTTGATGTGCTCCAAGTTGGCTTGAAGCAAGCCTGATCCTGTATAAAGATGTGAAACCACTAGTGTGGCTTGTCTTTAGGATATCAGCTCAAATACAGTGTTATATTCACATGAATGACAAAAGAACTAGAGCTTACTCATGATAAGCCACTTCAGGAAGTGAGGCTTTAATCCTAAATTAAGTTCATATCCTGCTGGAGTCAACTATCCATTTCTCTGGATATACCCAGTTATGAGGACAAAGCAAAAAAGGGTAGTGTTCTGGTAGCGTCAGGTTGCTCAAGCCACTGCTCAGACAATCTGTTTTGTCTTTATCTTCTTAGTTTTCTGAGAATTCCCCTCTGCAAACATTTATGGTCAGCTGGGCAACACCTTTGCACAGTTTACTGATTCTTTTTGCTACCCTTAGTCTCTCCTCAGCTGATGCTTTTTAGCTCATTCCTGAATACTGGCCAGGAATCTCTGGTTCTCTTCCTCAGCTCCTCCCATGAGCCTCAAGCTTTTAGCCTAGGAGCTAGAGTCAGTAAGAAAGAGGGAGAAAACAGTCAGACACCTTGTTGCCATGTGTTAGTAGGGATGGCGGACATTGGTCTGGATACAGAAGAAGAATGAACATTTCTGTGTTAGCAGAAAGGGCCAGTACCTTGTACTTTTATAGTCTTGCAGTATATGGTTTCTGAAAAATAATACAGAAACAATGTCTCCAACCGGTCCTTGGCAATGGATGTAACAGGGTACAGTATTCTGCTACGGATACTACCTACCCCTTTCCTAAAAACCAGAAGAATCCTTCCACAGAGATGCATCTGATGGTATGAGTTTGAGCCAGTTTGTGAAGTAGAGCATTGTTCCAGAGGTAATTTTGGCAGATGTGCTTTAGATGTTTTAGATCTTTAAGACTGTAGCCTGGGTGGGGAAATGGATCCTTAGGGCAGTTTTACTAGATCAGGCAAGGAAGCAGTATGGCTTTGTCAGTGCAATACTCCAGGAAAGTATTCTTACTTTTTCAGATCCCCAGCTTGTGTGGAGCCACTGGGAGCATATCTTCCAACTTGCTCAACCATGTTCTGGCTCCAGTCTAAGCTTACAGGGAGCTAGCTCCAGCAGAGATGCTCCCTCATGTCTCCAAGTATTTCATGCTGCAACTGCAAAGAGCCACAAGTGCAAAACAGCCTTTGAAACTCTTTGTGCCCCTGACTTGCATTTGCAAAGAGGAATACCAGGTTTTGCAACATGTTAAGACTAACTTAATGATGTTGCAAGACCTAAATAATACATACTCTGTCATTGAGAGAGTTACCAGCTATTGCCCTCTATCCATTTTCATGTCAGTTAAAGTCTGTACACCTTCTTGTGCAGGAATGATATTTTCTTTCATTCATTTAAAAGGGCTCTTAACTGAGCAGTAGGTATTATCACAAAATAAGAAATTCGTAAAAGCAACAGCCATAAATACCTGTCTTTTTAGTATAAAAATTTCAGGTTGTTTAGGCAGCATGGTGATGTTACAACAGAAAGTATAGGGGGAAGCCCTTGAAATCAGTCCAGTTTTAATTAAAACAGAAATCCATCAGGTTATTTTGTCTTGTATCTTTCTAGCTTTCCTGTTCACTGGAACATTTGAGGTGCACATCTCTATGTTGTCCTTGTCAGTATTATAAGCTGTCCTTGTAAATTAAACTGTGCTATTCTCCTCAGGGATAAATCTGAATTTCTCGGTTCATTTGGGTCTCAAAAGCAGCTTACTGAGCTTATTCTGCCATTGATGTCTCTCTTCTGTTGCTCTGCACAAAACAGGGTATATATTAATGATGCTGGCCCTGATCCTGAATGTCTTTTTTGCTGATGGTGGGACCAGGGGTGCAGACCCACTGTACACTGAAACCACTGAGCCCCTTTGATCCGCTTCAAAACTCCCAGGTCTTTTTTATCTACCTGAGCGTTTGAACTAAGGAGATATAACTATATACTCATAATTAACACAGTCCATGAGGATTTAGATGGGGAATGCAATTTATTTGCATTTTAACTGTGCAATTTCTGACATTTTGGTAGGTAAAGTGAGGAAATTACTTTGAGAGGATTGATAACAAGCGATCTGTAGAGTGACAGATGTCAGAAACAGATGGCACCGTCCTGCGATGGGGTAGAAGGAGAGCACCTGCATCTATGTACATGTGCTCCTATATACACATTTCAGGAATGGTATTGCATGAATAGATAAAATTGAGATCCCTACAAGACTCTGCATCTCAAAACTCCATTGCAAGTCTTCAGGAGGACTAATCCAAATTCTAAAGATCACATTCAAGACTAAAAAAAAATTGTATGACAGTAAAACCCAGTGCTGAATAAAAGGAACTGCGTGTGAGAAGGTCAGTAACAGGAAAAACAACCTAGAAACGGCACTCAGAAATTTTAGAGTCTGTTCCATGGCTACATGTAGCTGTGGTGGACTTAACCTAGGGGACACATGCTGTCCTATCACAAAGTGTAAATGCCGCACAAGTTTGTGATCCTGATGGAGGAAAGGCTGTGCTAGTGCCCCTTAGCCCCAGTTACACTCACTGCTTGTCTTGTTTAATGGCTGCTTTGATTATTTTGTGAAATTGTTAAATAGGTGAAGAGATTGTCTGTCTTTATGCTTTGTTATTGCTGCTGTTATTTCAAAGAATGCTAAAGCCTAGTCTCAAAAAATAAAGGAAGATGAGGTTTATTTTCCTATTTGAGCCTTATAGTGATAAAAAATTTTAGGTTGCCATAATTTCAGACAACCAAGCTTAAGAAATCCTAAATCGGTCTGATGGAGAGAGGGCACTTACTCAACCTTTCATGAGAATGAAGAAACCTTTGAGGCCTCATGAACTGGATATGACAAAAATTTAAGCCTTGAAAATCATTGTCACCTGTGGAAATGCAAGCCTCCTTAAGACAATACAAAACCACAGTACAAATATACCCATGTTTCATTTTGCTTTCTAATTCTAGTGGAAGTAGATCAGCTGTGCTGTAACATGCTGCTACAGCCACAATCAGTGCTGGTGCTTAAACTGGACTCCCACCGTTATAAACACTGGTGAGCTGCTGGTCTGGCACTCTCCGCAACAAATCTTTCTTTGGATCTCTCTTGGTGATCTAACCAGCTACAAAACATCCTGAGAATTGTATGATTCAGAGGACAGTGTTAAGTTCATCTTTTTACCCTAGTATCTTAGCAAGGAGAACTCTGAGTCCTGTTGGTGCCTGGAAAGATTAAATTTAATCTTCCATTTTCTTGACTTTGTCGGTTGGGAAGGAGAAGAATAGGGACTGAGTTTAGTAAACACGAGGAGACTTGATGCAAGTTATAGGAGATGAAGAGCTGCTCTACATGTTTTATATTTTACCATCAAACGAAGAAACGTGGGGTTCTACCACCTATAATTATAACTCAAGTATCATGTAGCTGTAGAGATGACGTTTAAATTATTTAAGTAGAGTCTGAAAAGTGAGGTAACAGAACAGAAGATAAACTGCAGGCACAATGAAATCAGTGGGACCTTGCCCACTCATTTCAGAAGCATTTAGATCAGCCAAAGGCCAGCCTTACGAAAGCCTTTAGGTACCTTCTATGTTTGTTAATGTACATTTAGTAGACATAAATAGAAAAAAGTTCTATTCATTTTAGTAAATAAACAAAGGTATTCTTTAGAAATGCTAAACCCGTGTGTTTGTGCCAAATATTGAGGGGTAAGTTGACAATGCCCCAATAGCACTCTGAGGGTTATTTCTATAGATAATTCCTTTTCCAATTATGCATAGAAATAGCCCAGGAAATTTAGTGCCTCTGCACAACAGTAAGAGTAGATTCCAAGTAATTACTGTCACTCCAGGTAATTGTCTGAGGTGTCTTTTATTTCACTACATCTATCTGTTTTCTTTTTATATAAGGAAATTATAATGATAAAAAAAAATGTTCCTGTGCCCTTAAACATGTAATAGCAACAACTCTTTGTTTGAAGGAGAGATGATTGCACAGTTGTAACAAAGAAAACGTAAGTCTATTCAGCTCCTGCATTGGTATGATAAAGTCTGCTATACTCACAGCCAGCTTAATGAACCTTGGATGCAATCAATCTTCACTTAACAACAGTAGGTCTCAGATTTTAGTCTGTTAACAAGAGATGCAAAGTCAACAAGTTTAAATCTTTCCTGAAACAGTGCTTTTGGGTTCATAAATACCTGGTGAATGGAGCTTGGTGGTTGTTACTGCTGATTTCTTAGGGGATGAGACCGCTGGTCTATTAGCATCCTGATCTTTTTGTATTTCTTTCTTCAGACCTGTTTTAGAAAAAATAAAAAAAAAAGTAGAAAGAAACCTGTTTTATAATTCTGTTTGCAATTGTGCAGAACTATGTCACTAAGATACACACCAGAATGGAAAAATATGAGTATTTCACCAATACACATCCTGGGCTTCGCTGACATGCACAGCACTAAAGAAGGTCCAGAGAAGGCCTTACACACTGTCTTGGTTCTCCAGCCATCTGCACAGTGACAAATGCCATCAAGGCACAAACAGCTACACAGGTAGCTCATCCTATCTGTTCTGAGCTCTGTGTTCTGTCTCTTTACCTTGCTGTGCATCCTCAGCCAAGGATCTTCTGGGCTGGAGGAGAAGGTAAGTAGGACTATGCAAAGCTGACTTGTTACCTGCAGGGCCCTGCTCTACCAACTTTTTCCCCAGGTTAGGAAACTGCCTTTTCTGGTGACCAGCTTTCCCAAGAGGGTCTCATACAGGCAAGAAACAGACTTACGCAAAACCAGAAGCAGGCAGGACACGCCAGGTCTGTGCTGGATGTGGTGCCCCAGACAGGAGAGTGCAGTAAGTCAGGCAAGGCCAGAGAGATGCAGCACATTCAGTGCACAAACCTACAACACACTGTGACCATGCAGGACACAACATGGCCATACCACTGCCTTGACGTCCACAAGGCTGAACCAACACCTGGTTTGTGTTCATCTACGACCCAGGCATGTGCCAGGCTTCCTGCCCTCCCTCCTCTCCCTTCTGTGTTTATAGCTCTCCAGATTACTCCTGACCCCTGCTTTATCCTTTTTTCTGCAGCCACTAATTCTTCCCACTGACAGCATGATGTCCCAGAGCTGCTGGCTTATGATCTTCCTTTAATTTTTCAGTGGGAGGCAACTCAGTTTCTGTTATTATTCCTCTCACCATCAGAGCTCTCTGCTTACAGGCTCAGGACGGTCTGTCAGTTGTCCAAGCTCTGCAGTCACTGACTGCCTCTTGTATGAAGGAGATACAACTTCATCTGAAAGCCAGAGCGGCCACCCAAGCTCAGCTCATGCCTCCTGCCCACCCACAACTCCCACCAAAATAACTGTGGGGACCATGCTGAGTGCAGCAACATGAAAGTCCTGCCCTGCTGTTTTGTCCATGGTGTGACAGTCACAGCCACAGGATTTCATGCAGAAAACACTCACCGAGGAAGTAAGGAGGAAGAGCAAGAAAAAGCAAATCCCTGGGACATTAATGTATTTTCCTATTTGCTTTCCTTTTTTACTGTTAGCGTTTGCTGGGGGTTGTATTTTAGCCTGCAGGGCTGTGTCACAGCCCCCAGATACACAGGAAAAAGAAAGATTTAAGGCAAACCACTTGTCATAAAGCAAAAACAATGTTTGCCCTATTAACTTTCACTTCTGTCATGAATACATTTATGTACATCTTGTAGGAAAATGTCCCACAGAATCTGAAGTATCTGAAGCAGGAAACCAAACCTATATTATCTTGGTGGCGCTTAAAGACAGGGCAGTCCAAAAGTTACCATTATTTTCCATTGTGCTCAATGCAAATGTGATCTGGCTATTTCAATAGTGGAGAAAAGTGATAATTTTATATGGGGATCATAATCTTCAGGGACACTTACCAGATGACAAGTTTTCTGCCCTCTCCAAAGCCACAGCTAGTCACAGTTGCAGTATCAGGATTATTTTTGATGCATCATTCACCCTTCCAGTTCTGTCTGCATCTGGACTAGCACACAGCGAGCTGCAGACGCAGCATTTGCCATGCACCAGAAGCTGAGCTTCACATTGTCTAGCGCCAGCTCTCAGCATTCCCTTGCAGAGTGCTTCTGCAAAGAGCACATGCACATGCACAAGCCTGCATCCAACTATTTGTGGAGGATGGCACTGGAGAAGAAAGGTCTAAGAACCTCTTTGACTCCCTCCCACTGTTCATAGTCAAATCACACCATCAGTCATCAGGGGCTGGTAAAGAGTGAATTCTTCTTCATACCTTTTCTTTGGTCCATCTCCATTTTCTCTGCTGTTTGTAAATTGGACATGTTGAGTCTACGATTCTCATTTGTGATCAATACTTTTCACAGTGAAGTGACTGAGGATATAAACTTCCTGTACTTTACTACAGAGCAGGACATAAAATAAGTTTGTGCTGCCGTTTCATTACTAAGGACCAAGTGAAAGCAACCTGACGTGGGAGCTGTGAGACAAAACCACAGCTTGTTTTATAAGGTAGAGTTTATATGGTTACAGGTTTGAGCGTTACTTTATCATGGCAATGAGGCCTTGGTTTTTCTGTGGTTTTCAAAATGGAAATATGATGCACAAATTGGCCATATACCAAGCTCCTCTATAAATTTTGCCACGGCAAATGTCAAACACAGACAACTTTTGTTTTTGAGACATTTTCAATGAGGAACACCTGGGGAATTAGTTCAGCTTCTTAACCTTCAGCACAAAGTGAGGAACAATTCCCCAATTACAGCTCAGTTGAAAGAAAACAGAGCAAAGAAGCAAAGAAGCCCAGCGAGCATTCTGCAGAGGGCAAGGTGAAGTCTGTGGAGAGCAGCAAGAGTCGCACATGGGTGCAGGCGGCCGTGCTCATCAGGGACAGCTGCATGGTAGATGTCGGCCCCGCAAGGCAGGAGATCAGCAGAGCAAGCCTGAAGCAGGTTGTGAGCAAAGGTGCAAATAGGTATCTTGGCAAGGACAGAAGAGTAGGATTAATATCAAGGGGTGGGGGGAGGAAATGAGGATAAACGCTCTCCTTCAGTTTACAAGGTTAGGAGAGCTCCCACGGTCTGGTAGGGGCGGTAATGCAGCAACTGGGGAAGCGAGGAGGGGTTGTGCGGCAGGAGAAGAGCCAGTGCACAACACACAGCTCTGCTGGGAAGGGGCCGAGGAGAGGGGTACATGGAGCTAGAGATTATTCAGCTCCTCCTTTGTAAGCAGAAAGGTCTTGGTGGCCCCTCTGTGGCCCTCCTCAGCAGGGAGGGATTTAGGAATCACGCAGCAGGCAAAAGAAAGGACAGTCCACAGGAGCAAACCATTATCGTTCTGCTAAGCTCATCACCCACAGGGAAATCTTAGGGGAAGAGCCATCCCCAGCATCAGACCTCAAATAAGAGCTTGTGCTGAATGTTTTTCTAAAAATGGGGTTTGTTCTTTCTCTTCTCTTTCGAAACAACAGCTGTTAGTTGGTTAAAAGAGAAACATTCAGAAAACATGTTGATTTCAAGAGAAGTTCCTGCAGGGAAAATTCATTTCTAAATGACAGGAGTTTGAGCTTTGAATTTGTCATTTCACAGAAATCTAGAATTTCAGGTTTAAAAAAATCTGTAGGAGAGCGCTGGCATGATGATCAGCATAATGCTGTACCACAGGGTATGGCACAGTGGGAGGTTATACAGTTTGATCTTTTCTACCTTGAAGTGTACTAGAAGTAACTCAAAGGTTATAATGTACATAAGTTTGATGCTCCACTGTAACTCAAGACAAACATTTAAGTCATTATTATGGGCCTGAACACATATAAAATCTCAAATAATACTTTGACTGTCATGTATTTTGAAATGTCAAAAGGTGTGCGCATACAATCATGAAATAAAAAATATGTAAAATAGAATTATAAAAGGAAATTAAGCACCACAAGTGTATATTTCTTGAATCTGCACACTGTTTTAATTTTGTTCGAAATTTGTCTTTTAAAACGTGTATTAACTCTGACCTGGAAGAAAATGTACTTCAAACTCTTAGCGTTATTGCCCACAGGCTGGAAATATGGAACTCCAATTAGCTCTGTGCTAAATGCCTGTACATTAGTTTTATTCCTGCTGGCTGTGTAACCAAGTCTCTTAGCACTGAGCCTCCCAGCGACTGGTGACTGGCAGAGCAGGAACCGCCACTAACTTCCAGGCTTCCAGGAACAACTTCCAAGGCTCTGCCAACTCCCTCCACTATGGGAGCTCACAGAACGAGAAGCTGTCTTTCTGGTAGCCAGGAATCAGAGCCACAAACTACTAATTTTTATTTGAATTTACATTCCATTTAAGGTTACAAATCTCCCAATGTTTCCTCTCTTTTAAAAGCTATACTTATATAGAAATTCATATTTCAGGCCATAACTATGAGAATAAATACTTGCTCGTATTTTCTACCAGTTACAGCATTTTCTTTTGAAAAATGCATCCGAATGCACAGTTCTGTAAAGGTATTTACATTTCCTAATTAACACACACAGCCTGCTTCAAACCGAACAGAAGGAGCAAAGGCAAAATCATTAGAAATACATGGTAAAACACTCCAGACATGTTAAATCATTCAAAAATCACACAGAAAAACAGCAGACGAAGGCACTTCTCCATTCCCCCATCACTGCTGAATGCTAGCCTAGGAACCAGAGCAAAATACACCTTATCTGAGACGTCTTCTCAAGAACTGCTGCAGAACCAGCACTTGCGTTTGCCTGCACCTTGAAAAGCCAGTACAGTGGGACAGGCTTCAATTTGTTGTCACGCTTCAGACTGAAAACATGCCAACAAATTATGCATTGAGTACTTATTCCAAAACAAATCTTAACATGCTGTAGACATAAATAACAATTCAATGGGACTGGCTGCATTAATTTGGATTCCAGATGTTCTCAGGCGTATTTTATTAAGTGAACTAACGCAGTCTGCAAGTTTAAAAAACCCCAAGGAAGAGTTTTCAGTCACTCACAGACACAGAGAGCCACTTGAAGCTTTCTTCTGCCTTTCCCCCTGATACCCACGACTAGTCGTGTCCTTGGTGAGTAATGACACATCCATGCATGCCTTGTTTGAGACAAAATGAGCAAAGCTGGAAATATGATGGATTCTGTAGAATAATAGCAGTCTAATTCTCTCTAGAGGCTCTCTACTTCCTGTGATCTATGAGACACTGAAAGACTGTGAATAAGTAAGTAGATGTAGAAGAAAGACTACTTATTTGTTGAAGCAGAAACTGCTAATGCATGTGCTTTTCCCTTTGTGTTTGTTTCAAATTTAAAGTCAATCTGATAAGAAAAAAAGAAGGACCAGGACTGTTTCATTGACTCATCTGAAAGTGATTGTTTTCTTTCTATATTAAAAAGAAAAGTCTCTTTATCTGATATTAAAAAAAAAAACTAAAGGAAAAATAAATCTGACAAAATGAATTGTTCTTTAGACTGAACAGAAAATCTCAGGTAACTTAGAACATCCAACATTAGTTGCAGAGTTAAACAACTACTCCTTCTCTTCCTGTCATTTGACATGAATCCCACGGCATTTTATTGTCGTTTTCTCACAGAGTTGTGCTATGGCATGTTTCAGAGTGGTTCCCAGGACAGAGGCTGGAAAACTTGCAGCCGAACGTCTCACTTTCACCTGCAGCATAGTGCTGCATATCCCCGTGTTCAGTACAGGAACAATGTGAATGTAACCCACCACAGACTCACTCTTCAGCTTTTAATGGAAAGTGTTTACAAAGGGGAAGAAAGCGGCAGCAGACTTTTCTCCCTCCATCCCTGCAAGAGCACTGGCGCTTACTTTTCCCTCCTCAGCTGACCTTAGCTCATCCCTCTCCCTCCTGCTGAGGTTGTGTTGTCTGAATTTTAGAGAAGCTGATTAAAAGAAGCACATTTGACACTGCAAGCTTGCTGGTGGGAGCTGTGATAACACCAGCCTCCTATTTTTCATCTTGACTGATTGTATTTAACAGCCTGCCCTGTTACTTAAGATTTACTGTTACTTGTAAAAGCACAGGAATTGACTGGGTTAGTTTTTTGAACGATGTTTTTTATTGTCTTTAATTTAGTGGGCCAAGTAGAAACAAGCTGTTCAAATGAATTCTTTATTGCTACTGTCATTGCACACAAATTATGAGATTTCTTATGGGGAATAACAGTCATTTGTCTGTGAGATAAACATTAAATAAGAATAATAACCAAGCTGAAATAGGTATGCCATAACACACACACCCAAAACCCCACAACAAGGCATAGAGAATATAAGATCCTTTGGTTCTCTAATTTCATAGACCGTTGGGTGGCAAGTCCAGCCTGGTGGACAGAGCTGAAGTCTGGAACAAGAAGCAACCTGATCTAGTTGAAGACGTCCCTGCTCATTGTAGGGTGGTTTGGACTAGATCACGTTTAAAAGTCCCTTCCAACCCAAACTATTTTATGATTCTATGATAAGCAACCTGATGCCCAGGAGTTTGGATCAGGTCTGCAGGCACAAACAAGGGAGCCCAGAGCTGCATCAATATCCTGAAGGTGAACCAAAGTTTCAAAACACAGCAGAGTTTAGAGGTACCAAGCTGGATTTTCTGTGGGTTTCTATGTTCTGAGAGAAGGATGTGGCTGAGCAAAACCAGACAGGGATGACACCATAGAGGAAGCTGTATTACAGGAAGAGAATAAAAACTATGCAGAGCTGGTCAGATGTAAACCACTTCTCAAATCCTTACACAGAAGTTTGAGCCACACTTTCCTTTTTTCCTGAATTGCATGCAAGTCCTGTTGCCTTTGTAGTAGCCATGCACTCAGCTCCCCTGCACAGACTTACCCTTTAGCTAGACTTTTCTGCCCATGATTTACCCCTTCCAAATGTGCAAAAGAGGTCACAGCACTACAAAACAACACATGTGCCACAATGGTGGCACATTTATTCACTTATGGGGCTAAGATCTTTGTGGCACACAGAACTGCATATCAACTATGTTGGGAGGGACCTCTGAAATCCTCTGGTCCGTCCTCCTGCTCAGAATGGGTCACACTTGAGCAGGTTGCACAGGGCTTTGTCCAGCTAAGTTATAGTTATCTCTAATGATGGAAGATTCACCCCCTCTCTAGAAAATCTGCTCTAGTGCTTGACCACCTTCACAGGTGACCAAATGACGACCACCTTCAGAGGTGGTCAAACAATGAGAATTTCCTTTGTTCCAGCTTGTGTTTGGTGTCTCTTGCCCTGTAACTGTGCACCTCTGAGAAGTGTCTGGCTTTGTTCTCTCTACATCTTCCCATTAGATAACTGAAGACTGCGATAAGACCTCCCTTTGCCTTCTGTGAACACCCCCAGCTCTCCCAGCCTCTTCTCTCCTCCTGTGCCCCAGTCCCTTGACCATCTTGGTGGCTCTCTGCTGCTCTCAGTTAAGTATGTAACGTTGTTCTTGTCCTGGGATTCCCAAAACTGGACAGTTGTGAGTGGCCACACAAGTGCTGAGTGGGTAGGGCACTGATGCTGCAGGCCACACTCTTGCTAATGTAGCCCAGTATGCAGCTGGTCTTTCTTGCTGCAAGGGCACATTGCAGGCTCAGATTCAACTTGCTGTCTAGCAGGACCCCCAAACAGGGCAGAGCTGTTTCGCAGCCAGCCGGCTCCAGCCTCTCCTGTTGCATGGCGTTATTCCCCCAAGGGGCAAGACTTTGCATTTGCCTTTTTGAACTTCATGAGGTTTCTGCTGGCCCATTTCTCCAGCCTGGCAAGGTCCCTCTGAACTGCAGCTCTGCCCTCCAGCGCATAGACCAAGTCCTCCTGATTTGCTGTCATCTGTGAGCTTGCTGAAGGAGTGCTCTATCCCACTGTTCAGGTTTTTAATGAAGATGGTAAGCAGTATTTGCCCAGTATCAATCCCTAATGTATGCCAAAGTCTGCCACCTGGACTTTGTACCTCTAATCACAACTCCCTGAGCCTGATGGTCTAGACAGTTTTCCACCCACCTCATTGTCCATCTGAGGTCTGCAGCAAGCTGAGATACTCTAGCACTTTTTCCCAGACAATCACAGGTGAACCTGGGTATGAGAAGGGAATTGCAGGAAGAGGTTTCAGGCCATACTCATACTGTTGAGTGGCTCCCGGCATGATTTCCTGTGGAGAACATGTCACTCCCACGCTCGATCTGTGTGAGCCCCCTCCAGCATTGGAAGCCTGGAGCAGATGAAACCAACGTTCCTGGTCAGGAAATAACCTAGGTCTAAAGCAACTTAATTATAATCAACTGATTGCAGCACTGGGTGAATGCACTATACTGCTTCTGAATGTAAGCAGGTATGCCTGCACGGTGCTCTACTTTGTGACCCTCCAGACCTGTCGGCACCAGCTCAGGAATCACTGCCCATCTGAATCCCCCTTCCATTGCACAACACAGACATAGTCTTCTTGGATTGCTAACTGCTGTGGTGTGTTATGCTGAGGGTTTTTTTATGCATCCTGAAGGGCTCATCAGATACACCACTAACTGTACCATATCAAACTGAAGGGCTGTGCCCAAATTATGACAGAATTAGATCCTGGTTTTATTTAGGATGTGAATTGTCCCATGGTGAACATTAATCTAAGGGGTTTGTAAAACAAATCCCCTGTGAGGGTGAGAAGCTGTTAATTTGCTGTCTCTGAACATTGCCTTCTGCAGATAGTCCCACATTTTCAGAAAAATTTAAAAGAGAAAATTCAGTATATGTGTGTCTCAAAGATTATATATTTTATCAACATCTGTGGAAAGAGGAAGCTTATATGTCCTTTCAGAGGTGGATCTTAGCTGCAAAGTTCCCGTCAGAGAGCTGCTTTCACCTGTCTTTAAATAAAATATGAAACAATACTACAAATGGTAAATATTAGTTAGGTTATCACTGTATTTCTCAAAACAGCTACTATGTTTAAGTGAATTTAAAGGACCTGTCTCAGTTTTTCTATTCAAGTATGCTTTCCCTTACTCATTTTCTATGTCGACATGTATGCAAATATGAAAGGGTTCTAATAACACATAAAAGGGGCTGTGCAACACACTGAAAACTAATTAAGTACATTCTTTTCATAGACTAGTTAAAAAGCAATCAGTTGATGTCTTCAAAACAATTTGCATGACAATGATCTTCCAGTATTATTATCCCATGACAGAAAATTTTTTTGATCATCTGAATCACTGCACAGCAGCAGCAATAGGAGTCCATTTTCATTAATTAAACGTGATTTATACCCTGTAGTCCAATTTATTTGACAAGCACTTTTAGTGAAATATCAGGAGTATAATCTCTCTTGAGCAGTTGTCTTTTTTTTTTTAAATGAGAATTTACAGCACAGGTGGTCTTCTCAGGTAACATCTAACACATGAAAGCTTTCATGGGATTTTTGTTGGTTATTTCCCACTCATTAACATAGGTAGACATGCTCTTTTGTGAATTAATTTCCTATTCATACATAGTTAAAACTATGTACATCTCTGAAATACAAAGGCAATTCTTACGTTACCTGATATTCCACTCTTTCAGAAAAATTCTTTATATTGAAATGGCTGCCATCCTCTTTGTGAAATACTTTCTCCCCCTTTTACTTTTGTAAAAGATGCTGTATACAATACATATAGTGTCTGTGCACTGTAGCTGTAACAGTGGAGTGCTCTAAGTACTTTAGTAACTGCAATGTCTTGCACAGGAGGTTGGACAGATGCAGTATGTGTTTATAAACATATATGCATCAAGCCCTATAGCAATTACTACTAGGTGATTGCTAGGACTATTACACATAGAATACCTATCATATCATTCTCCAAATACACAAACCATATAGAAGGAATCATTGTGGTTTCCCTCCTTTTCAAAAGCTTTACTACATGGCTGACCTCCGTAGCGCTGCTCATAGAAGAGTCTGGCCTTTGACTGAATGAGGCTGGTGACTTCTCCCTCAAATGCAAAAATCACCCCTAAGGCCATGTTATTGATTCACTTTTTTTTATGGAAATCATACAGGCAGCTGAGAGCCATCTCACAATCACAGGCCTTGGTTCTCATGGAGGATGTCAATCACCCTGATATCTGCTGGGAAGGTTACACAGCTAGGCAGGTACAGTCCAGGAAGTTCCTCCAGTATCTTGATGATAACTTTTTGACGCAGGTAGTGGAGAAGCCAACAAGGAGAGGTGTACTGCTGGACCTAGTACTGACAAACAAAGAGGGACTGGTGGAGGACATTAAGGTTGGGAGCAGCCTCAGCTGTAGTGATCATAAGAAGATCGAGTTCAGGATTATATGCAGTAGGCATAAAATGACAAGTACAGTTGGAACCTTGGACTTCAGGAGGGCTAACTTTGATCTCCTCAAGAAACTGCTTGGAGAAATCCCATGGATTAGGGCTCTAGAGGGTAGGGGGGCTCAGGAGAGCTGGTTGATATTCAAGTATCACTTCCTCCAAGCTCAGGATCGGTGCATCCCTAAGAGCAAGAAATCAGGCAAGGGAAGCAGGAGACCTGCGTGGTTGAGCAGGGAGCTTCTGAAAAAGCTCAAGAGGAAGAAGGAAGTTTACATTAAGTGGAAGAAGGGACTGACCACTTGAGGGGATTACAAGAATGCTGCCAGAGCATGCAGGGATGAAACGAGGAAAGCCAAGGCCTCCTTGGAATTAAATCTGGGATATCAAGGCCAACAGGAAGGGTTTCTTCAAGTACATCTGAGGTAAAAGGAAAACTAGAGAAAATGTGGACCCGCTATTGAATGAGACAGGGGCCATGGTGACAGATGATGCAGAGAAGGCGGAATTACTGAATGCCGCCTTCGCTTCAGTCTTTACTGCTCAGGCGAGCCCTCAGGAGTCCCAGACTTTACAGGTAACAGAGAAAGTCTGAAGGAAGGAGGACTTTTCCTTGGTTGAGGAGGATCAAGTTAGAGATCAGTTAAGTAAACTGGACATCCACAAGTCCATGGGTCCTGATGGGATGCACCCATGAGTGCTGAGGGAGCTGGCAGAAATCATTGCTGGGCCACTCTCCATCATCTTTGAAAGGTCCTGGAGAACAGGCGAGGTGCCTGAGGCCTGGAGGAAAGCCAGTGTCACCCCAGTCTTCAAAAAGGGCAAGAAGGAAGACCCAGGAAACTACAGGCCAGTCAGCCTCACCTCCATCCCTGGAAAGATGATGGAACAGCTCACTCTGGGCATCATCTCAAAGCATCTGGAGGAAAAGAAGGTTATCAGAAATAGTCATCATGGATTCACCACGGGGAAGTCATGTCTGACTAATCTGATAGCCTTCTACGATGGCGTGACTGGACAAATAGGTGAGGGGAGGGCAGTAGATGTTGTCTACCTTGATTTCAGCAAGGCTTTCGACACTGTTTCCCACAGCATCCTCCTAGGCAAGCTTAGGAAGTGTGGGCTGGGTGAATGGACAGTGAGGTGGATTGAAAACTGGCTGGCAGATAGAGCTCAGAGGGTTGTGATTAGTGGCACAGAGTCTAGTTGGAGGTCTGTGACAAGTGATGTTCCCCAGGGATCAGTACTGGGTCCAGTCCTGTTCACCACATTCGTCAATGTCCTGGATGAAGGGATAGAGGGTACCATCAGCAAGTTTGCTGATGACACAAAACTGGGAGGGGTGGCTGACACACCGGAAGGCTGTGCTGCCATTCAGCATGACCTGGACAGACCGGAGAGTTGGGCAGAGAGAAACCTCATGAAGTTCAACAAGGGCAAGTGTAGGGTCCTGCACCTGGGGAGGAATAGCCCCATGCACCAGTACAGGTTAGGGGCTGACCTGCTGGAAAGCAGCTCTGTGGAAAGGGACCTGGGAGTCCTGGTGGACAACAGGATGACCATAAGGCAGCAATGTGCCCTTGTGGCCAAGAAGGCCAATGGCATCCTGGGGTGCATCAAGCGGTGTGTGGCAAGCAGGTCACGAGAAGTTCTCCTCCCTCTCTACTCTGCCCTGGTGAGGCCGCACCTGGAGTCCTGTGTCCAGTTCTGGGCTCCCCACTTCAAGAAGGTCAGGGAATTGCTGGAGAGGGTACAGCAGAGGGCTACAAAGATGATTAGGGGGCTGGAACATCTTTCTTATGAGGAAAGGCTGAGGGACTTGGGTCTTTTTAGTCTGAAAAAGAGAAGACTCAGAGGGGGGACCTCATCAATGCTTACAAATACTTAAAGGGAGGGTGCCGGGAGGATGGCACCAGTCCTTTTTCAGTGATGCCCAGTGATAGGACAAGAGGTAATGGGCACAAACTTGACCATAGGAAGTTCCATCTAAACATGAGGAGGAACTTCTTTCCTTTGAGGGTGGCAGAGCAGTGGAACAGGCTGCCCAGAGAGGTGGTGGAGTCTCTGACTCTGGAGACATTCCAAACCCACCTGGATGCCATCCTGTGCAACCTGCTCTAGGTGCACCTGCTCTGGTAGGGGGGTTGGACTAGATGATCTCCAGAGGTCCCTTCCAACCCTGGTGATTCTGTGATTCTGTGACTGCTCTCCAGTGCAAGCCTGAGCACTGCATTTACTGCATAGGACACACCTGTATGGACCCATGCACCCACAGACACAAGGACTGAACACTACACTGTACACAGCCTAGGAGGGGGAAGTAAATTCAATCCAGAAGATATACTGCTCTGTCTCCACTGGGCCTATTAATTCAGCCACATCATGGCATTAACAGGTGTTTATGGCTCTCAACCCACAAGTTCACTTATGGCCAGCTTGAAGCACAGGCAAAGAGTTTCCACTTGAAGCCCCATCCCTGGAAGTGTTCAAGGCCAGGTTGGATGAAGCTTTGAGCAATCTGGTCTAGTGGGAGGTGTCCTTGCCCATGGCCAGGGGGTTGGAACTAATGATCTTTAAGGTCCCTTCCAACTTAAACCATTCTGCGATTCTGTGTGCCTCCATGGAAGCAGACATACCCGAGGTTACTGGAGGCTCATGCAAAGACAATAACAAACGCTCTGAAGGAAACTACGCCAAGACTAAATAATGACATAGAAAACATCTACCGACAACCTCAGGACAATGAATAAATGAAGGTTATTTGGAAGGAAAAAAATGGGAGAATTTCTCATAATAATCCAAATTCTGTATGGAATTCATTTTTCAGCTTTGTCTCCAGAGATAGTAAAATTCAGCAAAAAATTAGCCTTTCATCTCATAGATTAAATCATTTCATAAATTAAAAACCCAAACTTAAAGTCAACTTTAGCTTTCCACCAGCCTCAGTAATTCTCTTCCCCTTCAGCGTTTATGCCCTGATGTGATTGCAAACATTACCCTCTTTCTTGAAACCTATTGCTTGATCAATACTGTTCTGCATGAAGTTGTAATTTCTGCTGTCCTGTGTGGGTCTGAGATTTGGAACCTGTGCAAACTCAGAGGTGACAGCCTGAACCATTTGATTAGTTCTGCCTATGCTACATTTTGCATGTCCACATTAGCATGATTTGCATATCAACCATCACGGTTCCAGCTCATTGCAGTGCCCCAATACTGAACTCTCCCTGGAAAGGGGGCACTCATATGAGACTTCGCAACTAGTAGAAGACTCAGGATTTCTAACTGTCTTCCTGCCTTTGACAAAAGAACCCCATAGGCCAGAAAAGCTCCTCTACAGAAACTGGAAATAGCCCTTTAAAGCTTATCATGCTAATTCCACTAGCTGGAAAAGAAAGGCTTTTGCTGGAGATGTCTGGAGGCAAATCTGATACTAATCAAATCTGCTGTAGCCTGAAATGACATGGTCTAGCTAGAGACCAGAAGATAGGAAAGGAGGCTCAAAAGAAAAGGGGGGAAAAAAAGGAAGAAAACTTGTAAAGGAAACAAAAAAAAAAAAGGTACCACATTTTATCCATATATTCTGTTGATAGATTGGTCTGTTCCCCAGTTAGTCAGTGCACATGATAGAAGTAAAGTCCTTTTCTGCAAGTGTTAACCAGGTGTTTGGGTTTGCATGGCAAGATTCTGGTAGCGGGAGGGCTACAGGGGTGGCTTCTGTGAGAAGATGTCAGAGGCTTCCCCCCATGTCCATTAGAGCCAATGCCAGATGGCTCCAAAACGGACCTGGCCAAAGCTGAGCCCATCAGCGATGGTGGTAGAGCCTCTGTGAAAACATATTTAAGAATGAGGAAAAAACTGCTGCACAACAGCAGTTGGGAGAGAGGATTGAAAATATGTGAGAGAAGCAATGCCAGAGCAGAGATTCCCCTGCAGCCCGTGGTGAAGACCATGGTGAGGCAGGCTGTTCCCTTGCCGCCCATGGAGGTTAACGGTGGAGCAGGTATCCACCTGCAGCCTGTGGGGCACCCCATGCCAGTGCAGGTGGATGCCCGAAGGAGAGAGGCTGTGACCCCGTGGGAAGCCCATGTTGGAGCAGGCTCCTGGCAGGACCTGTGGACCCATGGAGAGAGAAGCCCATGCTGCAGCAGGCCTGCTAGCAGGGTGTGTGACCCCATGGGAAGGACTTATGTTGATGTTCGTGGAGGAATGTCTCCCATGGGTGGGACCCTACGCTGGAGCAAGGGAAGAGAGTGAGGAGGAAGGAGCAGCAAAGACAATGTGTGATGAACTGACTGCAAGCCCCATTTCCCATCCCCCTGTGCTGCTCAGGGGGAGGAGGTAGAGAAAATCAGGAGTGAAGTTGAACGCAGGAAGAAGGGAGGGGTGGGGGCAAGGTGTAATTATCCTACTCTGACTTGATTGGTAATAAATTAAAATAATTTTCCCCAAGTTGAGTCTGTTTTGCCCGTGATGGTAATTGGTGAGTGATGTCTTCCTCAACCTATGAGACCCCCTGTCCAGGTGAGGAGGCGGAGCGACAGAGCGGCTTGGTGGGCACCTGGCGTCTAGCCAGAGTCAATGCACCACACCAGGTTAATCTATCTTGAAACTGAGTGACTAGAACTAGTAATGCGTGAAGTCTTTGTCTTATATTTTATACTGATTTTTCCTTC
Source organism: Burhinus oedicnemus (assembly GCA_008921705.1). Taxonomy (NCBI): domain Eukaryota; kingdom Metazoa; phylum Chordata; class Aves; order Charadriiformes; family Burhinidae; genus Burhinus; species Burhinus oedicnemus. The sequence continues at coordinate 834,266 of VFFE01007136.1, read as the reverse complement.
CCAGCCTCATTTGCAGTGTGTGTTATCAAACCCAGTGGGACTTACATAGAGATGAAACACTCTGCTGAATAAAAGCCAGATTGGATAAGGCTGGCGACTTACGCAAAATTCTTTATTTTGGAATCTAAACTGTTAGATCTAATCTAAACTCGATAGAATTTCTATACTCTTATTGAAGCTCTGTCTTTCTTTAATTCTTACTATTCTGTACAGACATACACAACCCTTTACTCAAGACCATGAAGTGGCCTATCCAAACTGTCTCTCTAAAGGAAAATGCTGAGTGGAAAAGGTCTGATTTGTCTTTCTGCATAATATTCTCTCTAAACAGGCAGATATGAAGCCACAATATTTTAGGGACAGAAGTAGAAAAGAATTTAAAAATTAAAAATCAAACCTAAAGGAGAATCTTAGGATAGAGGAGACAACAGAAATGGGAAAACAATAAGGCAGTGGAAAAGCAAGGAAAGATTCATAAAAGTGGGCTTGTTACTATAAGAAAATATGTAGAGCCATGAAAACAGCGGGAGTAAAGAAAGATTCAGTCACGTCCAGGTTTTCGCAGCTCCAAGGTTTCAGCTTACTAGTAGCAACAGAAAAGTTCTCTAAAAAACATGCTGGCTTTGGAGAGTAACTTTGTGTCAGACCATCTGTGAAACAAATTCAGTCAAATAAATTCAAATAAAGTCAAATAAATTCATATTTCACTACTGTCATACAAACACAGTGGAGTATGCTTCACTCACTAAAATACTATGTTACACGTCATGCACCTTGTTGTCTTAGGTGATCTGTGAAGTGCTTTCCAGGAATATAAATCTTGAAACCATATTCTTCCTTCCCCTCCACGTTAGAAGATGCAATATTGACCTTGGTAGTCACATGCAAGGGTTCAATGACCAGTTCAGGCACAGGCTTCTCAACAGGAAGTTTTTCCAATTATGGCTTTAAAAATTACTGTTGTTTTCAAATGATCACTAATGTTTCTTTCCCTTGAGGGGCTTGGAGGGTCTTCTGGGGCATGAGGAAGCAGGAATGAACATGGAGACACATAGACACCGGGGTGTGCAAGAGTTTGCTGTGGTTACAGTAGTATCTCGTGGGCCCTGAGGAACTTCCATGCCTTTCATGAATCTCCTCAGGGGACTCTCAGATCTTGGCCAATGGATGCCCAGGGGCCGTGGCAATGCAGAAAGTTAAGTGCTGGGGCCACGTTAGACAGAAAGGCCATGGAACAAAAAGGAGCTGGAACAGGGTAGGGGAACATTGTCCACTAGTGGGTAGGAAAGTGCTTGAAGCCGCCTGTGGTGAGGAGATGTCATCTGTAACCATGGGAAAGGGTGTCTACAGCCATGCTTTTAAACTTATTTTATAATTATGACCAATAATCACATTGACCCTGCTTGCAAGTCACAATGAACAGTCCTAACTAATCCATTACACCCAAGCTCAAGTCTATACTTTGCCAGTGCTGAGTGTGTAATAGATGTTCACCGTCCTGGGTACCCTCATCTCTCCCCACTGAGTGGGCAGGCAGATGGGCCAGAGTTAGCAGCCCTCAAGGGCAGGCAGCATGAACAGCTCCTTACTCTCTCAGAAGTGGCAAGTCCTACCCAAAAAGATACACCCCTACATCCTTGCCAAGGGGAACCTAGAGTTCATACACCATGTCCAAGTGCCACGCTAGGGAAGGGGCAGCATGAAACAAGTGTGAGCAGGAGATGGTGGAGATATGCACATGTTTTTCAACAAAAAATGCATTTGGTAGAAAACTGTAAACTTTCCTGTGTGAGATGCTACGAATTATTGCTGGCTGATTTGAGAAACAGCTGGATTGACCTGAAGGAGAGCTTAGGTAAGGAAACGATTTGGAAACAAGAATAATTCTTTTTGGTTTATTTACTTGCCTCCTTCTCCCTCTCTAAGTGAAAACATCACAAATTGCTTAAACTTACAGGGCAGTATTCTCATCCTTGCAAGCATAACTAGCAATGAATTATCTACTCAAAGGAATGCTTTGGTCTCTAAAGCATGCAATGTTTTCAAAAAGCTGTTTGGTGAGAACCAGTAATATATACACTAAGTCTCTGGCATGTGTAGTTAGGGACACTAAATGCCTTCAACTCCAGATGCAGTTTACAAAATGAGATTATAGCTGTGTTGCTGACTGTGTTTCAAAGAGACTACAGCAAATACAGTCCAAATCAGTACACTGGCAATGTGCCCAAGAATGGCATGAAAATTAATCGAGTTAGTAGTAAAACAGCATCATAATAAGGTTTCTGCATTTCTTGGCCTAATGCAGATGGTGTTTCAAGTACCTAAGTTTGGAGCACTTACCAGCAGGTGCTGTGGCAGTTTTTGGTGCTGGAAGTAAGCTCCTGCGTTGAGTCGCTATGCTGCTCGATACCTGCGTTGTGCTCTTGCTGCCACCCTTGGGGATGTCTTTAGAAGGTGCGGATGCCTTAGGAGTGGTTTGCTCTTCATTTCCAAAGCTGGAACCTGCAGGAGACCAAAACTGCTCTAATTATAAGTTCATAAAAAATGTATGCGAACTGTGGCATACAGACTGAGCTTGTATCAGCAATTATAATCTACAAAGACATATTCTCATTGCAACTTGGGCTAAGTTACATGGACTTTCTCCAATACAAATGGTTATGCAGAAATAAAGAGTTCCCAGCAACTTACTTAAACACTAAGTCTTGGCAGCTGTTGGAGTCTGACTCCAACAGGAACTTAACACTTGCTTTTGGGCTAGCTCCATAAAGGTATCTGGCTGCAAGGCTCATAAAGAAACCAAGAAATTTCTAAACATGTGGGTGGACAAGTTGTTTTTGGCTTTGTAGCTGCTACAGGAGCCACCCTACACACTCACCCTAACACTTGGGAGTTGCTGGTTGTCAGAGTAAGAGGGAATAGCAGGGCTCAGTGGTGCAAGGTAGTGAATTCTCCTACCTAGGAGGGATTTCCCACAAACAGTCCCTCAGACCACACTCAAACATTTGAATAATAAGATGAAGAACAACAACAAAAAAAATCTGCCTCGACTCTCACACTCACTTCAATCATATTCCCATAATGAATCTTAGGTTGCCAAGGTTTCCAGTTTATATTGACCTCTTTCAAAATCTATAATGGTTTTTGTTTCCTCCCACCTTTGCCATCTAGGGAATAACAACATCCTAGGCTCCATGTAGATATAAGGAAATCAATCTTTTCTTCACATTTGAAAAAGGCAAACTTGGAGTGTGCTCTTTATCTATTGAGTAGAAAGCCTAAGAGGAGCAAAAGATTACAGCACATCTGGATTTGAACATTTGCAGAAGGATGAACCTTTTGTTTGAAAAAATGAGTGGAGATAGCGGCAAGAAATACATAGCATTTCAGAGAAGTGCTATAGTTTTTATTTCCATTATTTTAAAAAGATTCAATACAATACTATTTAAGTACTGTCTGCAGGAAAATGATAACATTATTTTAATAATTGGCATGTCCAAGTCTGAAGTATTTTTAAGATGTAGGCTTCTTAAATGTGTGCAAGTAAAGGAGAGGGGGGTTTTTTGCCTTTGTTATTGAAAATCCACTAGGAAAAAAGTGCAAGTTGGAAAAGAAAATCCTCTTTTCAGACAAAGTAAGAATATACTTTTCGGCTCTGACAAAACAGTGTTAAGTTTTGCTGTGTCTTTAAGGCTGCTTGCATATACATCTTAATTTAAAGTGCATATCTGCAGTATAAAGGGACGTCTACAAACACATTTGACCTTTGTTCAAATAATAAGCCACATTAAAAATTCAAACAAAACAGTCTACTGTACGCTATGCAGGAACAGGAAAACCTGAAGCATTTGTTGTCTTTACACTGCTGTGCACATAAAAACCCCTCAGCACATCAGGTCGTTGTTTTATATCCAAATTACACAGATTTTTCACCTGTCTAACAAACATTTAAGATTACATGCTGAATTATCTGCTGACAAAACACTGCTGACTTTAGTAAAGTCACGTCAGCAGAACGTCTGGCCCAGCCTGGGCTGGTCTCTCCTGCAGCTGTGCACAAGGACACCTCTACCAGCTGCCAGGGGGATGTTACAGCACGTGTGTCCACCTCAGTCCGTCTGCACTGCGCTCCTGAAGTCACTCCTGAAGTGGTCTCAGATACGTGCTCTCCCAGTCGGTTTGGGTAGCACCGCTTGTAGAATTTTTCTTCTTTTCTTGGCTATTTGTTTAAAAGTTTCAATTGCAGAAACACTAACGTTGATGAGGAAATTATTCCTATTATTTGCAGAGAAATGTCATTCAAATGCTCTTTAATGGAACCCCTTTATTCTCTGTTGTGAAATGTATTATTTGGAGAGGGTTTCAACTCACAAATCTGGCCAAATGGAAGCAATTCCCACGTTGAAGAACGAGGTGGCCATGGCAGCTACATAACCTCTGTCCTGGTTTGAGGTAAAACAGAACCAATTTTCTGTTCAGTAACCACTTTTTAGCTAGGCCTCTTCTAACTGCTGAAATTGACAGCATATTGTGCAGAAACTGTTCACTCTCAGAGTGATAAGATCGATGTTTATAGTTGATGCCAAGGAATGGGATGCAGAGAGGCTCTTGCTTATACTTATTCTATAACAACCAAGGGCAGCCAACTTTGTTATTTGCCCTGTTGGAGGGTCGGAAGCGGAAAAGTGCAGAGGCGTCACACCTGTGGGGAGGAGCGGACAGGACAGGTGACCCAAAACTGACCAACAGGGTATTCCATCCCATCTGCCTTGTGCTCAGTATAAAAGCTGAGGGATCAAAGGGTCAGCCCCTCTTTCTTCAATGGCCAGTGTCCGAGGAGAACTCTGTCTCTGCATCTGCCTTTGATCTTGATCCTGAATGCAAATCCAGAATCCAGTTCCCGTCCATCACTGAGTCCAGTCTGAGACTTCCCCAGTGCCTGCTGGTGACGAGATCATCATCCTGGGAGCTTGATATGGTTTTGCATATATTTCATTATTTTCTTTTTATTCTGCTATTACTATTTCATTAAAGTAGTTTAGTTTTTCCTAAACTCATAAGTCTCTTTCTCTCTCTCCCTCCTCCCCTTGGAGGTGGGGGAGAGCATCTGTCATTCACCTCAGTGGCCAATCTGGCCCAAACCACAACAACCTCTGATTTAAAAAACAAAAGTTAAAAAGCTTTCCTAGATAATGAAGATGAAGCGCTGCCAGCTACAAACACTTCTACTGTCTAAAACACAGCATGAGAGGTCTCCTAATTACAGAAATGAGTGGGCGGGAAAGCTGACAAACACGGCCTCATCCGGTCCCCTGAATCAGAAATGGCCGGTGCCTGGAGAGAGCTGGCCGTGCACCTCGTGCCGTGGCTGGACAAACCCCTTCAAGAGGGGAAAAAAAAAGGCAAAGAAAAAAAAGCAGTTCAGCTTTTGCTCTTTTGATAAGAAGTGGACTCGGGGAGCCAAGCTGTGTGGCTGTACTGGGTGTCTGCAGCAAGGCCTTGGGGGCTGCAGGGGCGGCCTGCGTCAGGAGAGGCCGGGGCTGTCCCTGTCAGACACGGATGGTTCCAGCTGGTTCCAGCCGGCTCCAATGCGCTCACCGCAGGGCACGGCTGGGACCGCCACCCAAGCTGGAGGCACCTCTGGGAAAATGTATTTAAGAAAGGGCAAAACACTGCCCTGCAGTGAGGAGTGAGGAAAAAAGTGTGAGAAACAGCCCTGAGAGGACCAGGGTCAGGGAAGAAGGAGGGGAAAGAGGTGCTGCCCGCAGCCCCTGGAGAAGATGGTGGTGAAGCAGGTATTTCCCTGCAGCTTGCAGAGTAGACCAGGGTGGAGCAGACATCCACGCTGCAGTCCATGGAGGACCCCATGCTGGAGCAGGTGGACATGTCCTGAAGGAAGCTGCAGCCCATGGAGAGCCCTCACAGGAGCAGGCTCCTGGCAGGAGCTGTGGCCCCTGGAGAGGAGCCCACGCAGGAGCAGGTTTCTCCTGAGGGACTCCAGCTTGTGGGAAGGACCCATGCTGGGGCAGGGCAAAGTGTGAGGAGGAAGAAGCGGCAGAGAGGAAGTATTGTGGACTGCCTGCAACCCCCACTCCTCATCCCCCCTGCGCTGCTCGGTGGGGAGGAGGGATGGAGGAGGGATGGAGGAGGTAGAGAAGTTGTGAAGGAAGAACTGAAGTTGAGCCTGGGAAAAGGGGGCGTGGGGGAAGCTGGTTTAGTTTTTTTGTCTTTGTTTCTCACCACTCACCATTATATTAAATAATTTCCCCCAAGTCAAGTCTGTTTCGCCTGTGACAGTACTAAGTGATCTCCCTGTCTTTCTCTCTACCCGTGAGCTTTTTAATTTTATTTTCTTCCCCGTCCAGTTGAGGAGGGGTAGTGAGAGAGCAGCTGGGTGGGTGTCTGGCAGCCAGCCAAGGTCAACTCACCACCACAGCAATATCAAATACATTCAGGATTTGCTGAGATAAGGTCGATGTTTAACATAAGAGACAATACCTCCCGTTTTGCTGTTCACTCAGAGATGGAGTTCGGAAAGAGACAGTGGGGTTCAACATATGCATGTATAATATGCCCCAAAAGGCAAATCTTTTCTGCTTCCATGGATATCACTAGGGCAGCATCTAGTTCCTCAGGAGCAGGGCAAGGTGAAGTCCACCTTGCTACACATGGTGCTGGATTCCACTTTTCTTTTCAAATAGCATTCAAAGAAGAAATGAAACTTAAGAGCCAGGAAAATGCATATTGCTCATGACCTAAGAGGAAAATAAAGGTTTTCATTTACTCGGAGGAATTCACTTCTTGAAGGAAAATCAGAAAGATTATTCATCAGATGGTACTTGTCACTCCATCACGAGATAATGCCTTCCACTGTCATCTGCAGCGGGTGAGCCAGTAGCATCTGCCCTCCCAGAACACCAGTTCTTATTTTTCAGTAAAAGCCTGTACAGAAACAGCAGATGTGCAGTGAGCGAACAGTTTCCAGTGATCACATCCTCTGTTGTATCATACCTTTTCCCTCCAATTCCTTTACTTTTGCATTTTATCTAAACCAGGGGAGACTCCTTGCTTGCCTTTGAAGCACCTGGCAAGTCATTTGGGTGCTCCTACATAAAACGTGCTGTATTTTTGCAGACTGTGCTCTATGAGGAGCAGCACTGCTGACTTTGCCGTAGAGTATTTAACAGACTATTAACGATCTGCTGGAGCTAAAGGCCTTCAGCCTCACTTTTATCATTCCTCACTATGAGCCCCAAGGAATCCTACTCTTCTGCTAGTGAAAAAAATACAGGGAAGAAGAAAAGGTGTTTGAAGACTTGCAATTACTTTGGAGAGTCCCAGCTGCACTCACTCACCCCCTACACTGTTATGCCAGTAAAGACATGCAGAAGTCAGGGCCGGCAACATATTGTAGTCTGCGTGTTCGAAGAAAACCATAACCAAAATCCCACTGGCTCCCAGATGGCTTGAACCACCCTCTCTCCACATCTGCCACTGTGCTCTTCACCATCTGGCCATGCCCGGCAGCAGCTCACTTCAGGGGCTCCTCGCCCTCGGAAGAGTAAGGCTCTCTTGTATGTGTCACTAGGAGTTTGTGTCTCTTGTATGTGTTCCTTTCTGGAATTATTTACAGAATTTATAAAAAAGGATGGAAATATGGTATGATAATGCATACGACTGTAAAGCAAGCAGGAGCGTGGGTGACGGGAATTCTGCATTTGATGAGAAATTAATTAAGTCATGTTGTATGGCAAGTCTTGATCTGAGAGGAGACAGCGATAGGAAGGGCTGCACTCTGGAGTCCCACAGACACAGATTTCCCTGCCTGCACTCAAGGGCAATAAAGTCTCCTTCTGTTGGAGAACTTGCATCCTTTCTAGAAAAATAGCTCATCCAACAACACCTACGGGTCTCTGTTTTGCTGAGAAACAGATCCAAAAGAGTATTAAAGCATGCATTCAGCTGCTTCTGCAGCTCCATGTCTCATGGCCTGCTATGTGAAGCCTATCGAAACAGAGTGAATTTCCAGCTCTTCATAGCAGGTCAAGCATTTGCTGCGCTGGCAGCGGGTTTGGAGCTGTTAGCTCCCCACCACAGCTGCAATCACATCCGAGACACTGGGAGTGTGCTGGCATGTGCTGGTGTGAATGTTCACCGAAGCACAAACATTTACCCAGGGTAACAGCAAGTCCTTTCCATCTTAAAGATCCTTAGACACTACTTGACACCAAGTCTAGTGACAATGAAGGTATGTCTAGCTGTTGCCGCAGCGAGCCCACTTAGCATTTCTAAAGCACTTTTCAGTCACAGAATTCAATGAGCTTTACAAATAGAAGGAGTTGAGCTGCTTTCCAAACTCACACAGCAAGGGAATAGCAGAGACAAACTGAGAAGGCAAGCAGGAAAACCTGATGATGAATGAGGCTGGAATGACTTTTTTCACCTGCAAAACATTGGGATGTATTATTTCTCTGGGTTTTACTAGGCTGCACTTCTGTGTCCCAGTTTTCAAGCACAAATACAAGCACAAAATGAAAGTTGCCATGGGTAATGATCTGATAAGGGAAGTACCTAAACTAGACACACTTTTCACTAAATTGGAACATTTGCCCATCCTTTAATTAACGTCCACTCCTTATTTCTGATTTTTACCTGTAAAGTGGTAATTAATTTTTAAAGATTGATTACAAGATACACAGCCATCTGAGCTTTTTATTTCACTATTTCAAGGGTTACTGTTTTAAAGCCCAACACGGTATATTTCAATATAATGTTTCGCAGTGTAATTATCAAGAAACACAGCTGAATGTACAGCTCTGCAGCTGCAGCTGAAGCAATGCTATTGACCAAGTGGTACAGTGTGATCATTAGTCCTTAGGGGTTACCATGCTATTACAATGTTATAGTACATGAGACTACTATTCGGCTAATGTGTTTTTTTGTCTCTGATAAGAGCCAGTGCCTCGTATTTCCCGACACAGAACGCCAAATGTGCAAGAGATCAGGGACAAGCTGGTGACAGATTTCTTTTCTGCCCAGAACAAGAAGAGGCATAAGGATTGGTGTTCATACAATGCTTAAATCTAGCTTACTTACCTTGAAGTATTTTTTCCCATTGCATTTTTTTAGCCCAGACAAAGGTGTTTTAGCAGTAACTGTCCTTAACATATTTATTTTAGAGGAGGTTTGTGCATGCCCACATGCCTCTATAAAAGCTGATTTTTCTGAATTCTTAGCATTCAAACCAGAAACCTGAATTTTGAGCCTAATAACTTCCACCAAAATAAGGAGTCAATCTGCAGCACTTGTCAGCACAGGAGCGAGCTCTCTGAGCTTTAGATGGCTTTGGGTCTCTGCACTGCAGATGACTACCTCTGAGACAGCCCATGGAGGGAATTTGGAGCCATCACTGATGATTAATGACAGCTATGTGATCAGTCATGGCTTTTGTACACTACCACTTACATCTGTAAGAGATTGCTGCATGTCCATCCTTCTCCCCATGCCTTCCAGTCCTAAAGCCAAGCACCTTTTTCCTATGACATTTGCTGTTGGATGGTCTTGGCCTCTCAGATCTGGCCATGCAGACAGCTGTGTGTGCTCACAGCACCTGGCAAAGGAGGTCATTCAGCTTAGCCTCACCTGCAACAAAGTAGATTTAAGAGAGGTGGAGATGTTTTGCCTTTAACAAGTGTTAGAGTGTGACCACGGACAATATATGGGGCTCTGCTGACATATAATAACTTGTCATGTTTTGGTAACTCGATTGTATATTCCTCATTTGGATCTGACAATTTGGCTCTAGTTTTAGTTTTAGCCAGGTTGCAATTTGAACATAAATACTTTCCAAAATTTAGCCCCACCTCCACTAATCAAAGTGTATTTGAAGAGTCTGCTGTTTGTAATGCTCATGGAAGGCAAGTTGGGAGAGAAATATTTTTACTTAAGTTGGTCAGATAAAAGTTATATTTACATGAACAAATATTTATCCTTAATTTTGTTCTTCCACAATAAATATCTACAATTCTTCATGGGACAGAAGGCAAAAGAACAATTTATCATATTTCTGCACTGATTTGTGTGGATCAAACCCTACAGCTGCCAGTATGCAACAACGTCAAAGAAACAGTCAAGCTTTGTGACACTCAGTATAAACAAGCAAAACTGATGATCTAATTCGATATATTCACATGGAATTGAAGATCCTTCCTTTACATGTTTTACTGTTTTTGATGACTCCGAGTTTTTGAAATCTAGATTAATTTTTGCGGCACAGACCCATCTTCAGTGTCCTTCATACATAATAGATAGTAGAAATACAGCCGCCTGCTGATGCACCTCCTTGTGTCAATACTAACTTATTCATCTCACCTCACCAATTAAAATACACATTTTAGGATCCAGCTAAATGGATTTCTTACTTGAGTGGAGTTACATGCTGCTCCCTACTGAAGTGTTACAAGCCTCATTGGGCAAGGTGAAAATTTCACCACAAACTAAAATTTCTGTATGTGTTGGTGGGAGTTGCAGACAACTTGCTGGCTATGCCACACTTTGGAATCACATAACGCGTTTTGTTTGGGCTCTTGTGAAATGTTACAACTCTACCAGGCAAGATGAGCATTTCATTACACAAAAAAAATTCACCGTATGTTGGTGGCAGCTTTGCCTACCACTGGCGGATTGTACAGCTGCTTGGCTAGCTGAGCTCATCTGTGTAGCTGGCTAATTAAAGCCCCATAGGGTATAGAGTGAAGACAGCATAGTATTTTGCTGATCAGTCATAATGCTTGTCAGAAAGGATAACATAAGGTTATTGGAATCCTGCCAAAGATACCTGGACCATGCAGACATTTTAACATGGGCCTGAGACATCACTGCATATCCGCCTTCTGAAAGGGCCACCTCTTGACACAACTTGGAGCTGAATTGTCAAAGGTCATTCATGATCAAATCTTCCCTGCAAACTTTCCTCATTCAGTGTACAGCTCTGATCACAGTGATGAGAAACATCCCACATCATGAATACTCCGCTGAAGTGTCTTGTGCGGTACCCTGAGGAGCCAAGGCAGTAGGACTACACACTGGGGAAATGTTTGTTTCTCTAACTGAGAGGAGAGAAACGTAACTGCTCTAAGCTTCTCCTAGACATACGGATTAAGATTTCTAACAGATCAGATCAGAGTAACCTGATCTTATTGTATGATTACTGAAGCCTATCAATTAGTTGTAGGAAGGGCTGGTTCTTAACACCTGAGGTACACTTGAAGGCAAGCAAGTACTCATAGTGCTTTTGGAAGCTCTACCTGCTGACATGAGTTAAGAATAACATATTATGTATCACTTAAACATTTAAATTTCTCTCAGCAGGTTCGTTTTGGAAGAGAAAATAAGCAGCTATATCCAAGTAACAGATTTTTTAAAATCCCACGTTCAGTAAATTTACTGAAATGAACTGTTACTGAAGGCTGAATTTGTAAGAAATCCTGGGTTTGATCCCAGTGAGGGGAACTGAAGTGCTGTCTTCAGTGCAAGCCAAGTTTGACTTAGGAGGAGTGCTTTAGGAAAAATGCTACTCTCTATACCAAGCAAAAAGCACATGAAGTAAAACAGGAGCACAGCTTTACTTCAGGCATTTGTCTGGCAGTCACACACTGTCTTACAGAGGAGATGGATGAATACAGGTCCAAGGGTCACTTCTCCCCCTTGTTGCCCAGCAGAGTAGTCCTCCACACTGCAAAAATTCCCAGGCACTGTAGAGCTGTCAAAGTAACATGAAGCATTGATGCCATTTCTGCCAAGGACACATTTACGTTCCAACGCTCTCAGCTGCCAGAATGGCCCCTGGGATCACCAGTGGTTGCCCAAAAGTTAGAACAACCAGAAAGAAGATACAGATAACATCCATTTTCTACTAACACTAAAGCATTAATGGCATGTATCAACCTACTTATGGGGGAATTTTCCTGGGTGGGAAGATTTTGATGTTCCTGGGTAGTACTTCAGTCCCAGCATCCACATTTCTAGAAACACCAGTTTCATAACACCACTTGTGCTCATGACCATCTGCTCTAATGGCACCATGCCTACTTCTGAACTGGCATGGCAGTTTTAACAGGGCACAGGCATCCATGAAAGATAGGATTAGAAGTGACATCTGCGCTGCAAGAAGTTCCTCCTGATGGCAAGAAGTGCCAAATTAGAGCCACATGCCTTATTACAAGGAATGACATCTGTTGACACTTACAGCATTATATCATCAACAAATGCCTCTTTCCTGAAATTGCTGCTTCTAATTTGCTTGAGCACTGGCTTGGAGTGCCATATTTGGACACTTAAAGGGATATAATCCTTGGTAAAAGTGTTAATGACATTCCAACAGTGTTAATGAATCAGCTTTAGCAATCCATACTGGATGCCACAGCTCACCAGACTAGGAGAGGTTAAGCAATGCCCTAACAATTGTCAGTGGTTAAGGTCTGGTAGCATTCAGTCCCACTCCTCCCTGCCAAGCCACAGTAATGTGTGTGCTACAGTTTATGTGGAATTATGCTACATCAAAGAGCTAGTAAATTTGTCTGCCTCCATCCTTGGCATAATGATGACTTCAGAGCATGCAATACGGGCTAAGGAGGGGAGATGTCATACTGAAACTTCAAGGATGGAAGAGCCCTAGAGAGTCTCCAGGTAGTCACTAATTAATTGCATTTTATGAGCTCAGGCACAGATCCTCAAAGCTGCTTAGGAACCTAACTCCTATTCCATTTCACATTCAAATTCAACTCACACTACTTATTCTTAATCACCATCCCAGCCCTGAAGGAGTTTCAAACCAACAGATGTCACCATTTCAGAGTATGAAGGATGCAAGCAGCTGAGCAGAACCTTCCATGAATGCTGAGCAGTGCTTTGGTTGGAGAAGACTGGTGACAAGCACCAAAGCTCCACTGTGCTTTGGAGACAGGCAGGGAGGCATCTAAGCTGTTCAGAGCAGCCATTCGCTGTGTTCAGATCATGTTCATCCTCTTGGACAATATGCCGTTCAAGAAAAAATTTTGCCCATCTCTGGCTGGGGCATCATCTGAGCCTCCTTCTCCCACACCTCTGGAGGATATCAGAACCAGCAGGTGCAACTATCTGTCCTACTGGAGTTGAGCCACCAGTGGACGAGGAAAGAGGCAGCGGTGCCCTCGTCATTCATGTCCAAGAAACTACCTAATTCTCAAAGAGTCACTCCTGCATCTTTTAGAAAATGATGTGTAAAACCACTCCCCATGTGAGCGTTTACCACTCCCCGTGCCTTAGAACATCAAGAGTTTCTACAGTGGGCACATACTCCTGCCCCTTCCCCACCCCATTGTATCTCCTACAGTGAGGATAAGTGCAAATGAGAGCTGCAGGACCATCAGAGGTTTCCAACTTTTTTGATGTGTATGAATTTTCCTAATAGAAATTTTCCTACTGGTGGTATGGACTTTTTGAGAAACATCATGTATTTATTTCCATATAGCATATGAGAACCTGCTTTTCCCAGTTAACTTTCACGTACTCCTTTGTAAGTAATGTACAATGTACACCATGCTGCTCTGTGCTGGCTCCTGTCTAGATTTGTGTTTTATGGCTATTTCAGATGTCATACAGAAAAAAATCTATAGCAAAATAAAAATCTGATAAAAACTGTTGTTTAGTCCCCATTTTCAACAGTCAGGAAACATGTTTCAGTGGAAAGCTTTATTTTTCCGCATTCACTGGGTATATTGTCTTTAAAGGTTCCAAAAATAAGCTTGACTTGTAGAATTCTGCTGATTAAACAATGTTTTCCTCACAAAACATCTCAATCAGTTTGATCAAACTAAGTTTTGTTTGAATAAATATTGTCAGTTATGAGGAGCCTGGAAGTAAAACTGTAATTCAAAAACACCTAGAGAGAGAAACCCACGAGCAAAACAGGTGTCTACTATAAATGGCATTATCCATAGAGAGTAAGCATAAATTTTCCATGTGACCTGTTAAAAATTTTCCTCATCCCTTGTTTACTAAAAACAGTACCTTTAGTAGATTATTTTGAACAAAATTCAGTTATTTTACAATGAACTAATTTTACAATTAGCAATACTAAATGCTGTAACACAGTAACCCAGTTAAATAAGTTTTACAAAGTGTTTTAGCTATGATTATATTTCTATGAACTGAAATAATCTAAACCAGTTGGCCCATAATATTTTGCAGGGAACAGATGTTTAATTGCATTTATCTCACAAAATGAAAGCTCTTAAAAGTATATAAAATCAAAATTCTGTTGAAACCTACAGATGTTAAATAGAGGAGGCAGGTTCTTAAAACCCAACAGTGCCTTTACAGAACAAATTATTTATCTTTTCTACTTCGTAAAGTATCAAAGATTTTGTTAATTTGATTCTTCCACAGTTTTTTTCCCCCCTTCCTATTTGAATTTGACTGACTGGTAGTAGCAGTATTCAAGTGAGTAGCTTTGCTTCATTACAATAAATGCTACTCATAAGTAATAAAATGTAAGGCCATTTAATCGGAGCACGCAGAATTGATTTCCATAGGGTTATAATGGCAGAGCCCAGAGTGGAACAGTGAAGCCACATATAACTGGTCCCTAGGGAGTGCCAGCCACCAGGAGCACCATGAGCAGGGTGTGCAAACACCTCTCAGGCATCTGGCAGCAGAAAAAAACAATGAGCAAGATTCACAGGGAGAAACTGCACCAGCATCACATACTAAAAGCTGCAAAAGGAAGCAGCGAGTGCTAGTAGTGGGTGACTCTGCTGAGGGGCACTGAGGCACCCATCTGCTGGCCTGATATATAGTCAAGGGAAGGTTGCTGCTTGCCAGGAGCCAAGATCTGGGATGTCACAGGGAGACTGCCACAACTGGTTAAAAGCAGACTACTATCCCCTGCTGCTTTTCCATGTGGGCATCAGTGAAATAGTTAAGCAAAACCTGGGCAAGATCAAGCAGGACTTCAAGAGCCACCACACTTGGTGGGAAAATTCACATGACTAGAAGACCACAATGGATGACTACAAACTCTTTCAGAAACATAGGAAGGCAAGAAGAAGTGGAGTTGCACTTTATGTAAAGAAGAAATTTAAGTGTAAAGAGGTGAGCTATGCAGTACCATCTCCAGTTCTGGTCCACACAATTAAAAAAAAACATGAACAGACTGGAGACTGTCCACAGAACGGCCACAAAGATGATCAAAGGGCTGGAGAACCTGCTCTGTGAGGAAAGAATGAAGGTGTTAGGTCTTTTCTCCCTGGAGAATAGAAGGCTCAGGGGGGACCACATCACACTATTCCAGTACTTAAAGGGCTTCTACGAATAGGATGGAGGCTTTCTCTTCACAAGGAGCCACACGGAGAAGACAAGGGGCAACAGGTACAAGCTGCACTGGGAGAAGTTTCATCTCAACAGAAGAAAGAAACTCTTTACAGTGAGAACAATCAATCACTGGAAAAACCTCCCCAGGCATGTGGCAGAGTCCCCATTGCTGGAGGTTTTCAAGATGTGATTGGACAGGGTGCTAGATAATCTCATCTAGGCTCCCTTTCCCACAAAAGGTTGGACCAAATGATTTTTCAAGGTTCCTTCCAACCTGGGCTATTCTATGATTCTATAAAAGGGAAATAATAAATGAAGAACCCCAATTTCCAATGCCAGGCTTAAAATAAGGATCACTGCTTGCTCAGACAATTGTAATATAAATGATGGTATAATACCATTCATGGCCTAGCCATATATTTCTTGCTGGGTTTGTAAATGTGAAAGATACCAGTATGATTACTCAGAAAACGGAAATCTACACTTCAGAGAGCAGACACGGCCTGGGCAGCCAGGCGTGAAATTCCTTGTCCAACCGCAGCACCCCAGTGCTCTTGCCACGTGTGCTGGCATCGGGAAGTCTTCTCCGAGCAAGTGGCATTTGTGGACAGGAGCCATGTTACGCCATGTCAGCACGTTACATCATGGTATCTGCTACTTTTATACGGATGTTATAGTTACTCTGAAATCAAAGGCTGATGAACTGAAAATACTTGAAGGTGTCAGAGGCGATTCATGTGTAGAATTCTTATTTCAAGAGGCTAATGAACAGGTTCAGGGGCACTGGCAATAATATCACAAATTCCTGGACTAGCACTGGTTGCTTGGATTGAAATTATACAAGTTATAAAAAGGTCATTAATCCATTCCTGGTGTTCTGCATCAGTGGGCAAGTTGCTACCAGGCTGGACCCATGACTACAACGTCCATTTTGACATGATATAACACTGACATACAGGTAAAAACTTTTTTTAGGATTGGACAATGACACTGTTACTAAAATGACAGTAAACTTGATAAAGGAAATTACATTCTATAAAACCATGTTTGTACATAAAAGACCCCTCTAGTCTATTCCAACAAGCATTTGGTCCCAGCAATTTTATGATTCTTCTTTTTTAAGCCAGCAAATCCACCTCCTGTCAACACTTCTAAGTGGAGCATCATTACTGTTTTATGTCAGAACAATACTTAAACGCCTCTCTGAAAATAACTTGGATGGTGCTTTAGTCACGACAGTGAATGAACTTGTTAGGACATAGACAGGCACAGACAATCAAGCACCATTCACGCAACCTAGAAGATCTCTTATTTGGGAAAAAAAAATTTTTTTTCAAAGCTTCAGATTCAGTAGGAGAGCAGTCTCGTGGTTTGTAATGAAATTAGGATGTATACCATCATCCTTTTCCAACAGCACTCAGGAAACCACTGTAAAGAAGCACAATGAAATGGTATTTCAATGGATACACCAAACTGCCCTCAAGCAAGGCCTTCCAACGATGCCAATGAAAGATGCATGTCCCACCTAGTCTTTCTGCGGCAAACATATATGAGCTGTGTGTGGCTTGAAGGCAGCAGATGTCCTACAGATAACAAAGTTTGGTTCACTGTAGGTGCCCAGCAAAAATATTCAGTAGTTCAAAAGACATATTCTGTTGCTATGTGTTTGCCCCTGCCACACCACAGCTGTGCATCCAGTCAGGAGGAGAGGGGAAGGGTGAGCACGTACCATTCAGACACCCGTAAGGGCCCATAACTGAGCGAAGGGCAGGTCTCGCTTCCACACCCTTTCCAAACAGCCTCTGCTTACAGTATCTGCTCACAGCCCCATGAGCAGGGGGTAACACAACATCCTCTCTGAAGGGACAAGCTTCACAAGAGGAGAATATGGCTGTGTACATTAGGCCATCTTGCACCTGGCCTGGCTGGGACATCTAACACTGTCTGGTTGGACTGACCCCATGTTCCTGCAAGGCCATTCTACCTCCATCAAGAGGACATACAATGCCCCTTGGAGCTGGCTGTTTAAAAGTAACTACCAGGCTTTGTACAAATCTGAATACCAAAAGTGCTGAAGCTTTGCCATGAACAATACTTAGCCATACAGAACCCAACCAATTCTATTTAAAAACAAGTGGGATGTCCTCCTTTGGTTTTACTTGGTTTCAGCAACGGATTTTTCTTGGTTTCAGCAACACACAGTGGAGTTGGAAAGCCTGAGGGTCCCTGCCTACAAAGCCCATGGCCAGGATGTGAAGGATTCAGGAAATTTCAAATTAGGCAATGAAATAGAAAGTAGAACTTAAACGCAGAAAGCAGAACTTAAATCATGGTTGTGAATTGTGACTCTTCACGTGTTCTACACAGCCAAATCCCTGAGGACCCACTGGGACCATTCAGTGCTTCCAGGCCATTATCTTTTAAGGTTTTGGGTACTTGGTTGGATTTTGGGCTTAGACTGGGGAGGGAAAAGGTTACTTTGTTTTGCAAAAAGTCTCTATAAGATCCTGTTTCTAAATCCATTGCTTTTGAAAAGCAAGGTTCTGATGTTACAAAGAGACGTAATTACCTGTACCATTGCCATTGCTCTTTTTCTTTTGAAGATAAATGCACTTGCCCATCTCTGGCATGTGGAAACTGAACTGCAGGATTAATGAGAAATATCCTATTAATTTCACCTCCGTATGAATTGTCCTGTAGTTAAGACTTGGAAGGGACTGCTTAAATGAAAGCTTTTTAATCATACATTTAGTACACGTGTTATTGAAGTAGGAGACCTTCTCATTTTACACAATTTTAAATTCCAGCAAATCTTTTTAAGGTACCTGAAATTATTAACAGGATCAAGAAAAGGTATGTGTATATGGGGAGTGGGGTGGGGGATGACTGAGTGTGAGGGGGTCGAATTATTTTAAGGAGGCATAAAGTACAGCCAGAAGTATGATCGGTAGTGTTTTATACCAACACAAATCATGTCCTTTGCATTGCAGGCACATTTAATTAACTGTGCGTGTATTGTACAAGTGCAGAAATATTAAACCAGAGTCTTGCCTACTGCAAAATTGTAATTCAAGTGATTTCCATAGTACTTCAGTTGCAGCAAAAGGTCTCCAAAGCCCCTGTGCTCTTGATGAGGAGTTGGATGGCTCTCAGCACTGCTAACGAACGGCAGAGCCCTCAGGAGAGTGTAAGTGGCAGATCTGCCTTGGAGACTCAGCGCGTTGCTTTGTTGGCTCTGCATTCCTTCTCCTCCACGATGGCACAATCTGACAGGCCCACCACATACCCTTGGTGTTTCTCTGAACATGCGTGCACACTGATATTGCACCATACTACTGTGAAAATATGCAGGTTAAAGGTGCATTTGCTCTGAGGGGTCCTTAAAAAACTCCTCCTCCTCCTCTCAGTTAAACATAAACAAAGATCTCAGGCCATTTGGATCCTAGTCCCTGACATTTCAATGTGTGGGTAGTAGCACAGCTTTGAAGCAATGACACAGAGGACAAAGAAGACGGCTCTTAGAGGAGGCATAGCAGGTTTCCTACTGCAGAAAGGCCAATAGTTGTTAAAATTACATGTATTTCTTTGTAAATTCCTTAGGATCAGGGAGAGAAGAATCATAGAATCATAGAATGGCTTAGGTTGGAAGGGACCTTAAAGATCACCTAGTTCCAACCCCCTTGCCATGGGCAAGGATACCTCCCACTCGACCTGGTTGCTCAAAGCCCCATTCAACCTGGCCTTGAACACTTCCACGGATGGGGCATCCACAACTTCCCTGGGCAACCTGTTCCAGTGCCTCACCACCCTCATAGTGAAAAATTTCTTCCTGAGATCTAATCTAAATCTACCCTCTTCCAGTTTGGAGCCATTACCCCTCGTCCTATCACTACATGCCCTTGCAAAAAGTCCCTCTCCAGCTTTCTTGTAGTTGCCCTTCAGATAAGGTCTCCCTGGAGCCTTCTCTTCTCCAGGCTGAACAACCTCAACTCTCTCAGCCTGTCCTCATAGGAGACGTGCTCTAACCCTCTGATCATCTTTGTGGCCCTCCTCTGAACCCGCTCCAACAGGTCCATGTCCTTCTTATGTGGGGGGCCCCAGAGCTGGACACAAGTACTCCAGGTGGAGTCTCACAAGAGTGGAATAGAAGGGCAGAATCACCTCCCTCGACCTGCTGGCCACTCTTCTTTTGATGCAGCCCAGGATGCGGTTGTCTTTCTGGGCTGCAAGTGCACACTGCCGGTTCCTGTTGAGCTTCTCATCCACCAACACCCTCAAGTCTCTCTCCTCAGGGCTGCTCTCAATCCATTCTCTGCGCAGCCTGTATTTGTGCTTGGGATTGCCCCGACCCATGGGCAAGATCTTGCACTTAGCCTTGTTGAACTTCATGAGGTTGGCACGGGCCCACCTCTCAAGCCTGTCAAGGTCCCTCTGGATGGCATCCCTTCCTTCCAGTGTGTCGACTGCTCCACACAGCTTGGTGTCATTGGCAAACTTGCTGAGGGTGCACTCAATCCCAACACCCATATCACCAATAAAGATGTTAAATAGTGCCGGTCCCAATACCGACCCCTGAGGAACACCACTTGTGACTACTCCCCACTTGGACGTTGACCCGTTGACCACAACTCTTTGAGTGCAACCATCCAGCCAGTTCCTTATCCACTGAGTGGTCCATCTGTCAAATCCATGTCTCTCCAATTTAGAGACCTGGATGTTGTGCGGGACGTGTCAAATGCTTTGCACAAATCCAGGTAGATGATGTCTGTTGCTCTCCCCTTATCCACCAATGCTGTAAAGCCATCATAGAAGGCCACCAAATTTGCCAGGCATGATTTGCCCTTAGTGAATCCATGTTGGTTGTCACCAATCGTCTCCTTATTTTCCATGTGCCTTAGCAGAGTTTCCAGGAGGATCTGCTCCATGATCTTGCCATGCACAGAGGTGAGACTGACTGGCCTCTAGCTCCCCGGGTCTTTTTTTTTACCCTTTTTAAAAATGGGGGTTATGTTTCCCCTTTTCCAGTCAGTGGGAACTTCACCGGACTGCCACCACTTCTCAAATATGATGGATAGTGGTTTGGCAACTTCATCCACCAGTTCCCTTAGGATCCGTGGATGAATCTCATCAGGTCCCATGGACTTGTGCACCTTTAGGTTCCTCAGCTGGTCTCAGACCTGGTCTTCTCCTAAGGTGGGCAAATACGCGCCAAAGCCTCTCCGTGTCTCGCTCTAAACTTCCTAAGTCCCACGGATGAAGGAGGGAGTGGAAGTACTAAGGCTCTTTGAAGAAAGGATGTGACTCCTTTCTGCATCAAAACTAGAAAATGTATGCATGAGGCTTGATTTTACCAGGACCTAGATGTAGTACAGGCACCTTTTATTTTCCCCGTTATAATTTTGGTAGCCAGTAGAGAGTCACACGTGAGCACAAGTGTTTTACATGCTGGTGAAGAAGAAGGGGAGAGAAAGAGTTGCTGTTTGTTACTTGAATTCTCCAAACAGCCTTCAAGTAAGAATGGTCCAGTCTGTCCCAGCCCTATACCCCATATCCTCAACCCTGCCTAGAAGTGAGGGAAGGATGCAGGGTCACAACAAGGGCTCACTGAAAGCGTGAACTACAACTATTGGCCAAAAAAAAGGTGAACCCACAGCTCCTCTCCTCATCTTTTGTCACCTTGGTTATCTTTTCTTTGTGACCTAAGTGACAGTAGATCACGAATTTCACATAACTGAAGATGCTGCGAGTTTCAGCTGGTGCCCTTTATTCAGTTTCTTTCCCTACAAAGAGAGCAGAGAGCCTGCAGTATGATCCCGCAGTCAGTGTCCTGCAGTCACTGTTAAAAGGCATCTTCTGCAGAGATTCAGGTTATTTGCTATCAAGATTTTTCTTCACACTGAAAAATGGAATTATGTATGTGATGGTAAGTAAGACAGCACTTTGTCTGTGGTAGAGACGAATCCTGGGCAATCAGTCTAGCTTCTCCAGCATCATTTTGTCAATGCTTTTATTTTAGCAAGAGAGCTATGAAGATTAATTGTAAATTGCTTGGGATGAAAGGTATTAAGTAAATATTAGATACTATTATGAAGAGCATTTGAGAAAAAAAAAAATAGTTCATCTGCAGATGAGGTGAGGTTTATCTGCTTTTATTTGCGCCCATGCAATTCTGGTAAATGTGAGAAATCTTTGTTAAAAGCCATCTCCGACCAAGCTGCTAGCGCCTGCAGTGCAACATCACAGTAGTCATTCATTAATGAAACCCACCTTTATCTTGACAGCTTTCATTTTAAAACAGTGTGGCAACCACTGCTGTTTGCCTACAGGAGGAAAGATGTGCTAAGTAATGACTAATTCATGGGTGTAAATATGAAGGGAATAAATTGCGCTTTAAAATATTTATAAAACGCTACTAGAGGTTCATTATGAATTTTCAAAGCAAAACACCTAGCAAGTTATACTCACACCAAAAGTGGATGAAAAATAAATTCCTCTATACATATATAAAGATATATATAAACCATACACACACTACTTTTTTTAAACAATGGGAAATTTTGAAAATTAAAATTATTTGCATAAGTGATTTAAGAAGAAATATATGATACACAACAAGTGTACTGGGACTGGCAGCAGTATTGCTCCATACACTTACTCTTTTAACAACCGATACTGAGCTTATTCCAGTATCATTTCAGCAGAAAGATTTTAAGGAAGTTAACCTGGGAGCTGCCAGAGTAGGTTTTCAGGTGGAATCTGAGACCTGAGACAGCTGGTAGAGCAACAGTGAAAATTCCATTTCTTTTGAGTAATCCACCTAGAACCGGAGCTATGAAATCCCCGTTTCCTGACCTGTATTTCCCAAACCACATGCTGTTTCCTTAAAAGTGAAGCTGCTAATGGGGTCCCAGTGGGTGGGGGGCATTTACACTACACATGGGATATTTTTCACATTACAAAAAGCAGATGCTTGACATACAAATGACCTCTGATATGGTAAGCATAGACATTCATATGTTACTGCAGCAGAGCAATTCCTTGCAAACGGCTGGGTGTGAAAGTAACCAAGAATGATCCTCTTCTGCCAGGGCTGAGCTGAATTTGGGCTAATGGGTCTGCTAGTACCACTAATTTAAGAGTTCACTGTCTTCTCTCTTCTTTAAAAGCAAAAAGTTATTTGGGGTTATATCCTCTTGGAAAATTTGCAGGCTAAAAGGATCGTGATTACAGTCCCATAGCATGTGAATCTACTCTTGTCCAAATATGAGATGGTCTAACTGTTACTCACTACCGGCTGTCCAGGCTGCTGCCAAAGGACAGATTTTGTTGGTGGTGCTGGTTTCAGACTGGACTGTACCTATACACTTGTGTCTCACGGCACGCAGAGAGAAGCTGCTGCGCCCGGCGTCCTTCCCTACACACAGCCTTACAGCCTTCTGGAGTTAATGAACAATGAAATAATAGCAGAATAGGGAGGAAAAGAAAGGCCCACCCTATGGGAATACTTCTGATACTTCCTGTGATGGGCAGCATTTGCTTTATCTGTTTACAGTTTATTGTGCACTTCATGGACAATAATTATGTGTAGTTGGGTAGCAAAGAAAGTAGCAGCTGTTGACCTGGGAGAGGGAGAAGCGATCCTCCTGTGAAAGAAGTGTCATCTCTATGGACAGGCAGGAAAAGAAGAGTGACAACCTGTCCTTGGAGACACCAGGAATCTCCCGAGATAAAAAGGGGGGAGTGACAGTGCCAGACCTCGGAGATGACAATGTCCACAGGCTGTTGGAGGCTGGCAGAGCTCAGAAAGTCACCAAAAACAGCTGGACCAAGCAAGACTGAAGGCGAGGACCCGTCTGCAAGGAACAGTGAACAAGGGATGTATCTATTCATGCCCTGTTGTTTAAACCTCTCTCAAATGGCATTGCTCCTAGTTTGTGTTCTAACAAACCTAATTTAATGATCCAACACCCTTCAAAAGTCTCATTCTAACAAAAGTTGTGGACAGCACAGTGCCAAACCATTGGCCTTGTTGGGCACTGCCAGCTCCTTCAGCGTGACCTGAATTCACCAAGCACCTGCCAAACTCAAGATGAAGAATCAGCTGGTAGAATACAATGTATAGATCACCATACCAACCTGAGATGTTCTGTGTTTAATCTAATGCTGTGAACAGCATTTGAAGAGATTCAGTACTTGGTGGCCAGCAACACAACTTCAGATATTTTTTTTTTTTCATGATTGGGAATTACAAAGAATGTTGTCTGACAGCAAGAAACAGTACTATCCCTGCAGAACACACATGGAGATAATATTTTGTATTTTAGACCATATGTCTCCTAAGCAAAGTATAGCCTTGATTAGAAATTAAGATCTGCTCCACCAGAATCCCAAGCTCAAAAATACTCAGTGGCTTGTCAGTAGCTGGGAAAAAACAAACAGCTTCAACTTTTATAAGTGGTAACAAATTTTTCTTCTGGATTTACATGACACAGTTTCATGAACTGCCTTTGGAGTTTGTTTTGGGTCTTGTTTTCTTATTTATACAATGAAAAGACAATGGAAAGCTTGAAAAACATACGGACTTTTTCATATTAGTCAACACACCAGATATTGCTGGTTTCTCTGGAAGGTTTGTGATTTTGTTCAAATTCATAAAGAAATTTTAACTGTTACACCCCAGACAGGGTTTTTATCCTCTTTGTATTCTCTGGAATTGAGAAAAAAATAAAAGTTTTAACAAAAGGTTCCTGTGAGTTTGGAAATGTAACAGATTCTGCTGAAAAACTTCTAAATTAGATTAATTGTGGAGGGGGATTCTTCATGAGTATTTCACCTGGTTCTTGTTAGCAGAATGCAGGGAATTGCAACAAATCAAAGTTTTTGCTCTCTGGGTGATCTGGAAGATCATTTCCATTTAACAATGTCGGTATCATCGCCAGCTTCTGCCCATCTATTTATTTTTTCAGCAAGCTGTCTCATAAATAGAAGGACTAATGAAATCTGTTCTCCTTTGAATTTGTGTGCTGTGTGTTTTATACATCTCCACTGCAGCAACGATGACAGCACACCCAAGTACTGGTTATTCCCACCACAATGCTCCCAGCTCCCCACCGGGCACAGCGTGAGCCCCTACCATGGTACCCTTAGATCCTCCTCGTGTTTGCAGCCTCAGTGTTCCCCTCCTGAAAAGGATTCATAAATAACACAGACGACCTTCACTGCTCTTCCGCAGCCTCTTAACTACTATACAGGCTCTGGTGTTGTGGCAGGTTTTGTGACAGCAGGCCAAATGGGTCCCGCACCACTGAGCTCACAAGATAGGACTTTTTTTAGCAGAAAGCACTAATTTGGATCTCCGACCTTTAGCAAGCTGCTAATTCTTAGGAAACCTGTAGGATCTGCAGTGGCTCCTGCCCTCAGAGGAGTTCAAAATGCAAGAGAGATGGAGAAACTGTAGTTTATTAAAACAGGACTAATTCCACTGGATCACACAAAATTTGTTTCCCGGGGAAATCATGAAAAAAAAAAAGTTGAGAGAGAGAGAAACCCCCAAAATTTAATGCATTATGTTAACATTTAAAAATGGAACATCTCCTGGAACAACAGGGATGGCTTTTGGGACCCAAGGGAAGGAGGAAAAGCCCTTTGCTGTCTCTGTCAAAATGACTGTAGTGATACCTGAAAGGAAGCCTGGGTCTGGGCTTTCCAACTGGTGAGCTATGGGAAGCCTCTCTAATGCTATACGGACACTCCAATTTAAGCAGAAGTACAGTCATAAATTAGGAGGTTTGACAATAAATTCAGCTGTCATACATTTGCTACCTAAAGAAGAACTATTTTTAAGAAATATATTATTAACTTAAATGCTACATGAATTCTTCAAAAGCTAAGACTCTTGAGCGGATTACTGAAGTGGGAGTGCTTTCAGGCTATGCTTAATACATGTCATTAATTTAAAGCCTCATGATTGCCTTCAATGTGATTGTGACCCAAAATCAACCTCCATTGTATTTGTCAAAGTTGTTGTTAGACTTTATGTGGTGGAACAATTACTTCTGAAGGCCTGACTGTTTTTCAGAAGGTAAACACACGAGTCTCTTACTCAGATTACTTGAGCCTCGAGGCCTGGACTCCCCAGGGACTCACTCCACAAAACCAGGACCACCCAGCATCCCACATTACACATAAACAAACACACTTGCATACAAAGAACTCGTACGGAGTCATGTTTTCCATTTGCTACCCAGAAGCAGAAAACAGTCCATTAAGAAATGGGGAAGATCTGCTGACAATTTCTCCTTCCTGGGCCCCTCCAAAGTGCCAAGTGGATGAAGAGCATTTGGGTCCCCTGGTATTGGGGAAATCACCACTGGGTTTACAGCATAGCAAGATAATATCCCAGCCGTCCGCAGCCTGGATGGCAGTAGGTGGGCATCTACAGCACAAAGTGTTACTGGGCTGTCTCAGGGGGTAGATAACCCCATGAGGACCCTTGTCAACTGGCAAAGGTTAGAGCCACAAGCTGGTTACTGTGGAGTGCACCATGGCCATGGTGCCAAGCAGTCACAACGGCAGAGGCTTGCCGGTTCACAAATGCTATCCTTCCCATGGTCCAGACCAGAGAAGGCAGTATATCACCTATTAATTATACGAACAAGTACTATCTGACTCTATTTAACACAAACACAGCATCTGACAACAGCTACTAGCCTTCAAGATAAAGGTCTCTTTATTTATGGCTTCCCTTTCTGTAAACATTTAATTGCTTGCACATCAAGCAATTTTGAAAATACAACAGCCTATATTAGGTCTTCTAAGTATTTATAAAAGGTGTCCACTAGCAGGGCTTATAGGATGCCTTGAAACAATTCAGAGTCACAGTATGAAACAGATACAGGCAACAGTCACAATTACAAAGATTATCTAGTATCTAGCAACAACTATGACAACGGCAATTCTTTGAAAAGTGTGTGTAGGTGTATCTATGTCACAGTTTAAAAGGGAGTGCTGAGAGGGAGCAAACACCTCAGTAAGAAACAAAGCTAAACTGTGAGAGCTCTTGAGTTTGTACAGCCCTTAGTACAATGAGGCTAACCCTGGTTGTGCCCCTTTTTCACCACTGCAATACGGGTGCAGGGCAATAATAGATAATTGAATCTTTTTAAACATCCAGCCCTGGCTTTGGGGAGGTCACTTAAGAACAAAACATCAGTCCTATTGTCAGACAACACATCCAGCTAACCCAATTTTCTATTTTCACTGGCGATCAGCAGCAGAGGCTGAGGAAAAACCACAGAAATAGAGCAAAACAGAGTGAAATCTCCCCTCCTCCCATGGCTTTTCCAGCCTCAAAAGCACGATAGGGGCTTCTGAGCCCAAAATGCTTTCTGTGTGCAAAGTATCCCTCAGTGGCTTTCTCCTCCATGGACTTCTCTAGTCTTTGCTTGTGCCTCCCTAACCTTTTAGCACCAACCACAGCAGTGCCACACTTTGGCCCCTCTTTTTTTTTACTGTGTAGCCACATGTTGGCATTTCTGAAGCTCTTGCCATTTCAGCGTACAATCAGCATGCCTCCGACGACGCAAACACACACGATCGGGTTCAACAGGAGCTTGCTGGAAGTGGAGGCAGGCTGGCAACCACGGTGCAAGCCCACCCAGGCAGTTCTGCTGCTGGTGCCACCACGCTCTGCCCTGGCTGCCCGCAGCACCAGTGTGGTGCTGTTTGGCCTGTCACCCCACCTGCTGCTGCCCAGCCCCAGAGCCTGCCCTTCCCTGGCCCTGCTGCCTCCCCACCTTCCTGCTTCCCACCTTTCGGCAGTGGATTTCTGACACTGAGGTTAGCCCATATGCCTCAGTTTGGAGCACACGATGGGGCTGGTTCCTCACAAAGCAGTAAGCCGCCTTTGGAAAACAAATCCTTGAGCAGTATCCCAAATGAGTAGCTAAACTGCATCTAGGCGTTTCCAAAGATCTCCACCAAAGTGTACAGTCGATGTACACGTGATGCAGAAGTATTTGATTTACACAGTCAGCTCCTACTTACATTTTGATCCCCATGCCCTGTTTCTTCTTTTCTCCTAGAAAAGATGCTTGGCTCCCAGTCAGCCTTAACGACCAGGAAACCCGCCTGATAGAGAAAAGGTGGGTGGTCTCCCCCAACTTTCTTTTTTCCCTTCTCTTCTTTGGCTACTCTTGTTATGAAGGCCTATGTGTGTCATGGAGGGGTGCTGAGTGTAAGGGATGAGTCATTCACTTTCCTCGCTGAGTCCTGTTCCGTGCAGATTTCAGGCACAGAGAAGAGAAACAGACCTTTACATTGGAAATGGCCTGGGGGCCAACTAGCCTGATCATAACCACACAAATCATCTGGATATATGCAGCCCGTTGCTGAGAAATGTATTTCTTGCAGGTCCTGAGTTCCTTATTGACTTGTATGTACACTTCAACGTTCATCAGCAATTGACTGAAAGTTTTATTGTAAGCCTCTGCCTCTGAGAAAAATTATTTGTAAAGGCAATTGAATTCAGGCTCGGCCTCATATTCCTTTTTAATACATTTTCCATTACACTGATTGATTTTCATTTTTCAACAATAACACGCACTATGCAATTATCTAAACGTTTGCAAACCGCTTGGTTCCCAGCTGAACCCGACGGGATCCATAAGGAATTTACTGCTATTGCCACTAGAGGTCAGCCACTATCCTGACAACGTAGCGTAAAGGCAGAGTAAAATCCATGGTTGCATCCTCCGACATCGCATCTTCCGATAAACCAAATCAAGCCTAAGAGACGACTCGAGATCTTAGTTTACCTGAGGTAGAGCTTGGTAGCCAAATCCTGGTTTTACTACTTTCTTCTGTCTCTGTATCTGTAATCCTGTTAAATTAATTATTTATAACCTTGGGAATGTATTTAGATGAAAATTCAGGCTAGCTAATCTGCTTGCCTAGATAATGGGATAATGCTAGATGGTAAACTGTTTTCAGTGAAGTTGAATTCAACAGTTGATGAAGCAGCAGAGTCCTGCAAGTATGCTGGAAATGGTTCTTAAATTACAAGTTGCACTGAAGAAAATAGGAGTCATTTAACGAACAGGTATGAGTTGCCTGATATGAGCAACAGGGTTAAAAGAAAATCCTTTCTGCGCAAAAAACCAAAACACATTCATCGGTTCAATCTCTCTGATCCACCGATGCAGGAAATTATCAGCCTGACCTGGCTTTGCTGATTTGTGCAGGGCTCCTTCTCTGTGCTCCGGCACGACATGCTCCTGTGAGAACTGAGACCACAACCCAGCGCAGCACATTGCAGTGAAGGAAAAAGTATGTTGCCATGGGTCAGTGACTGGCTTTTATTTTTGGAAATCAATACTGTCAAGCAGCTATATGTTTTATTTTGCTGCTGCACAATCATCAAAACCTCAGACTAGAACAACAACGTGCATAGGTGACACCATAAAATATAAATGTGACCTATAATGTAGTTGGTGGGAAGTGCAGCAATGCCTGGAACAAAGCTGTGATGAGGATGCTGGACCTTTTCTTGCCCCATGCATCTGTAACTGCTTCATTGCTGCCCTTGCCGCTGCGCGGGTCAGTGGCAACATTTCCCTCCACTTGTCCCACATCTCAGGAGGATCTGAGCGAGATGGACAGAGACCTTCTTCACTCTCAGCATGATATTATATCTAAAAGGAGCATTTCCCTATGATCCTGGAAGCAGGAGAGAGAAGAAGAGAGGTGACATCCACTGATTTCCCTCTCTTCAGCCCCTACTGGAATAAGGAAAAAGTGTTGATATAAAAAAATCTGCCCTGACAGGAGCCAAGAGCCAGGAGACACAGTCATGATGTTGCCTCTATAGGTAATGACGTGATGGGATCCATACTAATGCGTAAGGGACCAGCCCTAAATACGGTATCAACTGTTAGGATCAACTGTTTGAAATACTGCAAGTCTATGTCATGATGTAAAGGGGCTTTTGGGGACAATGGTTGTCTCACAGTCCAGCAGGGGAAATCCATAACCCTGAACTTGGCTTCTTCACCACCACTTCGCCAGGTGGGAAAACCCATTTTGGCAACTCCACTGGACACATCAATGTCTCCTTCACTGGGGACAAAGGAGGCACTGAATGTTGCTTTCTGGTTCTATGCATCAGAAAAATGAAGTTTAACAAAGATGAAACACACAAATAAGGACAAAAAAAAAGCACCAGAGTAGCAAACCTCTTCTCATAGTAATAGTTTGCACAGTTAAGATTATAGTGGGGATTACAATTTCCCAGACATTTGATATGGATACACCCAACCGTAGTCATCCAGCGTGGAGGTACACCACACAGTGCAAGATTCTCCAATAGTATTTATCTTCAATAGCTTACAAATATCTCTAAACTTGGCTACAGTAAGTACCGGTCTCTGAAACCAGTATTTTGGAACCACATTTTGTGTTTTTTTGTGGTATCTGAATTAGCAAAATATGACCAAGTCAGAGCCCTGAAATCCTGTGACCAGTTGGGGGGACCAAAGAATAGACCTAAAAGATGGAAAAAAGCCAAACTTGTATTCAGTTTTCACACTTGCAACTGACACTTTTGTGACCACAATTAACTCATCAAAAATGGGATTCATCTGCCCTAAAAAAACTGGCTATCTGAATTTGAACCAGTGACTCCACAATCCCTTTATAATCAGCAGAGAAGAAGAGACATCTCTTCTAGGAAGACCTAAACCACTTTCAAGAGGTGCCTATTCCTCTTTGCTGATTAGAAAAGAAGCCTATGGTGAATACTGCAGACTGAGGAAGCCTATCTTTGAGATATCTAATTATGGCAGATGAATCCCAAACCTAATCTGCTTGAGCCTTTAATTTCCCATTTGCAAAATAATACAATGGGCCATAATAATAAAAACAATAATAATGATGTTATTAATGCAAAGATGACAAAACTTAGCTCTCTATTCAACTGTAAAATACCATATGATCCAGCAATGCATGAAATATTATAATATTTGATTTTATTGTTTTGCTAAGCAACAAAGAAACTAAAAGGCAGTCAAGTGCCAGTGAAAGAGAACAAATACATGCTGCCGATACGGCTATTTGAAGCTGAGTTGACTAACACTAAGTACCATTTACCATCAGAAGGCCCTCCTCCAACAGGGGACACGCTTAACTCTTTAGCACTTGCTTAGATATAAATGCCCAAATAAGTCATTGATTTAAATGGGACTTCTCGGGTACTGGTGCTTATAATTAAGTGCTTCCTTAAGTGCTCTGTTGCACTGTAACCTGAGAACAGGCATTCAAATTACTACACTTCCATGAGAATATAGGATCTGTCGCAGTGGGTCAGATCGATGCTCCGGGTGGGTTTGTGTGCAACTGTAATAATACACAATTTGAGGGTAAGAAGAATTAGGAGAATTGTGCTGTGCCAGTACACAATGAGCCTATTTATTCTGGGGTATTTTTGACAATTTTAGCATTGTAGATTTATTAACCTTTATTCATGCATGTGTACTGTAGATTTAGAGAAAATGTCACATCTTCAGAGGATATTGGCATAATGTAACTTGATGTAAGAAATTTACAGGAACTTACTATCTGTAAAAACAAAGATTTTCCATCAGGTATTCTGTTTAACCAAACAAAATCTGATTGTTCCATGTAAGAAAGCTTCTGAAGCAGAAGTTTTAGCAAGCCTTCTAAGTCCCTGTGTTATCAAATGCAATTCACAAGAGTTGAGCTTTACCCTAAAGAGACAACCCTCCCTAAATCTAAGGTATTTCATGGATTAATTCCTTTAAAGCATGAAGCCGTTAGGTGAAATCACAGCGTGCAATTTCATTTAACAAGTCTGTTAACTATAAAATATTAAATAATCAAACTGAAGCTATGAAAGTCTCAAAATTGAAGACTATGAAAGTAGGCGCAATGTAAGGAACAGGCCACTTGTGATTGACCAGTTTGGTTGGTATCTTAACTGGGAGATACACAGCTGTACACCATCAAAATTTTTAGGAAAAAAAGGGTAGAATGAAAGGACCAGCCACTTATTTCCGTATTTTGGTAAAGCACAACTTACTTTTCACCCATGAGGAAGATACATTACATGATTAGATGTAAGAGACCTGATTAAATTAATTGGATGTTATGGGATTAAAAAATAAACAAAAAGCATGCATTTGCAATAGTCTGATTGATCAAGGGGATCTAATTTTTGAAAGAGGAAATAAGGAATTTCCTTTCTTATAATAGCCTCACTGAAATGAATATGCATTTTCTGCTCCCAAACTGAGAAATATATAAATAAGTAGTAACAAAAAGCAAAGTGTCTAGCTTATCAGACAGTTCTCTATGTAAGATGAAACTACAGCTATCACAACTGGAAAAATTGTCACCTTTACAACACATGTTATTTCATGAGCACAGGAGGGGATGACTGGTTTTTTTTCTGGATCTCTATTTCTATGAAAAGATAGACTAAAGCTGAAAGTTTTCTCACAGCTGGGATATTTATTAAGAGCCCTGACTCATGCAGATCCTCTGGTGCCTAACAGTACATGAGCTGATACTTTTGCCTTTCTCTCTGTCCAAACACTTACAGGGTAGCTCTCCCTCTACACAGATATTTAATTTAAGGAAGCTTCCAGGGATTTAATAGTTCTTAACCCCTTGTCAAATTCAGAGTCAAAGGAACCAGGAGAACTGCAGATACATATGACTAACATGAGCTACATTTCCATAGGAAGCCAGGTGAACAGGAACGTATGTGGCCTCAAGTATTCCTTCTGTCCTCAGGACCTCTACCATCTCAGGTGGATGTCGTCTTTCTATTTGCAGAAACAGTAACTCTATCTACCCTCTAGCTGTGTGGGGAACTCATACAAATGAGAAAAAAAATCATTAAATACACAAAATGAACTATGAACAGGATACTGTTAGCCACACAAAAAATCTGAGCCAACAATTAAGTATTTTCCTTACATCAGACTACATCGAGGTTGATGTAGTCTAATAAACTATGGATTTTTTTTAATAGACATAATTCAAGGTCATCATTTCTGTTATATGTGTTCATGATTAAGCACCAATTAAGACTATGATATCAAAAATACAAATTGCTGGAAGGTCCAGGACATCCGGTATAACCCTTTGGGTTTGTAGGAGCGCACAGGCTTATGCTTACATTACACCAAATGCTGCGCAAGTAGCTAATGTTGCAGTATGGATGTGACATAGGCAAGAAAATTTCAGGTCACTGTGTGCCGAATTCACAGGAACCTAAACAAATCTTAAAAAACTTACAGTGAAAGGCACTCATTTTCTGAAAAGAAAAAAGTTTTATTTACTAAATTGGGTCATAAGAAACAAATGAATGCTTCCAAAAAGGGAGCATTCTTTGCAAAGTGATAATACTGACGATGGCATTCTCACTGGCACAAGTATCAGGCAGTATGTATTCAATTTGACCAAAACAAGTAGCAACCTCTCTATTGTCAGGAAAAAAAGGCTTCACCCTTAGAAAACTGCAACTGAAGTGAGTGTGGATTATTTTAAAATAAGTACCATCCAAGAAGCACTGTTCAAGGCAGACAACATGTAAACCCTGATCAGTGAAAACCCACTACATTAGGAAACCCAAGGTGATTTAAAAGGTTAGTTGAGACAAATGATTGACTTGCACTTTTCAGGCAATCAGAAATACATTGTTCTGAAAAAACTTAACATCAAATGCATCAGTTGTGAACTAGAATTGAAGAAAATAGAGACAGTTCCAAACTTGCAGTTTAATATTAGACCTAAAAATGTCTCTGATGAAGCCTGAGACTGACTTCTTGACTCAAAAGTCAGAAAGTCCAGCAAGGCAAACAATGAAAGTCCATGTTACATCCAGTTTTAAAACCAAAAGAAGATGACAGAATGACAAACCGAAAAAAAATGAACAGGAGATGCTGCTTTGCAGTTCAGTTCTTACTACATGGCTTTTAACATACCATTTTACTTGAATCCAATTTGCTGAGCAAATGTTTAAGGTCAGAAGGGACCTCTGGCCCACCTGAATTGACCCCAGACCTGTTACAGATCCTACATACGCCCCCCAGAGACCTCAACATTGAGCCCAGGACTTGAGGCAGGCATACACATCTTCGTTCAGCCAAATGACTGCTTGCCATAACTGGAGAGCAGGAAATGCCACAGTGCCACCAAACATCTGCAGCCATGGGAAGGAGCTGCAATCTGCCTGTAGTTCCCAGGGTCTCTGCTAATTGGATCCGGGGAAAAAATCATTACATCTAATGATAACTTGGACCCCGGGGACTCATCAGTCACATAAGGCAGGACTGTTGTGCCACTTCAAGTCACCATCCACAGTGAATTCAGCTGCACTGACATCTTTAACACTTCAGAGGAAGGACGCTGAGGTACATGCCCAGAAATCACACACAACCAGCTGTGCTTTGAAGGCGGTGATGGCTGGCGGGGCGCATGGGGGAATCCTTGCTAACTGCTCAACTGCTGCCGGCAATGGGTTAAACCCTGGTGTGTCACAGGGCTAAGAGAGTGATTAATTGGGGATTACAGCTGGCAATGCAGAACCAACTTGCTTTTGTAGTCCATGAAGGGAGAGAACCTTACCAGGACAGAAAACATGCCTACAGGCCTCTGGTCTAAGCCATGCCCTCCTGTTCCCTCTTTCCCCTACACATTCCCACTTGTTAACAGGATCCAGAATTTCTCACAGCCGATGGATTAAAATACTTTACTTAAAGGCACATGTATTACAAAGATACCTTATCTCATGCTAAATTATCCAGGTGCATGTGAGTTGACCCATTCCCCAATCCAGCTATTCTGACATTTTGTTTTACCACTACTAAGCTGTTACACTGCTTTACTACACCAAAGCACTGAAAATCATACCTCATGTCCAAGTTGAAGATGGTCAGATCCAACAACTATGTCACTTTGCTGCCCTTTAGTCTGTAAGACTGGTTATAACATCCCTACTCCACGTTTAAGTACCTATACACAATACAGACTAATCAATCTTCTATTATGTAAATCACTCCCTTTAAGTTTCTCAGGGTAAGACTTGATTCCCAGCTTCTGCGTCACTGAGAAACATTTCAGCTGAAGTTTCCCTAGCATCTCCCTTTAATTCTATGAATGCCTGTTTATACCTATAGCGTCGTCTCCTGCTACATCTCCTGATGCTCCTCTTAGCCTAGCAGGTAGCACTCTTCATACTCATCTGGATGTGCCTCCTGTTTGTCTCTGGGCCTGCAACAATTCCCTGAGTCATCAGAATTAAAACTCCCTCATCTCCTTTTCTAAAAGTGGCAGAGACTGCAGCTGTGAAAAGCTGCAACCAAACCACAGAGACAACGTCTCCCACCATGACCACCTTCAAAGCAGTTGTCCTTACTGGTCTAGTAGCTATTCGGTGGGCCTACAGCTCTGCAATACGAGATCTTCAGCAAAAGCAGATTCTGGTTTTTGGTCAAAGTTACAATAATGACCTGTGTACCCTTAATGCAACTCTATGAGATATAAAAGTCTTGCCATAAAATGCCATTGTCTTGGCACATCCTTCCTTTGCTTTTCCTTCTTTCCTCCTCCCCTGCCCCATCACTTGTTAGCTCCTGTGCATGCAGGGACTGCAGGAAACTATGCAGAGGAGACAGCTGCAGGCACCACATACAACCTCCTTCAAGGCTCCCAGTAGACCGTTTTCCTCTCCTTGAGGCCAGTGTCCCTCATGTCTCCCATAGCCATGCCATTGGCCCTGCTGTTCCAGATCAACACATGGTGCTCAAGCCAGCGCATCCATATTATCTGGGATGAAATCCTATGCTGAAAAATTCAACAGAAGATGCTACATCAAATTCTGTAGGAACAGGGATACACTCTGTCTCAGCCTTCAAGTCCTTATGGACTTAATTCCACATGTGTTTTACTTGTATATGTTAGCTTAGTCTGATATCTCTGAAGTCAGGCCAATTCTCTGCCTATCTTTTTTAAAAAAAAAACCAACACCTTAGCAAAAATAACTCTCCATTCTAAAGAACTACATTTTCAAAGAATTTTACAGGTGACCTTTGAGAGTCCTCTTTGGCATTGAAAGATGGCCTCCCAAAATCCAGGAACAATGCAAACCATACATTGCATAGCCATTATTTTATCTTTGCCATATATTTTGCTCCCTTTGTTTTCCTTCATTGCCCAAAATAAATCTCACAGCTAAGACTTTTGTTGTTGGTGTTCCCCACTTCTGGCATGTACAGTATCTAATTTGTTTGTTGGTTTGAATAATTTACACATCTGCACAGCCAGGATCTAAGAGAAAGGTGTTTATGTAAGGTCGCAGGCAGGAAAGAAGATGAGACGTTCTCTTTGATCCAACCACCTTTCTGTCTAGTGACTCATTACCATGACTCTTTTGCTCTTGTTTGATTTCTTAAATTGTGTGCAAGGTTCAAAGCAGTGACAATCTTTCCAGAGCAGGGAGTCAGGAGCTCAGAGGCTTCGAAACTGTGTAAATATCTGTGTAGACATCATCAATATTTAGCAACTTAAAAACTCAGAACAGGCAGGTTTCAGACAAAAGCTAATGTTGTGACAACAAAGAAACAAAGGAAGCAAATCTTCTCTGGTGTTACTACCAGCACTCCTGAACCCAGCACCCGTTCCCTGCCACAGCGCTGCAGCATCACTCAAACAGGAGAAGGGGGACATAGAACTACCATTCATCTATTTTTCAAGGAGGCTGGAAAGCTAAGAGCAAAGACAAGGCAAGAGCAAGACTCCCAACAGGGTCTTGGCATACAACCTCATCTGAGTCACCAGCTGACAGTGTGCCCTTGCGCTGGCTTGGCCCTGCGGTACCCCCTGTTGTGGGCTGTGGGGCTGTATGTGCGCATGAACAGGCGAATACAACACATTTCTGCAAAAAGTGGCACAATAGCTGCTTAGACAACCCCCAAAAAATCCCATTCTGTCTCCCGACACCTGGAGTTGAAGTGCAAGGTTGCAGGCTTAAATGCACCCACCTTTTGCCATCGTCCGGTACGTGTTGCTGGAGCAGCAGATGCTGGGCAGGGAGAAGGGTGGCCGAGGGCCCTGCTGTGATGCCCGGCGGTGTGGTGCCCAGAGAACACCAGCACTGCTGCGATGCCACCACAGGCTGCCCTGTAGCTACAAGCCCGTGAAATCACCTGCTTCTCGCAGTGATGTTTGCACTCACCAGCTATTCGCAGGGAATGGGGAGGGCGGCTACGGCAGGTTCTACGCCTTCTCTGCAGGGTAGCGTGCTGCCGGCTGCTCGAGCCAGACTTTCAGTGTTTTCCTGCCTGTGTCTTCCTTCCTGCCCTCCTGGGTATGCCTTAGGCAGCCATCTCTGTGACAGCGCTGACCATCCCACTGCGGCTGCCCATGATACTAGTGGTGCACGTCCCTTGGTCCTGGTAAGCACCCCTGCATTTTTCCCTTGGCCCAGCTGAAGGACTCGGCTGTGACACCTTTGCTCACAGTGAGCAGTGCCGCTGAACTCAATGAGCGGAGAAAAGGAGTGTGGGAAGTGGCATAGGAAGGGCACATAAACAAATTCATAATTTGCGGCGGGCTCTGTCGAAGTAAGGTGGCTGCTTTGCACTTATCAATATGTTAATAGGTTGGATTGACCTTCACAATGCAGTAATACTTCTCCAGAAAGTGATAAAACCTTCAGATACTGCATTTGATTCACACCAGCATTGTACTCCTCAGTGTGCCTGCTATACGTGTTTATAATTAAAGCATGGGTGTTATAAGGAAGGTGCATCTGTCTATGAAAAAACATTTAAACAAGAGACAATAAAGAATATGCAGCCAAATAAGTATATTTATCTATGAGCAAAGTCCTTGGAATTAAAATGAGGCTCATCAAGCCAGGCACTCATCCAACGTGCACAGGGAAGGCGTGTGGTCCCAATGTGAGGTGTATACCTCCTGAGGATACAACAGCAAAAATTCAACTGCACTCTACTCCTGAAAGTAGAAGACGATGATTCATCTTCTACTGGGGAAAGCAGCCTAAAGGTGCTTTTTGTTTGATTAGTCTAGAATGGGCTAAAAAAGTCATTGCTCTGATGACTGAGTAAACCAGAGCTGACCCCAAGCTGGCAGACACCCACATCTCAAAGGTAAAACTCCACCTTTCAGCAGGCTCGTTTCGAACAACGTTTAGGATCCAGGCACACGAAATGCAAAACTCATCTGTGGAAGCAGAGTGCTGGGTACGATAAACAGCCGCCAGGCCTCCACCACGGCTGGGGAGAGGACCTGAGCTGGCCAGGGCAATGCTGAGCAGGGAGGACAGGGCTCCTTGTCCCTCCTGCTCCCCGCAACCAGGTTCAACAAGGCTCCTCCCTGGCTCTCTGCCTACCCTGGCCCACTTCCACTGTCTGTCTCTCCCCTGCAGCTGGTCCTGCCCTTGGGGCAGCAAAACTCTCTTGCTGATGCCGCTGCAGTACCTCGAGGTGGGTCTTTCCCCAAAGCTTTCCTGCTTAGATTGGAGAAACTGAACCCTGCGCAAATCGTGTGACCAGATGGCATTACACGATGCAAATAAAACCTCCCAGCTGGGAGGTTAAACACTTGACCCTTACGTCCTCCTAGAGCTTTCCTGCAAAAGGCAGCGCTGCTCCTAGGCTGACCAGTGCTGCCGGCACAGGTCAATCCTGTGCACAGCTTGCAATGACGTCCAAAAGCCGCCTCCCTTCACCAGCACTCAGTCCTTGTTTTCTTCAGGAAACTTTTGTAACGACAGGTATAACATGATCTACAATGGCACTAAAATAAAAAAGAATCTACATGTTCCAAAATTACACAGGGCGTTATTTTTCCTTACAGCGCAGCTTTTACTTGAAGTTCCTTCTCCTCCTGGGCTACTGAGAGCAATTATTAACGTGGCAATCCCTGTGGACTCTCACATCCCATGCTACAGCACTTCTTCAGCCTCTGTATGACTAGCCAAGTACTCAAGCACGAAGGAAAGCTATACTAGTACGTGGCCTCATCTTTTTCTGGCTTAGGCTATACAGAGAGTAAACAGCTTTTTCACTGACCATGACACACTGTTTGTTTAGCCAACCCATTCCTTCCCCCCCCGCATTATTAAAAAAAAAAAATAGCACCATTTACAATATTAGACAACACCGACACAGTGACTCAGTCACTCTCCTAGGAGAACTACATTTAAATGTGTTGATTTTAACTCATTTAGTAAACTGTGAAAGACCCCAGAAATTTTATTTAAATTCCTACATTTAATGAAAAAAAAACCAAAACCACAAAAAAACCAACCCTTGCAGAGGTGGAAATCAAAATTAAAGAGAAGTTCGTAACATACTCACTGAACTCGTATGAACCACATAGGCATTGTACGCTTTTAAATAAATTTGTTAAAATAATAGATAAATAGTGAACACTGCATCTACTTAAAAGTATGGACTCGATGAGACAGAACGATCTGGGTGTAAGGCAGGAGGGAGCATTTTCCAGAGTAAAATAAGTGATTTGCAAAATAACTTTTTTTTTTTTTTAAATTGAGAATTTTTGGCAATACCACTGCTGTTGGATGCCCCCATATATACCACGCAGTCTGTGACCCGTAACAGCTTTAGCCAACACCACTCACCACTGCCAAGGGTATGAGTGGCTTCTTTCATTGGTCTTGTCATAACTTAAAGCAAATCTGCAGGACTGAGTAAGGTAAATTAAAAAATGTTGAAAATACGGCATATTACTGAAGTGGAACACTGACACTGAATTTAAATTGCATCCAAAATGTCTCATCAAGTAATAGGCAATTCATCATATCAAGATTCCCTCAACTGAAAATATTAGTAATTAGGCAAAGGCTGTTAGCACACCACAGCAGAAAGGATATTGGTTTTATAAATACCAGCTTCACTTATGCTTACAGTAATGCCAGTACCTATATTTAGTACTGCTTCTGACATGTATTTAAATTTCAGGGCATGCTATACAGGTAGAAGTTGGCTGATTTCAGTCAGAGGTTATCCTCAATAATAAATCCTTCCCAATTATGGTGCATTCGAGTTGTCCTCAAACGGTGTACCTCAGACCTGCTGAGATTCCATTAATTGATACTTAAGGTAATATCATGTCTTATTTTTCAGGTATTATCTCTTTAAGCTTAAATGAACCATAGTTAGAAGAAATTTTGTTTAGGACACCACTGGCTTTGGGTAATCTCCACCCAGAAGCAGGACCTGCAGTGCCCCTCCTGAGCTGTCACAGGTTTATCCAGCAGACAGTGAGTGGTTGGAGAAAGCAAGAAGTAAATTTATTCCAGAAAAAATACAATGGAAATTCTTCTTCCTGAGACAGTGGGGGCTGTGTTGCAAGTAAAGGGGTAGGCAGACACCCGTGGGCTACATCACCGCAGCTCCACTGCAGTCTTTGATGAGACAGCACCAGTAGAAAGAAGGTCTGGACCCATATCACTGCAGATGAGAAACTGCCAAAATCCAGGACAAGCTCTTCCTCCAACATTTTTCCTTAAATGTGACCCTGACAAAATAGGTCCTTCAATTTCATCTTCAAACATTTTTAACTTCCATTTTGTACTTCTTTTTGCAACCTTACAGGTGGAGTTGAAAGCCGTAATCTGAAGTGACACCTACGCTGTTCATAATTTTATCCACTTCACTTCTGGTTTTCACTTCATGAAGGAACACCCAGACAAAAGAGAATGGAGAATAAAGCTGCCCCCAAGACAAAAAGAAAAATGACTGAACTGTAAGCACAGGTTAGAAACCAAACATAGCTTTTTATAAAGGAGGCAAAGAGGTGTACAACTTAAGAAAATCTTCAGGCGTGAGTTGACCAATATTGCACTCCCAAAACTCAACATAACTTCATTTGTCTTTTTGTCTCCACTAATATACAGTAGAACAAGGCTCTTTTCTTTTCCAGCTGTTTCTTGGGCTTTCTTACGCTGTCATTTACAAGTACTGTAGGTGAGACAGCTGTTCCAAATTCACTTTCCACTTGTTTCTAACCCAGCAATGGACATGGTTTTGCATCTGTGTCAGTTTTACCACAGTGTCAAATGTTTTAATATTTTCAACCCCCACAGAGCAGCAATCCAAACTCCACAAATCCAACAGGCACTGAAAATATACAAAAAACGTTATGGTTTTATCACCCTTGATGTGCCCCACGGACACTGGCAACATCCACCTCATCAATCTAAATTTTCTAAAGAGAGCTGCCTCTACCTCTAGCAAGGACTTGTGTTTAGGGGCATGGACAGTGTATACACTTAACAGAATACAAAATGAAAACCCCAATGTTCATGTATTTCTGTTCATCACAAAACACCCTATATGGAAACAGGGAAAAAAAATCAATGAACAATTTGGATGATCATAATTTAAACTAACTTTTCCTACTACTGCCTTTCTTGGTGATCAGCCAACCCCCTCAACTTGTCAACCTTGGCATCAGAAGCAAAGTTCTTACCGATCGAAATATAGCAT
The DNA here is from genome assembly GCA_008921705.1 of Burhinus oedicnemus. Lineage (NCBI taxonomy): Eukaryota > Metazoa > Chordata > Aves > Charadriiformes > Burhinidae > Burhinus > Burhinus oedicnemus. The sequence continues at coordinate 793,356 of VFFE01007136.1, read as the reverse complement.
CATGTCAGAGATCCCTAAACCCAAAATCTGTCCACATGTCATCAGCATGATGCAGCCCCTATTCAGTAACCGCTTCCCACACCAGAAACATCACAGTCTGGGCATCGAACGGCCCCAGATTTGCTACTCTCTACCCAATGCACTGGATACCCTCCCAAAAATGAGCTGCTCTACACCAGAATGAGGATGCTGCAGATAATCACCAGAGGACAGAAATACCCAGTTGTCAGTGGGAAATCTGTTTTCACAGAATAGCCACTCCACCTCTGACTTCTCAGCCCTGGTCCCCATGTAAGTTTTAAAAATACCTTCAAAAACTGAGTCTGGGAATGGAAACTCATACTTCAAGTGGACACTTAAAATTATGGACTCAGTGGGGAAGGTGGCTTTATGGCACATGACAATTTTTCTCACTCCCAGCTAGACCCTTGCTATTTCACAGCTGGTTATTACTTTTCTTTCTTTGTCCTAGAAGAAATAATGCCTTTTTCACCTCTCCTAATTCTTACATCCATCTCTAGTCCTCAACTACCAAGGACTTTTTTCTTTTAAATCATCTAACTATTAACATAATTAACTTAAGCTCAAAGTATTTTAAATATAGTTTAAAGTTTATGACATCTATATCAGACCTGAGGAAGACCTCGTGTGTCTGAAACCTTGCTTATTTTTTCCCAATTCTGTCAGGAAGTCTAATAAATAATACCAGCTTTCCCTGTAAATATTTTGCCTTTTTTTATCCTCATACCATCCTGGCTATAAGAACACAGCTATGCAAATGTTTCAGTTTACAAAAATACTAAACCACGTGTTTCCAAAACAATATTCAGTTGGATTTTAAGAAACACCAATGCTTTCTAGCGTCTGCATTTACAAAACATAGAATCATGCAAATGAGAATGATTTTAGGTGTGCTCACATCTGGCAAAGCCTAGGGAATACATGCTATGACTGTTTAAAGTTGAGAACCTATAAAACCTCTGTGCAGGCAGCCCTAACTCTTCAAAACTGGATTTGTCTTTCCAGTAGTCTACTTATCTGAAGCAAAACAAGCAATTCCCACGTGAAGTTAAAGATAAGATCACTTTGTTTTCATGCAAACACTAGCAAAGTCTAACAGGTGACAGGACTACAAGATCTGAGACTATCCAAGCCTGTCATTGCCTCCCCAGTCTGAGCTGTGACCTGCCACACGTCACTCCCCTTTCAGTTTCTTCTTGGAGGGGTTTCACGCTCCTAACATGGGACCTGCGTTTGGGGTGCTGCACAGAAGCATTTCAGCACAACTCAGACCATGGGCACACTCTATGTATTTCAAAAAATAATGTGGCTGGTGGCTTCTTAACCCCCAGCAGTTTAACCTGCCCCATGCAGGGCTACCAGACTCCCTAGGGATGCAATCAGTGCGCATCCAGTGCACCACTACAAAACACCCATAAGCCAGTTGTGAAGCAGTGGCTGTGGGAAAATGCCTGTGGAGGAGTTCAGCACGCCCTCCCGGCTCACCAGGACAGGTCCTCATGGCTCAGCTTGGTGACCTGCACCCTTTCATAGGCCCTGGTGCCTGCACAGTTCTTCATCCTCCCTCACCTGAAATCTGCAGGGGTTATTTTTGCTTTTATACTGCTATCATTACTTCCAGGGGCTCAGCGCATCCTGCACAGGCGCAGCTGGATGGAGCAGGTACCACCCAAGCATCTCCCAAAAAACTTGTGCTCTTTCATGACATAACTGGGATGATGTAGCCAGAGGATATTTTCAGGTTTTTCCTTTTTGCCTTTAAATTACATTTCCTGCCTAAGCCTGGCAGACCTCTGACTGAATAGCATTTGATAGTTTTCAGGACACAGTGTGAGAACTTGTCGTTTCCCAGGTTTTGAGAGCAGAGAAGGGGAGGGAGACGGAGCTGCCCATGGAGCCCTGAGGAGTGCCGAGAACACGCAGAAGCTCTGGCAGTTGCTGACACCAGGCAGTAACATTGGTATAAAACTGAGCTATGTAGCTAGGGCAGTAAATAAATAACACAATTTTTCTTTCTATAGAAGTTTGAGATAGGAAGGTAGATTCTTACTCCATCATCTTTCACACCAAGTGAAAATAGATAATGGAGAATGAAAATGGTTTCACAACACAATGTTGGCAGAGGCATTGCAGCCTACGAGCCCAATAATTAACTGTTGCTCATTTTGTCACAAATAATGTTATTTTCTGTCTTAGCTTGGACAACTATTTTTCCACAGTGTAACACAATTCTTTCTATTTACTGTCTTTGTAACCTTGTGTGAGAAGAATCCATTTGCACTGATTTTCCTGTACATCTAAATACACTAGTCATTTTGTGAAAAATTATTAAATCTCCCTTAACAAACCACAGTGACTGAGCGGATTTGTCTGCTTTCCTGTGGCACCGTGCACACTGGGTGTGTTCAGGGGAGGACCCTGCTAGTGGCTGCCTCAGAGTATTCTCTCAAGCATATATAATTTTAATTAAACATTCTTCTCATATAAGCAATGCAATTAGAAAAAAATACACAATTAATTCTGATATTGGTACATTGCTGAGAAAGCCTCATTTAGTTTTCTGAATTTAATATAATCCAAGGAAATACCACAATTTAACCACAGAAAATCCCTAGCTCTGACCCTTCAATATTTAAAGAGCAAATTCAGTCTTTTCAGTCTCTGCCAGGCTCTGAAAACCTCTTGAAAACTCATTGTCCAGGACAAGCTGTGTTATGTGGGCATAGGTCTGGCATGCCACAATATCATTCATAAATCTTTCCACCTCGCATAGCCACTCTTGTATGTTTTATATGTATGATTTTAAAGAATTGTTTGTTATATTGCCACTATTCTTCCAGTTATCCTTTCAATTTTTTGCAGTTTTGCTAACCCCCCCCCCAAAAAAAACCACTGTAGGGATCTGTAGACACTTGTAGTGAGATCACTTACGCTCACCTGCAGCAGCCATGAGCATCAAAATAATCTCATGGAGATTATGAACCTTAGAAAGCACAAGACTTATTCAAGCCGCATACGTTGGCAATGCTTACCGACATAGGTACCCATTGTCACAGCAGCACAGAGTCTGTCCCACCGGACAGATCTGCTGTAAGATTTTAAAGCATTTACTTAATTATCAATTCCAAATTAATTGCTTCTTGCAAGTAAGCATACATGGACTAGTGAATCCAAAGCCATGAACAAGAGTGGGAGTAAATGCCTAGTTCTTCAAATGGCTGTTGATTCAACAATTCACTTATTTTTCAGCCAAATGCAATGCTTACAAAGGGGAGGAAAAAGAATGTACACTAGGTTGAATAAAATTCTCTGAAATTTAAATATGTTTCAGTCCATCAGAAAACAGTATTTCATTTTTTCAGGCTTTTGATCACTTAGAGCGAAATCCAATGTAGGACCCATTATACCATTATGCTTTTAAAAAATATTACCTGCTTAACTAAATCAAAACAGCACAATTATTTTAAGTCTATTTTACTGAGGCTTCCAGAAAAGAAAGGCAGTTTTATTTTTGGTATAAAGAAATCCTATCAGCAATGTCTATAGCTCGGATAAACTATTCAAGATCCTTCTTTCCTAATCATCTTTCCTGAAATAATCTTTCAGCTGCTGGCTCGTGATATGATTCAGGGGAAGAATGTCAGTGGCAATTTTGTAAACACGTGCTGACAGAGCAGAAGGTAAGACTGAAAGATTACACTGTCGCAGAGCACTGTTGTTATGCAGAAGTTAATAAAGCACGTCTGCCACTTCACTTAATATCAATAACAGTCTCTGGATATTACTAGAGATTTTGAGCCGCTTACTGTTCAATAAACTTCATATAACCACTCTGATTTTCACAGCATGATCTATAGTCCAGAACAGAATTTGGAGATTATGTGTTGTCCTTATGGATTTCTGAAATAGAAGTCACTGGCTTTGTGTTGACACACGGTATTTGCTTTAAATTAGGTTAACGTGAGAAGCAGTCAGGGAGCATTAGAGACACAGCAAACACAGCTCATGCACTCACGCATTCCCTGAGGATGCACACAGCCAGGTTGCAAGCCGGGATGATGCACGTAAAGCCGGCGAGGGCAGGCGAGCAAGACACGATGCCAGCTATGCAGATGGGTGGATCACAGAAATATCCCACGCTGCAGGATGCCCGACCAGAAAAAAAGTGGCAAGCAGTACCAATGAACATGTACACTCCTCAGCTCTGAAAGAAATAAATCGTTGCCATTGGGATGAAAGGGAGATGTCAGCTGTCATCATGAAACTTAGGAAAAATTTGGACTTCTGTGAATCTCTGTCAAACCTGACTGAGAGAGGATGTTCCTTTGGATGCTGATGTCCCAGGCCACCCGTAGCAGCTTTTTCCAAAGTTATGCAAAACAGGGAGAGGGGAAGGACGATAACACCAGAGTACACTAACCCATTATACATGCGTATAGGAATCATTAGTTTCACAGTACTAGAGAACAGTGGTTTATTATGGGCTGAAAACTTCTCAACTTGGTGTATTGCAGGAGGAGTTCATTTTTCGCATACCTTCAGTGAATGTATTTCTGACAGTGACACGGCATTCTGGACCAGCGTTCAATCAAACCCACAGCAGAGGCTTGCAAAGCCACTTTGTACTGATGTGGCTCACACCCTTCAATCGTGCGTTGAACAGGATTTGACTGCCACACAGAATTATACTTACAGATGCCTTTACAACGCTGGTTTCTGTCTCTCACACCTCATAGCTGTGCTCCTCTTTTCCCTGCACCCACAATTTTCCCCCCCCATGATTTTTTCTGATTCCTGTTTTTTCTGTTTGTAAGGAAGGTGGATATTGCTAGATGAGTGGGTATCACCTAGATGGGTGATACAGGACATATATGTGTGAAACTTCTTACAAATTACAAACTGCTGTTATTTCAGGAGTCAGTTATTTTTGATGGGTGTTGTGTTTCTGTTTCTTTCCTCTCTCAAGCTGAAGAGACGAAACTCAGTTTTCATAAAAAGCCATGGGATTAAAATAATTACAATTTTTACTAGTTCTCCTCTGAATTTAAACCAGAACTTTGTGTCTCTTCAGGTCTGATCCTAGCATTTCCAGAATGCCATAGTCATTTTGTTACTGTGACTCCCAGTGACTTGTAGATGGGTCATGCTGTTAACATGCAAAGTATTACATTGAGAAATTACCAAAAGTCACATTCCTGCATCTCTTGAGACTGTGAAAAATATTCCGTTTGGGGCTTGTGGTTGAGAAACGATAAACCTGCTTGATTTTTAAAATAGTTGCTGAAAACTGTAACAAATATAACATAGATCCCAGGCTAAATTCTCTAGATTTTTATTGTTTGCTCCCCAACAGGCTACGAGTCATAATTTCCAAAGACAATATGCACATCCCTAAGGGATAACATCAGTTCTTCTGAAGGAAAATCCATGAGTGTCCACTGAGTTATGAAAAATATATTGAGCAACCAAGATGTAGCCCTGCAAATTATCAAGGGTAAACAGGTAGAGAGGTCACTTCTGTGTTTTCTCTTTAATCGTTACTCCCAACTGCAGGAAACCCTTACTCTAAATTAGATTCCCACAATGTCCTCTGAACCGTTCAAACACTGCAGAAGAAATGTGTTTATATAAATAATTACACTTTGAAAAATTAATGCAATTTTAAAGATGGAAATCTTAACCAGCAAACAAGCTGCTGAAGTCAAAATTAAGGTTTCCACGGCAACCTGAGCTACCTTTTTATTCCATACCATGATGGAGGGGAGTCCTTCTGGAAAAAGGATACAGCTACGCAGAGACTGAAAGCCAAGAGACCAGGGAGATGAGAGCGGTGCTCTGTGCTTGAGCCCCCAACACATTGGCATAGATTACAAGTTCTGTGACATATAGACATATAAAAATCAGAAGCCTCACATAAATATTATGGCACACTAAATAATTAAAGATGAGAGATTTAATTTATCATGTTTTTTCTGCCTGTTCCCTTCCAGTCTTTTGCTTCAGAGCAATAATTCTTTTGGTTACGAGATTAACTGCTTTAGTAGTTTAATTAAAGCAAAGACAGGTTTATAGTTTTAATATTACGTGAAGTCTGCTAGTGAGTACCTCCGTGCATTATACCATTGGGCCTGTTTTCCTTTCACTGTTTAAAACAAAAAAAAATATTTTCATTTAAAAAAACAGGCAAATGTTAAATTTTTCAAAAAATAACAGACTTTTGCTTCTTCCTCCTCACAGTTTCTTCAAAGGAGTATCATCAATAAACTCCCATTCCCTCTGTTGTTACCAGTAAAGGCTCTGTGGAGTGTTCCCTGTAAAACACCAGCAAGTGAGAGCCTCGCAGGCAGCAATAACAAAACCCAACCCAAACCTCCAGGGAAAAACAAGACCTAAAGAGCAGAAGAGTAACATAAGAGGCCTGTGGGCAGTGAGAATGACTGGATGTATCATCCCTAGTCTTTGGCAAGAAATACTGGTATCCATTGCCTTTGACTTTTTCTTCTGAAATGCCTTATAGGAGACCAGTCAGTATGGGAATGTAATGCTGCGTTGCTTTGAAAACAGTGAAAATAAAGTTAACAAAAAATGTGAGATTCATTTTAGCTTTCAGCAGTAGCTTAAAAGGATTGCTGCTTTTTCAAAGAGTTTATTCTGTGTGCTCCAAAACACAGCTAGATGAAAAATACAGTATCAAGGACAAATCAATTATTTACTACATAATCTTGAACAAATTGCTTAAAAATTTTTTGAGCATGGAAATAACTCATGTGACAAAATCAAACCAGGGTCTCTAAGATGTACAGATAGGGAATGTATGACAAGGGAAATGACATTTCACAAGTATGGATTTCAAATCTGTCAGGTTTTACAGTATTCAGAGTCCAGGGGCGGCTACGAAAAGGTGCTCTTTTAACAGCCATGTTTTTTTCAGCTCTCAGATGTTCCATTATGCTGTGAAATCCCCTTTCTATCATCCATGGGGAGAAAAATATCCCAGTTCAACACTCGGGACCCTAGGTAGGGTAGTCACTACGCTGTACCTGCACTGCAACAGTCAGGCTTTGAAAGCCTACTTGTCCCTAATGCCGCAAGTAAAGTACATCCAGAAACCGGCTCCCTGCGGGCTGTTCTTCTGTGCTGAAAACCAGGGAGAGGAACAGAGAAAAGCTATCTGGGTGGAACCACAGAGCAAGGCTAGTGCAATGTGTGTTACAGGTGGCCTGTATTTCAAGGCAGCAGATGCAGCGGGTTACAAAGCAGGCAGGCCCCCTTCGATCCCTGAAACGAGAGAGAAGCTGTCCTGCTCAAAGCCCAGCACAACCTGGGGAGGAAAACACATTTTCTCAACAGTTATTTTCTTTTTATCCCTGTAGTCATCTGAAGCTCTCCAGAGGATGTGATGCTAGTGTAACTCCCACATATCTTGGACTGATGGGCAAGAGGTTATGACACCGCCGTAGCCCAACTGTATCTGCCTAGGCATGGTTGTATCCATACCAGGGGGGCAGTCTGTCAGAGGGACAGGCATCTCTCCTCCCCAGCTGCCCGCCAACTGAAAAAGTGCCTATATAGAGGCCAGGAGGGCAGCGCTGCTTAGGATGAGTGGACACCTTTTATTGAAAATCCCCATTTTCAAAAATCTATCATTTAAATCAGCTTTAATAACTTGGAATATTTTTTTCCCACCACTTTATTAGATTTCTTTATTTGTTTTACACTAAAAGGGTTCAGTGTTTTTCTTTATCTCAGCAGTGCTGCCTCCCCCAGCCCACAGGCTGGACGATGCTCAGGGAATAAGTCCAGGCTGGGCAGAGAGAAACAGCTCTGTGCAGCATGTTGTTCTGTACAGAACCCCAATGTTTTCCTGCAGATGCCAGAACACAGGTTCCTACAGTACCTAGCAGGATGAGAGGGTTGACCAATGCTATTGGGAGGCTGGCAGTCAATGTGGCAGGGTATTAAAGGATGAGAAAGGATAACAGTTTTACGGTCAAGGCAGCTTAGTGCCACTCTGGAGGGTCACCTGGCCTCCAAAACTGAATCCGTATGGAAGGGTGGTACGTCACCCAAACCAAATGTTTTACAGGCGGTTGCTATTTGCACGTTCCTCTGCTTCTCAACATCCGACCTGAGACCTTCTCATGCGATTTCTGGAAGGGTTCTCAGTCTCTGCAAAGGGGTCAGTGAGAAATGTCCTTTGAGCAAATAACAAGAGCATTGGTCGTAAAAAGTTCTCCTGCATTTGTGTTTGGAGCTGACTACAGCTATTCATTATGTATCTGTAACAGGGCTGGAGAGCAGACAGTGAATAAAGACTAAGGCCACACTTTACACAAGGAAAACTGCCATGAAATGGTGAAGAACTCTTTTGTCTTTAAGGTGTTTTTACGAAGTGCTGGGGGTTTTTTTGTGCACAGCCATAAATATTCTTATATCTCTAATTTGTGTGCTGATATACAGTCACACATCTGAACAAGCAGGCATGTAGTCTGCATAAAAACTGAAGACAGATATGCATCTTTTAAAAATTGCTTCTACTCCAAACTGTTTTCATCTCTTGAAATGAGATTTTCATTAATAGATGGTGGCTGGACTAAATGCTGCGCTCTCAGTTTTTCTTCTACGGTACCAAATGTGAAGCATAATTAATGTGACAAAAATTTCACATCTTTATCAATATTTTATTAGTAGTGGAATGTGTCTTCCTCAGTGCCTCCTGGCAATATTAGTATACTGTACCCTTCATAGTTAAAGGAAATCACCTGCTGTTTCATATCAATGCAAAGAGGGAAACAGAAGTCTTCAAATACTCATTATCAGCTCCACTTCATAAATGACATCTTGTTTGTTTGATTCCCTTATTAGCTTGCTCTTTTCTTTGTTATACAGAAAAAAGCACCCAACAACAACAATAAATCTAGTTAATTGTGTGAAAGGCTTTCATGTACTTTTTGTGTGTACAGGAACAGACGAATCTTGTATCTCTCAGTGTTTTTCTCATTTAAGTACATTAATATTTTCAAAGGCAATAAATACAATCTTGATTTCAAAGCCTTAGAGCTAAAATACTAGTCTGATTTGGAAGATTAAAAAAAAAAAAAAAAGATTGAGAGGGAGCTGCAGAGCTAAAGAAGCAGGTTACAAAATGCGTCTGATGTTGGAGCTCCTTTCAGTGTGGCAGCAGGAAGAACACATATTTTGTGACCTGGCTTTGTGATCAGTTCATGCAATTTGGTAGAGGATATCATTGTAGTAATTATATATGGGTTCCCTGCTGCCATAGTTATCCGTGGTGTTGTGGGGCTCAGAGGAGCAGTGATTCATCGTGATGGATTGCTACGGAAAATTGCCCATGCTAGAAAGCAAGCTATCTGATAAAAAAGAGGCAATCATACAATTGCTTCTTTGGCCATAACTTCAGCGATGGGGTTCCCAAATACAAAACACGTTTTGCTGAGTGGAAAGTGATGTTTCAGACACTATTGTTTCACTCTGATTCTCATCAGCCACTTTGTTTTATTTGAATGCCAAATTCCCTGAAACTGATGAATTAAGATATAAATAAATAATACTTTTTTACATGGGCAGTGTAATTTCTCCAGTCTTTTGAGAGTATCAGACATGACCCTGGAGGTCGGCTAAGCTTTGGTGCTTGCAGCAGAATGGGGCGTTAAACAAGACTTGCCCTTTACAGCCACCCCAGAACTGACTGCTAAGTATGGAAAGAAAGGATTCCTAACAATGAGAAGACAGCTAATTCCCTCCTATTTTCAGGTTATTACAGGTTGATGTGCAGCTAAATGACTATATTAAGTGCATTTTATTTTTCTAACACCACTTTCCTTAGAAAGACCATGATTATTCTTTCACAACAATGGACTGCATGTAGTGAGCAGTATTTTTTCTCATTATTTAGTTTTTTATCTGTGAGTTCAGCTTCCTTCTACCTTAGAAAAGCCCAGCCCACTTACAGCCAGGTTTATGAAGTCTCAACATGAATCTCTACTGAATTCTTTCCGGACAAAAAATATTTTTTGTGTTTTTTACCAGAAATATTTTGTTCAAGACAAAGATTTATTTGCTCTCCTATTCCTATAGCCTGAAAATGGCATGTAAGTATTGTGGTCTAGTTCAAAATCCCATTTTTGTTTCAAGATTTATGAAAGAAAGGCTAATTCAAAATTAAAATTTTATACATTTTTTAACTACAAAATTGAGACTTTAGAAAAAGGAATGTATTTCCAGAAAGTAACAGCAACATCAGAGTCAACAAACCGTTTACGTTGCAAACTGGAGAACACTGCAGAAAAGGTTGCCAAGGAACTATAAACTCTATCCTCCTGTGCAAACGGATTATGGCGCAATCTTTAATTACACAGGCATAGCCTGTTTTTCTACTGCTCCTTTCAGATCCCAGCTTCAACAGTGTGCCAGAAATGACCCTGGAGGGGTGCTCACTGAGCAGTGAAGGCTTGGTACCAACTCATCTCCTGCCTCACGTGGCGGTCATAATGCAGGCTGCCCACCAAGCAATAACAAGCATAAAGCGTTATGGAGATATCCTTTTATATGTTGCCCACCTAAAAATACTGTGCCTTGTTATATCCAGGTTCTTCAAGTCCATAAGGCCACCTGTAGGCCATCAACCGAATGACCAGGAGTACCTGTAAAGATTTCTGGAACAGCCAGCCTATTAGCTCATACTGGCAGGCACTGATGCTGGGGAGTTCATAGTTTAATGTTTCAGCCCTTAAAGCTGAGGCTGAAGGACATATGCAAAGCTGGTGGAGAAAGAAAACTGCAGTGTCCAAAGCTTATGGAGAATCTCAGAAATTTGCCTTCTGATTTTTCTTAGTTGGATTGATCAGAAATGGGTTATACAGACTACTGTGCAGAAAGACTGCTACACAAGCGTATGGAGTTGGAAACCCTTAATCCAGCAATTCACAGAGAATTAAGAAAAGACACATGTGGATAATGCAGATGATTGTGAATTTATAGGAGTGTTTGCACAAGAAGGCGGCAATATCTCATTAGGGACTGAGAATCTGCAGGAGAAAGACAAGGAATAGCTAGAAGGGACAAGTTTAATATGTAAGTAATTTCTCTGGGAAATAACTAGACTCAGTTCAACAGCAATAACTAAACTGAAGATCAATGGCAAGAATAAACAGGGAAATACCCTGAGCAGATGTCAGATAATTTATTTGTGATATGAATAAAGCCAGTCAGTGCTTTTTTTAAGAGCTCTACAGGCACCATCAATGCTCGTCCAACAAGTAAGTACACATCTAGGAAAGTCATTAGGAGGAAGATAACAGGAAGATTTGCTAAGATTCTCAGCCAAACAGGTAATTAATAATTGAGGGGCAGTCAGGTATAGATATCTGATGCAGATCCATTGAATTTTAAAGAATTGCCAATACAGAAGAGCTTTGCAGACAACTAGCACATTTTGACAATTCCTCTTAACTTTTCTCTTCAGGATGCAACTTTGTGCAGAATAATTTCTGCATTTCTATGTGTGCGTGCATGCGAGTTGTGTGTGTATGTGTGTACCCAATATTTAGTAGATTAGAGGTGTATGCACATAAATAAGCACTACAATTTGAATGTTAGTAGAAGACAAGTTATAACTAAAAGCCAACAGGGAACACTACTTTGAAAATAATTAGTAGAGAAAAAAAAAAAAAAACAAAAACTTCAAGCAAATGGAGATCCACAGAACTATGAAAACTGCTGAACTCAAGGAAATTTGTAAAATAATACATCATGGCCAATTAGACATAACGTGAAAATCTTTAGCCAGTATAAGCATTCATGTGTAATGCATTTTTGTTGAATGGATTCATTCATTCTTTTTTGCATTTACTTCTCTTCTGCATTCAATGAAAATTATTCCCAGGAGAAATTAAGACACTAGAATTGCTACATTAAGATTGTGCAGACCAAAACGTGATCTCTGTAAGTCAGGATTATGCCTACTTCAAAGATGTACATCAAGAGTTTCCTAACCACTCCACAGAATTGTTTGTCATCTAAACCTATTTGCTTTAATAAGCCAGGATACTATAAAGTCATTTATGCACTTGAATCTCGGTGTTATGACTCCCCTCCTCCAGAGCCCGACACAGGTGTGGGCTGTGGTGGCCACACTGCAGTGAGCCAGCCACGGGGAAGACTTTTCCCTGCTTTGAGAGAGCTGCAGTAGAGAAAGGGGATGGGCACAGCCTGTCTCCATTAGGACTTTATTTTCCGTACCCAAACTTTGCAAAGACTTCCACTTCCAGTCTCCCAGTGAGGAGAAAGGTGCTGGACTTCAGGACACCACTTTCCACACTGCCACCTATCAGACCAGGTTCAAGCCGTTCTTCTGCTGGAGAACTGAAGGGCCACGCTGCTCCCTTGTGGATGCATGTGTTAATTTAATGAAAAAGGGTTGAGCCTCTGTCCTGTGCAGCTGTAACTCACAGCAAAACTGCACCGAGCCGCCTCATGACTGAAAACCCAAAGCCTGGCAAAAGTCTCAGCACAACAAAACAAAGAACTATACAAGAAAGCTATAAACTGGGACTGGAATGTGGGGAAAGTTCTCAGTTTGGGGCAGCTCAAGGTGCTGTCATATGGATGTAATTTTTTTCTTTCCTTTGGGCTACTTAAGACATGCTGCGATATCATTTCATGGGTCTATGGCTCCACACAGACACATACGTGCCTTAGCTGGCAGCTCTATACTGAAAATTGACGTGTACAAGACAATATACAATTTAGGTTCTTTGTATCTCTTCATCACTTTTCATATTTATGTTCTAAATGATGTGCCCCACATTTTAATCATAGAAGCATAGAATGGTTTAGGTTGGAAGGGACCTTAAAGATCACCTAGTTCCAACCCCCCTGCCATGGGCAAGGACACCTCCCACTAGACCAGGTTGCTCAAAGCCCCATCCAACCTGGCTTTGAACACTTCCAGGGATGGGGCATCCACAACTTCTCTGGGCAACCTGTTCCAGTGCCTCACCACCCTCATAGTGAAAAATTTCCTCCCGAGATCTAATCTAAATCTACCCTCTTCCAGTTTGGAGCCATTACCATAACTATTTTCAGTAGTTCTTGTTGCAGTTATTAAAAAATATTTGCTAATAACAATCACAAATACATCAAGTGGAAGAACTCTATTCTTCTTGCTATGACAACGGTTGAGAACAGCTGAAAAAGCTTTCTGATAAGACTGTCCAGAAAAAAGATGGCTTCACACTGAACCAAAAAACTGAAAAATTAAGACATCTAAAAGAAATTATTAATCATGCTTTGGAGTAAAACCACTTGGGAAGCATTAGGAAGTGCAACCCTGCTTTCTGCCTGTTTTATTCACTGCAACTCCTAATCAAACAGTGGTGAAAATGACTGCTGTGACCAGTTACTGTATTTATGAACGAGAAAGAAAGAGGAGAGTGAGGAAAAGTGTGCTGAGGTTGCGGGAAAGACCTCCATTGCTGTTGTTTTTAAAAGTACCAGAGCTAACCGAGATGCCTGGTTGCGTGCTTCATGAGGGCTTCTCGGTGTGTGCGGAGGAACCTGTTCAAGCGTGAAAAAGCAGCCAGGAAATGCTGGCCTTGAAGGAACAACTCACCACTCCAATATTAAACATGTGTAAATTATTTAGCCTGCCCTTTACACAGATTTTCAGTTGAGGAGAAAGCAATGAAAAATCAACAGCAACTAGTTAGTCACCATTAAAAATATTTATATGTCATCCTAAAACCTGAATGCACTTAAAGAAAAAGTAAAGAATATTCTTTGCTTTGTCTAACACTTCACTCCATTGGTGCTACTAGCACTGGTATCACTGTGTTACTCTAAATATTTCCATAATAAAGCAAATTTGAGAAATATAGGTACAACTCAGGCCTAAAAGAATCTCCTTAGGCTGAGTCCAGATACATAACGTTATTCTAGGAAGGAATACCTATTTTTTGACCCACGTTTGCACTGGAGAAGTAAATACAAAACAGAGTTTCCAGACACTGTCAGATGATCCTTTACCTTGAAAATCGCCGTGTTATGAACATGAATTTTCTTTAGCCCAGTGGATTAATGGTGTGGGCTGATGTGGGTGGAGGGAGAGCCTGGAGGCCCGCTGCTGTCCTGTCCTGTCCTGTCCCCCTGCCCAGGGAGAAGACAGGCAAGAAGAAGGCATAGCTCGCATCAGGGAAGAGGGTAAGGGCTGCCATCAGTGCAATGGTATGTTACGGTGAACACACAAAGAGGTCACCAGATGCCCCAACAGAAAAAGAGCACAAGCCGCTTGGAGGAAAATGGGCAGAAGATATGCAGTGGGATTTTTACCCTAATTATCAGTTGTTTTTTTGCTGGCCCTGTCTATGCTAGACCCTCTAGAGAGTTAACAAATGTCTATCAGAGGAATTGTAACTATTTAGTATGATAAATTCTGTAAGTCTTTGTATATACCAAATACATACGTATTTACATCAAAAATTCCAGGGCGAGAAACCAACTCCCCCCAGAAGTAGTCTGGCTATCTGTATAAAATGTTGGCTCCCATTCCACCCCCCCCTTTTTTTTTTTATTCTTTTGTCTGGAAAACTTTAACACATCATAACTATCTCTTTTGCCTAATAATTTAATTGCCTATATAAAGTCACTGCTAATAAGGTTTGCTAATACCTAATTCCTTTTCAGTTCAGCCCACTAGTCCCTGTGTGGCCATTTTCATCATCGATCTTAACTATTACTGCTGAAGCAGTTTCAGGCTGCAATAGCATTGCCTTGCGTCTTTGCCTCAGAAGACGCAGATATGTTAAATTCCATCAATCTCCCTCCTTAAATCATTCCCTGTCAACCCTTTTATGTTTGTGTTTGCACTGCTTTGAATTCTACCACACTTAACTTTTAAAGAGAGAGACAAGAACAACAACTACCACCAAAGAACTGCACGACCTGTTTTGCATGTTGCTTCAAAGGGGCTGTATTGAAAGGGAATGGCTGTTTCCCTCATTTTATCATCCTGATCCTGATAACTTGCTCTTAATTGTACAGAAGAGCGTTCCTTTCTTCTTCAAAGACCCTAACACCATCAGTTTATACCTAATGTGCTGCTGCTAATACTATTTACAATAACATCACAACATCCACTAGGTGTTTTACAGGGCAATATGACCAGAAGCCAATGTTTACTATAAATGACTATCTTCCAAAACACTAACTTCAGGAGAAATTAATGTATTTCTGTACATTAAAGAATAAAAATCATAGTCTTGTCTGAAATTTCTTGGTGTTGCTTTCAGCCGGAAGTCCTGTGGATAGTTTGGTCACCCAAGTCTGCAAGACACTGTTAAATATATCTGCCCATAAAATAGCCCAAGTTCATAACTTCAGGCCTCCCTTTAGGCTTCTGAGCCATACAGCTGGAGAACTTGGAAAAGAAATGTTTCTGGGATGATTGAAGCAAACTGCATACCAACTTGTGGACATTGTAAAATAAAGAAATCATAAATATAAAAAATCTTGCCATTAAAAATAAGTGACCAAAGTATATACAAGAGATTAAATCAGAAAAAGAAAGGATGTGCAAGGAGGTATGTTTTTGGTTCGTATCTCTCCAGTTTCATAGTATTTGTTGAAATGGAGGTGGGGGAATATATATATAAAATATATATATATAAAAATATATATATGTGCCCTCATGTGTGTATACATACAAGCAGAGTGACTTCTTAGTCCTTCCTAGCAGCAGGACTAGGTCACAGCGGTAGCCATCAAGGAGAGGCTCTAAGGAGGCAGTGATTTTATGGGTTGTTGGGTCTTTTTCATTTCCAGCCTCTGCTCCAGGCACAAACAGGACACGGATCAAAACGGGACCTGCACGCAGCAGCCACAGCCCCTTGGGTGAGAAGAGCTGACCATGGTTGCTCTGGAGGCAGTGACAAACGACACAATTATACTGCTGTGAGGTGGGACACGGACAAACTATGATGGGTCTTCAAAGCTGCGTGACAGAGAGCTGGGCGTTTGATGGGAAGGGGAGAGAAGAGCAGCAGGTGAGCTTGACGGACCGTGCTGGGCAGCTGGGAGAGCTCAGTGGGGTCTTTGCTGTGATAAGCTCTCCACCCACAGTGCTAGAAACCCCTCCAGGATGATTAAACATGTTTCCCCATAGGACAGTATCCCTCTACTGTTATTCTGGGTGATTTTAAGCACTCCTGTATTTATTTACTGTGGCTGAATGGCACACCATAGCCCAATTCACAGCAGCAATGCAGGACAGCACACACCTCTGCTTTGCAGACTGCTTACCGCAGCAGCGCACACCATTAGCAGCTGTTGACTAATTTCCCTGATGTCCCAGGGAGCTCAGGCAGGAGGACAGAGGAGGAGCTGCTGCAAGAGGAGGTGTGCAACCACCTCACTTAATCTCACATTCAGTGCTCCCTGATGGCATGCCTGTGCCATGCCTCTGGGCAGAATGCCACTGGGCAATGCCCACCATGGGCATCCATGGGTGCCTTCAGGGACTGATGGGCACTGCAAGATCTCAGTGTTCCCCTACAGCTCGATATTTTTACATTTTTGACAATTTTGAACTTCACTCTCTTCTCTTGTCTCCATGTGTTGTCTCCCACAACCATCTGGCTTTCCTCAGGTCAGTCTTTCTGTCCCACCCTTCTTGGAGAGAGGGAAGACATGGCAGTATTTAGCTTCGTTAGAGGTCATCCAAGCCTGCCCCCACTGGGGAAACTGGTAAGAACAGGCCAGATGTGGGTTCAGAGGGCAGGTCTCCAGTCTGAGGATGCTGAGTCCCACGTGCCTTCAGTGGACACCTGAGGAGAGATGTTTCCACAGTGGACAGTGCTGAACCCTTCCTCCAGCTGCCCTGGGAGTCAGCAGGAGCCCCCAAGAAATGCTCAGTGCCCCTGTGCAGCCCGGTGGTGCAGGTGGTTTATGTACCATGGGATGAACCTGAGTTGCAAGATGCGAAGACTGAAAAACTGCAATGCCCAGGGGAAGACGTTTCCCCCTCTGCCAGAAGAATTACCCAAGCTGAGTTTCTGTATCCTTACTTGAGCTTCCTTCTTTTATCCCATGAGAAATCTTCTCAGTGTTATGTTATTTCACTCTCCTTATAACCTTCTGCTTTTTATCTTCAAGTCAACCTCTTGGCTTTCAGTCACATGGAGCTGCTTTGTTTTGTCAGTGCCATCCATCAGAGATATGTATTTGTCCAGCCTGGCAACCAACCCTCTCAGCCCGCTCTCATCTTGCTGCTGTGACCCGCGTTTCGAGGCTCAGAGCACAGGACTCATCACTGGAAGCAGGCATGCTCCTGCCTTTGCTGCTCCATGCTTTCTGAGGAGGACACTTTTTTATGTTGGTTCGGTTTTGAAATCTCTGGCAGACTGCTGAGAAGTACAAGTTATTCCTGGAGAGATTCCGATTGGACACAAGAGGAAAATTTTTCACAGTGAAAACAATCAGCCACTGGAATAAACTCCTCAGGGAAGCAGTGGATTCCCCAACATTGGACACTTTTAAGATTCAGTTGGACAGGGTGCTGGGCCATCTTGTCTAGACTGTGCTTTTGCCAAGAAAGGTTGGACCAGATGATCCCTGAGGTCCCTTCCAACTTGGTATTCTATGAAGATCTGAAAATCAGAGCCACATTTCTGCACTGTTGCATGTGGTGGAGGGGATGCCATGACAATACGATGGATAACATCTGTCCTTCCTCTCTGGTATCTCCTCATGCCTGCACTAGAACGTTATCCTCCCCTGGGATGTCGAGGTGGGCTCTCAACACCTTCCCAGCCAGGAGGGGGTCAAACCCATAGCCCATAACTGCTGAGCAGACTACGGGCAAGGCTGTGCTGGGCAGTCTGCATCTCTTTTGACATACAGAGACATGCAAGATACATATTGCTTATCAAAAAGAGACTGATTTGAACCCAAGGGTGAGTACCTCTCCCTGGACGTGTCTTGGGTTGAGGTCCTGCCAAGGCATGCTCAGGTAGTTGGTACCTAGGTCATTGATTAATGTACATGTAGACTATCGGGAGCATGAAGCTGAGTTTCAAAGAATATCCATGGTCTGTATCCAGTGTGACTGTCCTAGGCCCCTGTCTCAGGCAGGGTTGTTCTTCTGGTTTAGGTGCCTACCCTGAGAGAACACAGTTGTCTTCAGACTCAACAAGGACAGACAGGTAACTCTGATGCCCTCCCGAGGGTGGTCACTTCTGCAGGGGGCAACCCGTAACACCGGACCTTGGCCCAGGCCATCTCTGGTCTTCCCTAAATCAACTCAAATCCAGACAAAGGGGGTGCCTCCCAGAAACACTTGGATGATGGGAAAGCACGCATCTTTGCTACCTTAACTTTCCAACTTTTTTTTCAGATTTTGCATTCTTTCTTACAAGTCCCATTATACTTGAAACAGATTTGCTGATCCAATTATTTGTTGGAGAATAAACAAGTACAATACATCCACACTATTAACTTAAAATAAGGTTTAAGAGCAGGCAGCTAAAAAATGAGGCAGAAAGCAGTGCCAGGTAGGCTTCTTAAGCAGCGGCTCCATTTTCCACAAGTGGGTTAATAAGAACTGGTGTGATCCCTGTTTTTTCTTAAAGCAGGGGCAGTCTAGCAGGTAGATGGCACGCTCTACGGCCAGGGCTGCCCAGGATGACAGTGAAGCTAGGGCTGGAGGCCAGGGCGGGCGCCTGTGTGTGCATGACAGCAGGAAGGTGGGAATCCCGCTGGGGCCAGGGGAAGGCACGGGACACTGAGTGCACTGAGGGCCAGGATCAAGGTTAGGGCTCAGTGTTGTTACGTGGATGAAGAGGTTTAAATCTATGAAGAGGTGCAAATCTCTGAAACTGTGTTTTCTTTCTTTCCATTTGATGCTCGGTTGTGATTGTAAACCCAAACAGTCCGGACTGTAAATAAAGGTAGATGTGTTTGTCCAAGTGTGAGTCTCGGCCTTCGTCAGGCACCTCTACAGCTATGTCTAATGTAGCAGTTATTAAAAGTGGTCTGCAAACTGTTGATGCTTCAGACAATACCAAACAGGGAAGAAGGAAAAACATCAATTAATTTCGAAGATGCATTCAGTTTCTATTTGCCTGGCACCAAAACCATTCACAGTGTACTTCTAAACTAGTATCTCCTGTTGACAGCATAACAACCATCAGCAATTGTTGAAGAACTCTTGGTGTGAGTTTAAATGTTTGGCCAGGGCAAAGTTTTACTTGAGAATAAGGCAGTAATTAAAAATATGACACACTAAATTCATAGCAGCCATCAGTATTCCAGCTTAATTTCTAACTGCCTATTCTCTCAGCGCTGAAAAGATTATATGCTGTAACTATCCATGAAATTTGATCTCCCCACAAAATGCAGTGTTATTAGAAAAATGAGCCTGAGGTATTCCAATGCAATTACACAAGGAACACCTCACTGCTGAAAAATAGTAATATATCAGAAAAGGAGCAAGGGAAGAAAAATACTGGATTGTCAATTGCAGCAGACTGAGATCTCTTTTCCTTATGGACCAGATCCTTTTATCTTTGCTCAGATGATGAAGTACTTTACCCATTGACTTTACTGGAATGATTAAAGGACGAAGGTACTGTTTGACTGGAGCAATGGTGTCAGAATTTTATGCTCTGGGAAGCAAAACCCATTGAAATAACAAGAAATTCACCCATGGCATAGGACCAACCACTCCACAGGATGAAAGAAATGGCTACCCATTATTATTTCTGAGTTCTCAATTAAATGTCTCAGAAGCAGCATGTTAACGCTCCCCAAACTTTTTCAGTCCACAAAGACTCAGATCTTTTGCCTGCCTTTAAAGGTTCTACATGACTGGATGATGTTAATCACTGTCACACAGCGGTATTATGCATAAACCCTTAAGAGTAAAGCGGAAATAAACACTTCTGGCTTTGATATGCCTGAATCTAAATATATCATTATAAGCAAATGAAATATTTTGATAGCTCTTGTATCTTTTCCCTCCACAATGTCTCTAAGAAGCATTTAATAACAGGGATCTGAAACTCAGTACTTGTGTTAAGCATTCAGCAGCTCTAGTGGCAAGGTCACTGTTTACACAGAAGAATCCCCAGGCCTTTATGTGCCATGCGAGATGTCTTTGCAAGGCTGGGAAAACTGAGGTATGTGCTTAATTTTGCTATTAGGAGTAGCCTGCTGGTAGCAAAGTTAAACATGTAGATTAATGTCAGAAGGATCAAGTCTGATCTTCCTTAAACACCTTGATTCCCTGCAGTTAGGTACCAAACATTAATAAATTCAAAGACAAGCTGAAATCCTTTTTAAAAATACCTTTATATTTGCAAATAGAATAATCGAAAAATGGAAACAGGAAGGATGCGGCGAGGTCACCTGGTGCATCTCCTCACAGAAAGGCAGAATCAGCTGTACCCACATCACCCCTCAGGACCTCCCTTGGATGACAACGCTTCCACAGCCTCCCACACGACCTCCCCTGCTTACAACATCCATTATTTAAAAAGAGATTTTCTAATGTCTCACTTGAGTGATTCTGCAACTTTCACCTCTCACTACTTGTTTTACCCACTGTAGGCATTGAGAACAGACTACTAGTTTTCTGCAACACCTTTTTATGGTTTGAAGACTTACTGTATCTGACCAGACTTTTCCTCCTTAGGCTGAAGAACCCAGTTCTTGCCAAACTGACAGCAATATTTCACTGCTTTTTTTCTGCCTTTCTCCTCCTCATTTTTCTGCATAACACAACTTGTATTAATCCAGCTATTGCACCAACCTTTTTGGTTTTTTCCTTCTTCTGCCTATCTCTTTTTAGCTTTTACCTTCTCTTTCAGTGAAAATAACAGTGGTGAAGAAAAAACACAAGGAATCCAAAAGTCAAAAGCCTAAAAGGAAAAGGCTGAAAAATTCTGCCAAAAATAATACCATTTTTTTCCTTTGAAAATGTGAAAATTATTTTCAGATTTTCCGGAAAAAAACAAGCAGTAGTTTTCTGCCATCTTAACACACAATTTGGACATAAGCAGCAGCATCTTATAAAATTGTTATGAATGTGCTACTATTTCTACTCAGTGAAAAAAAAAAAAGACAGGGAATACAGCTAAAATTATGATGACACATTTGTAATTCTGAAAAGAAATTTGTGTAAGCATAGGCAGCTTCCATTATACTCGAGCAAGTTGAGATGAATGAAAGCACTGATGAAATAATCTTGGCTATTATACATGTGTAAAAATCAAAGCAGGAGAATCTCTGTTCACTCACTGCTGCTAAGTTGTTCCTATGATGATTAAAAATATTCCGGCCTGACTATGCGTCTTGTACCTTAGTAGGAACATACAGCATAACACAGGGACTGACTGGAGAATCTGTGTATTGAAACTCACTGTCCTGGTATGGTGAGCAAGTGTATCACATAATCCCATTCACAGTCGGAACAACCCCCATCTTAAAAAGTTGTGGGGCTTTTTTAGCTGCTTCTTCTACATAAAAGCTCTTCCTGAACCTCTCTCCTTCTATATTGATAACCTGATTTCTACATTTATTAAAATGTCAGGTCTAAATGTCTTCATAGCCATATGTACCAGATGTTTTCATGCCAACACTGTCCTTTGGTTTAAATTGTTCTTTTTCCTCACTTGTATCCCTGAACCCCAATACTTACACGCAGACCTTTGCAATGCTCACAAGCCGAATCTTACAAGTCCCATCTTACATATCAGGCTTTTCACGCCCCTGATCACTTCAGCAGCCCTTTTTCTGCATCTTTGGGGTGAGGCACACATTCACGCTGGAAGCCAGGGGAAAGAAAAGCAAGCCTAGAGAGGACTGGTTGCCACTTCTCTCCAGCCACCAGCTCACATGCTCAGCTGTAACTGCAATGTTCCCTTCCACTATTTGCTAACAGTCCTCAAACAAGTGATGGTGAAATGAAATAAAATACATTACAATGAATAAACTATCATTGATCACTAAGTGGCCACCTGTATGTATTTATAGGCTACATGTCTTCTGGGTTTTCACTTTGCCAAAATAGACAAGGGAATTTCACTTCACTTGCTGTAATGGGCTGTTTCCCCCCATAACCACAAGTGGCAGCACTTCCTGCGTGTGTTCCGGCTGGAGTTAATCTCTTTTGATTAAGATGCAAGAAGAGGTCTCGCCAAAGTCTTACAAGATGGAGTTCATATTCCTCTACTGAAACAGTCTCTTCGAGTACTTTCTGGGATTGTTTCTGATATTTTCAGGGCCACATGCCTTTGACTATATTAATAGTCACAGGGTATCCAATACAACCAGATCTTCCCCTTTTTTTCAGCTGATGACCTCTTAGCTTGTAGTAAAAATTCCTCTTATTAGTTTCTGAGTGCAGGAACTTGTATTTTTGTACAACTGAATTTCACCCCACTTCTATTACTAGAGACTTCAAGGTCATTTGACTTTCTTTGTATGATAACCAAATCTCTTCTTTATTGATGCAGCTTTCACACTTGAGATTGTCAGCAAATTTCATTAGCACACTCCTACCAAGGTCAGAAATTAAAATACTAAATAAGATTAGCCCCCAAATCAGTTTTGGAGGGACTCTATTAATATCTTCACCTTAGCCTAATACTTGTCTTTTCAGTAACACCTGATCTTGTCTTTCCTCTGGCCAGCTCCTCACTCATAATGCAATTCCTGTAGTAATCTCACTTTCTCCAGGTAAAGCACCACTTTCCTCAGCGATTTACTGCCGTTCAGGGAGCTGGCACCTCCTGCGTCCATAGACCCTGTTGCCTTACCAAAGATCCAACTGACCCCTTTGAAAGGAAGCCCCAGGAACCAGAACTTGACTCTTCTGGATATCCAACTGCGCTCCTGTCCCATGAAACACATGGAAAAATATCACCCCATCTCAGCCAATGTGGAAGCAAGAGGAATAACTTTTCCCAGATGTCAAAGAAAGCGATCAGCACAGTGCCCCTAGCAGATGGCTACGCCTTATCCTGCTCCCATCACAAAGACGTATGCAGCAAGGGAGGTCAGAGCTGCTGTTTGCTGGGGAAACAGGGCCTTGAACAGGAGATGGGAAAATAACTCCTACCCCTTGCTTGCTGTGTCTAAATGACTCCCTCAGGGATGTTCCTCTGCCCACCCTTGTAAAAAGCCCTGATCCCTCAATTCCTCTCTTTTTCTTCTTGGCAGGAAGACAGAGCACTCTGCCACCACACGCACGCTCACTCATCCTGGCTTTTTCATCTTTAATTCATGATTTTTTTTTTCTGACAGAGAAGATTTATTCAAACAAGAATCATTTGAGTACTGGCTGATAGCCTTCTTCATACAAGGAGCCAGACTAGAGGATCACAACAGTCCCTACATGCTAGCATTAGTTTAACCTAAATGACGCTTCCTCAGAAAGCCTGGAGTGCCGTCACCTCTTATATTACACACTAAAGACCATATGGAAACCCATTTGAAAGGAATGAAGTGTGCTGTCCTTCTGTCTTATTGCAATACTTCCAAAGATCATCAAAAGCCAGTACAAAGCCATCATGACAGATATATGGAGCATGGTGTATTCTTTTATTGTTACCAACTGAAAGCAATTTTTATCAATTACCCACACATCAAGCACAGATTACACATTGGCTACAAGTTATTGCTGTGCTTATCGTTATTGTCAGTATTTTGCTGTGTTGGAGCTGACAATATTTTTGAGCAGAAATAAATGTTTTCATTTAAGCAGTGAGGATAACAACTGCAGTTAGTCCACACAAGCAATTAAATGAATTAAGTCTGCATACTGTAGAGCTGCTCATTAACACCATTTATTTAAATTTTACTTCTTTCCATGTAAAAGATGTAGGCAGATTCCAACCCTGACAACACTGTACAGTGACTGCAATGTGTGCCAGAACAGCACAATGGCATAACCAGTTTGTGCTGTGATAGCTAATAACCAGAGTATGGGCTGAGAAAAACACAGACGATGATAAACATCAACAAGAATCAACTTCAATGGACATTTTCGAGGGCCACAAAGATATCATGTAGTGCCCAAGACATTTTATTTTTTAAATAATAGCTTTTAAGATGTAAACTTAGTTTCACAAAACATTCGATAGTTCATTTACTTGAAAAGAAAATAGAAAACACTCTCAAATACATGTAACACTTTACTGATGTGAAAGAGGGAGAGAGAACAGGAATAGGTTTGAGTCACTTGGATCATGCACTAGAAATTTTAGAGTATTTTGGATTCTCTGTTTGAAGCAGGTATTAAATTATTTCCTCAAGGCTGAGTTAATTTAATGTCAAGGGAGTCCAAAACAATGTCAAATTATGCATTTTGAAATGACACTGGGTATTTATGCATCACCAAATAGTATACAAGTTTGATTTATCTTTTGCTGGTACAGTCAGGATTTAGCATCAAGCCCAGAATTCATCCTTTGACTCCTCAGTTTAAAATATTTAATGTTTCCTAATCCAACATGGAGAGTTGGGAGACAAAAATAAATGGACCGCACTACTTGCTGCTCTATTTTTGATAGCTCACTGATTTTTTTGAACACTACTGCTTAAAGCATGTGAAGGACTTCTCAAGGATAGAAATATGCAAACTACAACTGGGCCCTTCTTTTGTTGTCAGTAAATTGGTTTCCAGTAATCTCAGAGGTAAAGAAAATGCAAGAGAAGCATGCACCCCAACATGCTTCATGGGAAAACCAAAACATGCTATGCAAAGTAAATGGCGCATGCCTCTCGTGATTAAAAGGATGCAGGAAAACATCTGGACTCAGTGAAGCTCATCTTCCAAAAATGGAGACAATGAAGTGACTACTGCGGAACAAAACAAAGAATAGAAAGACGTGTGTGCCTAGATTTCCCTCAAAATTAACAAACATTCCAATGACAGCAAGAGCAGTGACAGCGGCAGTGTCTGCCAGGTCCCCAGCACAGACCTGCGCCAGCAGACCAGCGCCTGAGAACAAAAGCAGTAACACTAAGCATGAAAGTGTCTTGATGGAAGAGAGCTCATTTCAATAATACTCCAGTTAAGCCCCACATTCTACCTCCAGGCTCTTGTGGATGGATACATGTCTGTGCTGCAGCTGGGAGATGCGGCTGATCTGCAAGTCCAAGAGAGATTAAATCTAATAGCCGTGCCGAGGTGATTATTATCCAGCTAGCTCGAGCATATAAATCTGTGTGGCAACCACACATCTCATCGTAGTATAGCTGGAATCACAATCAAGTAAGATGACCTTCTTTAGGAAAACCCCAGTGTCCTTGACCATCAATTGGAAGTGAACCCAGAAACAGACATGGCCTGATGTCGAAGATTTACTCTGCAAGATAGAGAAGGGTGGAATTCGGCTCCCGAAGAGACACCCATACATAGGTATGGCAATGCAGGTGTCTCTGTGTGAGCTGGGTATGCTCTCACTATATCATCAACAACCTAGACAACACAGATGGAGGCATTTAGTGGGCTATCCATCTCAGTCTCAGAGACACCTACATGTGGTCAGCTGAACATCTTTCTGGACTATCCCCCAGCTTGTGGACTGTAACATCTATTTTAACTGGTTAGAGGAGATATTTTCTGATGACAGTGCATCCTGACATAGAAACGGTTTACTTTTGCTGTGATCCTCTGAATGTTGCTGTCTTGCACCAGGATTCGGGAGAACAGCATCTGGAGATGGAGCTCCCCAAGGATGGGGGGTGCTGCCCTGAGCTGTTATGTAGAGAGGCCATTCTGTATAAACCTCAACTGAATCACCCTCCTGACTGTGTGAGGGGCATCCCAAAATCTCTGGGTGGATGAGATCTCATAGTTCAAAGAAGCAAGAAGAGGGAGAGCTCCAGGAGTACTCCAGATACAGGAGGCAGGGGTGTTTTCCTAAAAGTCCTTTCACTCCACCACGGGATAGACCTGGCCTAGGGGCAGTGTCTGTTCTAGGCAGTGTCTTTATACAGTAAAATAAAAGAGTACCAAGGACCAAACTCAAGCACCAGGTCTCTGATTGTCCTTACTGATTAGCTCAATTTACTAACTCTATTTTTTGGCTATTCCAATGAGTTGTCTCCAATACAGACCTGCTACGGAGGGAGCTAGTCCCCAGTAGTACATTGCCAGTTCACACTACTTGACAGGAATCAGTCCCTGCCTCCATTTTACTGACAATTGTGTCAAACTTCCAGACCCCTGCAGCTCACTAAATCTACAGCCAGAGATGCTGATTGCCCAGTGATCAAACACCAGGGTCTCGGCCACAAGACTCGCACCTGAACAGCTCATGAGCCACATGCATTTAAGAGCTAGTTGTAAGCCATGGTCTGTATGGTATTCTTGAGTCTATGAAAGGGTTTTCTTTTAAGACGAAATAATCGTTGCTTAGGCATGTTGAAATGCTGCATCATCCCTTCATTCTCTGTAGCATATCATCTGCATTTTCTTTCTCCACTGAAAAAACTCATGGAGTGTCACTCTGAATTGTAAATTCTCCCATGAAAAGGGAAAGAAATGCATTACATATACTGTGATGTATTACCCAGCCTGCTTGTCCTTCTCACTTACACAGCAGTTTTAAAGAATTGCTAGGACAAGGTAAGAACGATGTATCTGCCAATGACATTCTCAGTTAAATCATGAAGGACACGGAGAATGATTAAGTCTGAATACACATTTAAAGCTTTCAGGGTTAAAATTTTTCTGTCTGACTATACCTTATGAGCACACAGCCTTAGAGACTCAGCTAGAAGGGAGATGGAAATTTTCCTAATTCTGGTTTTATTAGGAATACCTGCTACTTAGCTTACTTGCACAAAAAATAACAGGTGCAGAGGCAAAATACACAGTAGGGGCAAAGTGACAAGACAGATGCCTAAAGTAATTCAAGTACGAGTGCATAGTTGCCTAATGTTAGCCGTGGTGGTGTCTCTGAAAAGGAAGAGAAGAAGCTCTCAAAACAATCTCTGCAGATTTCCACTGAAGTTTACAGTTGTGTCAATAAAAATATCCTGGATCAACAGCATCAACTGTGTCACAGAGATGTAAAATGGTTATCACAGACACTTGAACTTCATTTTTTGCTAGCAAGACATCATCAGCAATGCAATCAGTGCAGTTTTATTTCTTTGATCTGACTTTGAACTACATAGCTCCAACGTTTGGTTTTTTGCTTTACACGGAAGCTGGAGCTGGAAAACTCAGTATTTAGGATAGCGTTTGTCTCCACCACAGCAGAAAGATCAGTCAGATGTGAAAGATTTTTATCCCCAAAGGAGCACAGCGATTATTCACAGTCAGAAGCTAGTGTAACCAGTGAGAATAGCCTCCCTGGGCAATACTGTGAGAATAAGTGAAGAATCCTTCCTCTTCTTTCTCTGCAGTCACAGTTCAAGACCTTCTCATGAAAACACTCATGTTTTCTCATTGAAAGCATTCTCGATAAAGCAAAGATACACTACTAATTTCACTTCATAGATGAGAAATGGGAGTACAGAAAGTTTATTTTTATCCCCTTACAAAATGAGCCACTAGGTGCCTTGATTCCCAGCGTATTTGCTACCCAGTGCACCTCAGTGCTTCTACCTTATCACAAGAAGTGTCATCGGACAATAAAGAATCCTTCAGTACCAGCAGGAGAAAGGTCATGATATCTATTTGATTGCTGGTCAGATGCAAAGGGCAAGTTTAAGATTAGCTAATACTGACGTTGACAATGAATAATAGAAAAAATGGAAGGGTTGAACCGAAAACATAGTATTTGTCCTACCAGCACATTGCCACCAGACTACATCTTTTATTAAGACAGAGTTATATAGGACTATGGTACTGCTTAATCATGCACAAATACTTGTCTTTGAGACTTGAGAATAAAAATAATAATAATAATTGGTGTTAATTAGCTTCACTTAGTGACTATTCAACACAAGTTTCAAGTTGGGCTCACTTGCAGGACCTCTTTATGCCAATCTGAAACTTATGAAGAGCACTCATCCATACGCCTGTAGACTCATTTAACTAAGTAAGACTTCCTATTGTCACTGTCTTATCTTTGGAATTTATGGCTGTACATGTACAAAATACAAGAAATTATGTTACTAAATTTAATGTAACTGGGAGAAGAAGCGATAAAAATATCTATTCGCAGATGTTCTCAAATAGCAGACATAAGAATGATTCTTGCTTTCAGTTAGCTTCCATTAGCTACTGACTCTGGAAACTAATAGGCTGTACACAGCGGAAATATTTTTCAAGCCCCAGCAATATTTCATAAGGATCCTTCTCTCAGTGCTTCAATGCTAAAAAAAAAGTTGTGAGTTGTCTGACAGGAAATCAGAAATCATTGTCCAGAGCTCTAACAAAGGAGCAAATGGTGAGAGGCTACAGTCAGTCATGGACTTCTCCTCAGAAGAGGACATAGAAAGCTTCAGTGAGGCCATTTTAAAAATGTTCTGAGCCACAGACCTTCATCACTTCCTTCATAAGCAACTACATGGCTGTACGTATGTCACTCTTGGATATTTTATCTCCTCTGACTGCCACCTTTATTTTTCTTTCTGTAATGCTGCTTACACTCCTTAGAGAAGTTAGGCATGTCTTTGTGCTGTCCTGACACAATACTTTGTTTTTCTTTCTCATATTTGTGGACAATGATTATTATTTCATGTCCTTTGATTTTATTTTCACATCATCCAACTACAAGCATTTAGTTTAATCCTCTAATATACTGCAAATTCACCTTTTTTTCTGTCTGTTCCTCTGGCTTTACAGCTGGTGAGGGCTGCTGTGAAGAAAGGGCTAGAGGAAGCCTGCCCACAGGCTGCCCTCCTCCTCTTGGGAGCTGAGAGGCTCAGAGGCTGAGGCTCTCACCCTTGGTCCCCACCTGAGCTACATCACAGTGGCACCACAGCCATGCCCATCCCTGGTCATGGACCCAGCTGGTTCAGACCAGGACCATGGCCAACAGGCTAACACGGCTTGACCCAGACATGCCTCATCGCCATGGGCTTGCTTGGCGATCACTGAGCTGGGCTGGTGATCACCCTGGTTATGGTTTCCAAACCTGATCCTGACCCTGACTCACTGACGTGTGTTCCTGCCTTGAGCTCAGACGTGCCACATCACCACAAACTTGTCTTTGGACTTTCCTAATTACATACATTGCATAGTAACAAGGGATGGTTGGAAAGATGGATGAGCGTTATCTGTCAAAATTTTATGAAGTTCCACTTAATATTTTGACCTATATGCAGACCGAGTACACTTTAAAAGCAAACTATCGGCATAGTTTCTGCATAACTATGAGCAGCTCAACTTTTTCAGCTCTGAAATTAAGCTAATGGTTATAGCACTCCTGTGGTTTCCTACAATCACTACAGGAAGCCCAAAAGAATTATAACTTTTTTTTTTTTAAAATTAATCCTTTCAGAAAAAGAATATAAATGAAAATAATTGCAGTGGACATGGCAGCCTTTCAAAAACAATGCATTAGTTATTAAACAAGTGAAATACAACATGCAGAGTTCTTTAATGAGTGCAAACTATATCTAGGAGGAGGTGGGAGAAAAGGGTCCAGCTTGGATTTAATTTTGTTTCTCGGTATCTTTTTTACCCATCTTGAGCTATTGAATATTTTGCAAAAAACAATCTTTGATTGCTTGGCAGATTTGACAACTCTTCAGCTTCTGGTCTTTAAAAATAATAGTCCAGGCATTGGAGCTTCTGGGACCTCGAGCTGCTCCATCTTTTATGAAGACAGATGTATCCAGATCTAAATACTCTAGCTAGACCATGGTGTGTAGAACCTACAGCTTCTTTTTCCTCCTTCTCTTAATATAAAAGTTACTCCAGTTCCAATAGAGGGTGTAATACAGCCTAAATAAACCAGGACATACAAATTGTTCAATTTAAGATTACACAGTTTTTGATGGTTTCCCACTATGACAACTACAAGGAAATTAAACCTCTTCTAGTCTTCTTTCAACAGCTAATGTCAGGAAGAAAAGAATTCTTTTTGCCATATCTTTGCATATCTTTGAAGAGAGTCTGATTATACTTTCATATTAATGTTGCAGTCGAACATACAGAGTATCAGGTGATTCTCATAAGAATAATGTTGATTTATAACTGAGAGCATGCAAGATACAGAATAATCAGATAGAGTTCTACAATACCAAGAATAATTAAAAGTATTACGGTGGAACAGCTCCTGCAAGTGAATGCACAAAAGTGGCATGGATGGGCAAGAGGGATGTTCAGATAAAGAAAGAAAAATCAGTGGAAAATACCTTGCAGAATTCCCGTACTTCTATTCATCAACAGATTTTAAAAAAATTAAAGACAGGATGGTAATTAGTTGCTTGCCTCACAAGACATTAAGGAGATTGAAGTAATTCTTACCTTCAAATTATTAAAGCTATAACATGAGCCTGCTGACATTTAAAATAAGATTTCTAACATTTACAGCTCCCAAGCATGGAGACCTCGGGGATATCTGTTTGCTCCTTTCTTTTGTACATATATATGTAACACAGGTACCTCCACTTGTCTGGTTAGTGTGATGCGCTGAGAGCTGGAACTGCAAGGAGAGCTCCTTGCCAGGGTGTCTCATCGCTCCACCTACACCTTCCACAGCACTTATCACATGTGCTTGGTCCCATCCTCTGGCTGCAGAAGGTGCTCACACCTGCCTGGCTTCCAAAAGACAGGGTCCTCTTTTTCAGGATGCAACAGTTAGAGAGTCTGTGGTGGGCCAGCTCGTGGGAAAACCTGTCTTAAGCTGGATTTGTCTGGTAAGGCTGATGGGCCATTTGTTATTTTAACTCTTTTCTCTGCAATTTCTCTACTCCTACGAATAAACAAGTATGACTTGTTTTTTAAAAAGCCATTCTGAGTGTAGCTCCCAAGTGAAAGTCTACAGATCACAGAATCACAGTGACTAAAAAAATCAATAAACCAGAGTAAGGCTGAAGACTGCCAAGTGTGAACATGTCGGGAGGAAGGACAATCCAAGAATAAATCCAAATAAATCATCAGATGCTCCAGAAGAGCCAAGGCTCTAGGTCCTAATGGGACATGTGCCAAAGACAACAATGAAGGATCAGGAGCACATTAGTCAAAATGGTCTGAAGACCATCAGCTTTCAGACCCTAATATACAAGCAGACCCAGACACTGTTGTTCCCCAGCATACACTGTAGAACAAACTCCAATATCGGACAACATGCTTCTATCATTTCTATTTGCCAGTGTACTGGAGGGGTTATCGGGAAGCTTTTTCATCGTAATAGTTGCTTGGAAGCTGGGAGATGCTCTGCTGAGAGCTGCTGAGTGGAAAGAAACACTAGAGTTCCTCTTAGATTAACAGCTGAGCGATTCAAAACCAAGATGTGCCTCAGTCTTAGGATCAGAAATCCTAACATAAAGCAGTACTTTCATTGCCCAGCTTTCTCAAGTACTGTGAAATTCCAGCATGGAGGTCCCTACATGTCTCCCATTCATTTTTTCAACAGCTTGATCTTATTGGCATTACAATCATAGCTTGGTTAAGTATTTAAATTTGTTTGTTCAGTTATTGTGATTTCTAAGACGCATTCAGTTCCTGGTATGGGAACAGGTAGAAATGTTGCAGATTTAATTTAAACAAATCCTGACAGGACTAATAAACCATTCCAAAGGATGCCACAATTTATCATAATCAGTTAGTCAATTAGAACTAGCTCCAGTCAAAAATGTAAAACTTCTTTTAATCTATTAAGACATTAGGGCAATGTTAAAACCCTGTTGCAATCTGTCCCACAAAACGCTGCACAGAGAGGGTTGAGACACCGGTACCAACCCAAACCAATTTATAGCTTTTTTTTTTTTAAAAAGTGTGAGGCCTTCCACATACAAATATTACAAACAGGCGCTGATTAATAAACACAACTCTCCCTTTATTTGCTATTACAGACAGGCTTTGCTGGGTACTCTTTCTTTTGCAGGTGCAAAATGCTTAGTCTACAAGCAAAGCAGGTAACAATATTTCAGATTGTGATTCTTTTTTTCATGACTGTTAAGACATTATTTGCCATTACATTTAAATGGTAGCTGTTTGAGCCGCTGTGAGTACAAACTGTGCTGAAGTGGCATATTCCCAAGCCAGCATGGAAGCTAAATCTCAAAAAACAGTCCAGTAAACAAATTTCAAGATGTAATTTCCTCAGAGATGAACATACAGATGAAAACATGACATTACAGTGCTCACTTGCACATGTAACAGAAGGAAAAAAAAAAAACAAAAACAAAACCAAAAACCTACTGAAGAAGTAGTTGGAACCATCTTACGTATTGATACTCTTACAGCTTTTGAGGAAGACCAAGCAGGGGTTGGGAGGCAATGCTTTCTCCAAATTAATCTTTCTGAGTTGTGATGTTTTAAAAGATTGCCAGGGGCACGATGCTTTCTTCAGGCTGAACACTTCACTCACAAACACCATAGACCCTAGGTAGCAGGGTGGCTCAGTTCACCAGCTATTTATTTCTAGCACCTGAGATCCACAGAACTAAGACAATGCAGAAACTTATCCTAAAGCGGCTTTTTGAATTCTCTCAAATTTGAAGATTTCTTTCTGCTGTAGCGGAACTGGTAAATTGCTGTTCTGACAGGTCCATCTTTAGGATGCCAAGATTACTTTCTTCTTCATTTTGGAGACCCAAAACATGCCTTTGATGCCCTTCATGAGACAAAGCAAATGAACCCCCAGCAGAACAGGTCACACCAACAACTTTGAAAGCCAGCACAGGACAAAACCACCTGTATTAATCTGCCTTTCATGCAACTGGCAATTAGCCCATCCATGCCTCACAGCTCTTCCACCTAAAATGATTACAATCACTATAGAAGAAGGAAAATAATTTGACTTTCTGATTCTAAAGTACTTGTACAACTTCTAAAATAACCACATATGCAGAGAGAAAACCATATCTAGCCATGGTTGGGTATCCTCAGACAGCTTTGGCCCAGTTTCCTTTAATAGCACATACGCTAAATATGCACTCTCCTAATACTCATTAATCACGACACAAACAAAACAACTAAATAAACGCTAGGTGACAAACCGCAAATACTCTTCGAAAAGAGCAAAGACACAAAGACAGTACTGGAATTGAGAGTATCTGGGTCTTCTACTAACTGGATTTTCAGCAATGCATGGATATGCCCCATTCATTTACAGAAATAATGGAGAGCACTGCCAACACTGTGGCTTTATCTTTTTAATATTTCCATTGCAAGGTACATACAGGAATCTGTTCTCTGGTTTGCAATACACTTTTTCTCACTCTGCACTGTAAAATACACACACTCATCTAAACATAGAAGAGATCATTGACGTAAGTAACTCAGATGGTTAAGCATAAACAGAGAAATAGCAGCAAAATTTCTGTCAGAATGCATTATCTGCAATAAACCTGGCAGAGCTCTATGAAGGCACAAAGTTACTAAGCCACATATTTACTTAGTTTTACCCAAGTCTATTGGAAAAGTCACCCACGGGAGAATATTAATGGAAGTCTGTAACCATAGAGGGCAATGCAAGAGTTTTTAAAAAGACAAAAGAAGTGTTAAGGAAGAGTAAATAGTTTTATTGCCAAGCTGAACATGTAGGTGCTCTCCATATCTCTGCAACTCAACAACTTTAGTTATAATCTTGAGGAGGAAGCAGTGTGCAGGGTGGTGAATTTGCTGAGGACACAGAATTATTTAAGTTACACAAAATAACTGAGACGGGAGAGGAATTCCAGGAGGATCTAATCAAAGTGGGTGATTGGGCAACACGATGGGAGATAAATTTTAATGAAGGTAGGCACAAGGCAATGCTTAGTAGGTAAAACTGTTCACTTCAACTTTATACTTACTGATTAGCCAGCACATTTGGGTGAAATACAGTAGCAATGATGACAATATTGTTTACCTTTTTCTCAATGTGATAATAAAAGGTCATTGAAGAAACAGTTTTTCTGTGTGAGTATTGTTTCTTTTTCTTTCCTCCCAGTGTCTCCTGTCAATTTGTTCAGTGTCTGTTACTTGTGTGAAACAGTGTAGTTCAGCTTTTCAGGAGGAGAGCTGGGAAGTACAAAACTCCTGACAATGTAAAAAGTTTAAGAGACATCTTTTTTTTTTTTTTCAGCTTTAAAAAATGTGTGGAAGGAACAAGATTGTGGAGAATAAAGCGTTAGCTGGTGGCAATTTGGCAATTCCAAACTCAAGTGCAAGAAATAAAGAGTTATCAGCAATGGAGCTAATGCAGCCTGGTGCCTTGTGTCTTCTGGTTGGACCCTCTGGTGTCTAAGAGGGCTAGTGTTTTTACTGAAGGTTTCTGCTTATTGGGAAACTTCCATTGCCATTCTCCCATGAAGACTTCCTGCTATTAAAGATGATGAGCTCATTTTGCAGGCTGTCACTCAGTAAGAGCCTTCCAGTTGAGGTAAATTCCTCAAAATGTGTAGCAGTTTATGTCTGACATTTCTGTGGCTCTGATAAATTTGGTTGGATCTGGCCCACAGCACTGCCACTGGTTTTGGCAATAGGATACACGGGGGCAAGATGAGACAGGCTGCATGGTCAGAGCAGACCCTTCCTGTACCTGAGTAATGCTGGTTCCTCAAGACTGGTCCAGAATACGTTACCCACCAAAATGCTGGTCAGACATATCAGCAAGCTACAGTCCCTTTCTATGGGGAAACTGGCCACAAGTGTCTCCCCGAGACTGCTTGTAGTGCCAAGATTGACTGATTTACCTCAACAACAACAAGCAACAATGTCACCCTTGCTGGGGCCAGACATGGACTGCTGTATGTCAGGGCATGCATGACTGCCACAGAGTAGGTCATCCTATAGATAGTTCTGATGGCAGAGGCAATAGATACCGGAAAACCTGCTAGGGCTCATGCCGCTTTTGCTCTCCAAACCCAACAATTTAGTCACTGGTGCATTGATGTCAGATGTATAAAGCACATGCTCCTGCTTCAGCTGGATACACTGCAGTTCAGGTACATATGAGAAACCTCCCCTTCAGGAAATTGGAAATGGCCTTTGGATGTGCATCATTAACCATACCACAGCTGATGTGGCAGAAGCCATGCTCTGCTGCTCCCACGCTGCAGAGAACAGCAGCTATAGCAAGCAACGACGCCTGAGTGCGTCTGCGCTTCGTGCAGAGGAAAGCACAGGGTATATGGTAAGGCCACCAGTTACTCTATGGAGAAGTGGAAGAAAGCTGCCCACCAGGAACATCCCAAGAGGTATCATCATCCTAAAGGAAGCAAGGAGCTGTGGCTCTCCCTGCCCCATGAG
The DNA here is from genome assembly GCA_008921705.1 of Burhinus oedicnemus. NCBI lineage: Eukaryota > Metazoa > Chordata > Aves > Charadriiformes > Burhinidae > Burhinus > Burhinus oedicnemus. The sequence continues at coordinate 757,949 of VFFE01007136.1, read as the reverse complement.
TGTCCTTTCACTGGGGTAAGATTTGCAGCGCAGGACAAGAGGTGTGGATCTGCATTCAACATCTCTGATATGCTTCCCTGCAGATTCCCCTCCAAGGATGACCAAGTTATTATCAGTCCCTATCAACAAGGGGCCTTGGTGGGGTCCTGCATGTTCAGTGAGAAGCTCCTTATTTTTAACAACTGAAAAACATGCATTTACTCCAAACTTCTCTGGCAATTTTATGTGGCTCTGTGGGTATTAGTTAGACTGGAGCTCCCAGTGTGCTGAAAAATGTTCCTGCCCCGGTGGTCTTGTAGCATAAAAGAAAAGATCCAGGAACAAATAAAATAAGAAAGGGAGTAGAAGAAAGGATGTATTATCAATTATTAACTATTTGCATCAACCAGAGTTTGGG